>OV050030.1:167235314-167642814 GCA_920105625.2 Clusia tigrina | reverse complement strand
ATATGGCATGTATATTACTAATATTTAAGTTGCAGGGTTGAAAGGAATAGCAAACCCATTCGAAGCGATACACTAAACGTGCCTACCAGAGAAATTGGGTAATGAAAATGAGAATTGAGCCTAATTAAAGCAGCCCCTAGAAACTCAATATTAACCAGAGAACACAGAGAAGAGACATTTAAATGTCAAACTTTTCAAATCTTAAAAAGAAATGATTTTATATCATCACTTTTTGTTAATTTTTTTTGTGTGAGAGGGTTAGACAGCTTTTGCGTTGAAAGCTCAGGTTGAGTGGAGGGGAAGGATAGTAGGGTGCCCGAGAGAGAGAGAGGTGTGAGATGAAGTACCGGAGGATGGTAATTTTGGAAGTCAGTGGTTAATGTGGAAAATTTTTGAGAAGGAGTCAGATTCTGCATGGCAAGAGTGGAGGTAAAAATTACGTATAAATTTGACACTAGAAAGAATTAGAGAATAAAGAAATGACTTCGACTGTACATAAAAGTGTAGTGATCTCGCGGTAATGTGACTTACATCGAGACATCAGTGAATTGAAGTTTCTTTTAATTTCACCCTATTAAAAGAGAAATAAAGGAATTCGGATCGACCGCCTAAGATCAGACTCATCCTACCCAGAGCGACGAAAAGATAAGTTCAACCTTCAAAATATAAGTTCTCAAGCATAAGTATAAATACATATTTAATTAAGTTTCTTTGTGTTGGATGTAGAGAGTTAAGTTTTTATTTATTTAGTAATAATAAGTAGAATGTGTAAAGAAATTTAAAGCCGTTAGAAAAGTGTGATACGGTCTCAACAGAGCGTGGCGGTGGCGTGCTCTGTAAGAGTAAAGGCCTATACTGGTCAAAGGAGCTCCTGAGAGTAGGTAGGCTTAGAGCGAAAGCGGGGTTTGGGTTTGTCCTTGTTGCCTGAATTAGGCAGCCTATACGCCGCTTAATGCAGACCGTAGTAGGTTTTTTTTTTTTTACGAGGAGTAAAGCATCTAAAGCCGGAGTCAGTTTGAGACTCTAACTCACTAAATATCTCCTCAAATGTATGGGTGGATCCTTCCGGAGCCCACCGTCAGGTATTCCGCCGGGAGGCTGTCAGACACAATGTGTGCCACAGTGTTCTCCCCGTTTGGAACCTCTCCAAAGGCTTCCGCCCCCTCGGCTCGTACGTGGCTAAAACGGGGGCCGTAGTAGGTGTTCGTGTATGTGTGTGTTTGTGTAAAAAATATTAAATTATGGTAGGATAAGGTGGAGACAGGAGGGGAGGATGAGGAGAGGCTGATCGGGATGGAGGAAGCCGGTGGAACATAAAAAAAGAAAAAATAGGGGGGAATGATGAATGTTAGAATAGGTTTAGTGTAGGGTAGTGTATAATTTCATGTTTGCCCCACGATCTGGCACAACGGGCTGGGAACCCACCAAAAAGCAATAAAAAGGGATGAGCTAGCCAGGGAGTCTGTGCCAGGTATGATGAATATGGGGACCTAAGAACTATGTAGATTGTTTTACAGTATGGGAGAGTAGGTTGACAATAAATCAATATTTACGGTTACATTTTTTATAACAATATTTTGCAATTTCATTAAAATTCTATTTCTCTGATATTAACGTAAATTTATTGCACAATAAGTTGTACAATAGTATTACTAAGCCAACTCACACGATGCAATATTATTGCACAATAAATTAGTTCACGGCTGACACTTGTGCAGACAACAAGGTGAGTGATAAGAAGATAGCAAGTTGTGTGGTTATAGCTTTAAAAAGGAATGAAAAATATAACTCCTAATATTCCACAGAGCTGGTAAGCTCCTATACAACTGTGTAACTTCCAATATAAACTTCCTTTCATTTTCTTTCTCCGTCATAGCCATGCTTCCGAAGTGTTTACTCTGTCGCGGTTAACACAGAACTGAACAACTATTGCGCAATGTTGTCTACATACGACGCAATGTTTACCAGATTACACAATAAAAATGAAACTCTTTTTGCTTGACTCAATATAATGCGCAATCTTTCAATATGATATACAGACGGTTAATATTATTGTACAATATCAGCTATATATATGTCAGCAATAAATTTACGTTAATATTGAACGTGAAATTTTTGCGATTGAAAACCGTCTCTATTTTTTCTATTTGCGATTTGCTACTGCCCTCTGTTTCGTGTTGTTATCTTTCAGCTGTTCTGCTGAATGCGCCCAGTCAAGGCATAGTTACAGTTCTGAGGTAGAGGTGGCGCTACCTCAGACTAGTCTAAATTTCATAATAGGAGGATTGACTGGTTTGATCACTGAAACGGTCAATTGTGGAATAGCGGTATTAAGGCGGTAGTAAAGGAAAAACGAGGCTTTTTCTCTTTTTGAATTTTTCTCTTTGTCGGTTTTGTCGTCATTGCGGACGTTAATTTTTTTGAAAAAACAAGTAAAAGGTTCAGTTCATGTGAATATAAGAATTCTTCATAAAATATTGGTTTACTTTTGCCAAATACTTCAAATCAGATAAATTATTCGAAAATTACAAATATAGGATTCCTATAATCTATGATTGCTAATGAGAATTGGGAAGATTCCCGAATCAAGTGAAAGCCAACTCGAGTGCAAAGTTGCTGTAGTGATAGATATAAGGAGCAAAGGAGAAGGTGACCCATCTAGAGCAGGATAATTAAGATAAGTAGTTATGTTTATGTATATTTATAAGATTATGTATATGGTAATGTAAATAGAATTCAATGTGCATGTTATTTATTTAAGTTAGTAAATTATGTAGTTTATATGTCAAAATGTGAGGCTGAGGCGGAAGTGATGGGGCGGGCTTGGTTGACGTAGAGGAGGAGGATGACCTGTTGAAAAAATGGTTCGTAGGTACATTGGATAACTTTGTGTTCTCACTTCTGCTTATTGTTGCTTCTCCCCGATGTAGTGTGGCAGGTTGAGAACCGCGACTATCGCGGGGATCTAGCCATGACGATCACACTGCATCAGGCGAAGGATTTATCGCAACAAAATATTAAATAGAGGAAGATTTATTAGTTTATATGAAACATTTTTCACCAAAACAAATACGAGAACTTATTACTAACATATTGACGAAAATATTATTTCTATTAGAAATCCGACCATCTTAAATGTCCAATTGAAGAAATAACCTGTGCAAACAGCTATGCATTTTGTAGAGGGTGTAAGACATTTAGTAAATGTTAACACGAAATTTATGATTTAATTTACTTTATTTACTAACCTATAATAATGCGCTGTCCTTGCGCTGACTATCACCATCCCAAGTATGGGAACTTTTTAGTCAGTGCTTGAACGGCGCCACACCGTGGTATCACAATGGGCCATTATGTGTGCTCAAGTGTGCTTTTGGCAAACTGGGCGGCCACTCCTACCTACCTACCTAACCTATAATAATTGTATTTAATTGGATCAACGTGCAAAGCTGTCCATTCACTTGCAACATTGAAAGAGAAAACGATATCAAAGAGAATAACATGGACAGCATTAATCGGCATGGTAGTGTTGACAATGTATTGAATTCCTACATTCTTCCGGACTTATTTACTTCGCTGGTACCTGGAATCGGACTGTCTGTTTCCGTGTTCGATCCGAACGCCTGATCATTGGTGCACTCATCCCGGCTTCTGTATGATGACAAATTATGATGAACTCTAGACATCAGATGATGTTCCTGTTGCGGAAGGTTTGTAGTTGGGGGACTGGATTGGGCCACTTTTCGGATCTGGTTTTGATGACGTTTCATGGTGCCCCGATTAGTTGTAATTGTATACATCATTCGTCCCATCACTTGACTTATAACACCACAGATCCACCGATCCTTCCCGAGAAGTTTCGAAATTGGACTTTTTGTCCTACGAAGAATTTCGCATTAAATAGTGTTTTTGGATGCTATTTAGGACCAAGTCATGATAATTGTGTACGAGGTTGGCGACCCTAGAACATTTCAGCAGGATATTTGCCCGACAGTCGATTTGGGGTTGACCGATAGCTCACCAGATATTTACATAACGCTAGTTCCTTATTGACATTCTCCATCATTGCTTTACGAAATGCTTCTTTGAATGTTCGCAAGAACCGTTCCGCCAATCCGTTGGATACCGGATGAAATGGTGCACTCGTTAGGTGCTCGATGAGGTTAAGCTCACAAAATTGCTGGAACTCCTACGACGTAAATTGGGCTTCATTGTTGCTGACGATAGTCTGTGGTAACCCCTCAATAGCAAATATATTTTGTAGGGAAGAAATTGTTGCATAAGAGGTTGTTGATTTCATCTCTATTGTATAGGGAAATTTGGAATACGAGTCCACTACTATAAGTCACATGGTCAGATGAATACGTTCCCAAGGTTGCTTGGGCTCAGGCGACGATAATTTTCGTTTAGGGTTGCTGGCCATTGATAAACAAATTGTACAAGGCGAATGTATTGCCTCTATAGCTTTATATTATATAGCTGCTGTTGCCCCAGTGGGCCTCATGTAGCATACTCAGGACCCTCTGTTGGAGAGTTTTTGGAACAATCACTCTTGTATAATCTGTCTGCAGGAATATCACTCCGCTCTGTAAAGATAAAGAGAACCGACGATAAAAAAATGGTTTTAAGTTACCTTTTGATTTTGGCAACCGCTCAGGCTAACCACCGTCAATCATTTTCTTTTCAACTTTAAATTATTTTTCTGCTGGTGTTGTGCACGCAGCCGCTGATGCTAACAAGGAATTTAACTTGTGGAGCGCTCTCTCTAAGTCATCCTTGTCTTTAGGAGGAGATTCCAGGGAAATACGAGTATGTGTACTCACGCATTTCTTATACTTGAGCCAGTTCGTTTTGTTGGTGGTCAATTTGGGCGATTTATGTACAAGTTCAGGAGTTTTGTTGAAGTATATGATGACAGGAGAGTGATCGGAGGACAAGTCGAAAATAGCTTTAGAGGAAAACAGTGCTCTGATTATGTTTTTGATCACAGCGAAATCAATAAGATCAGGGATTTTACGCTGGTCCGCTGGCAAGTACGTGGGTTGGCCACTTGAGACAAAATCTAGATGATTTCGATGATGAATTAACACATCGTACAACTGTTTGCCTTCAGGTTTTACCAGACGAGAGGCCCAGTAGGTATGCTTAGAATTATAGTCTCTAGCTGCTATACATTTTTTTTCCGAGTGTTTGAAAAAACTGCAGGAATTTTTCTGACGTTACTTGGAATCTAGGTGGACAGTATACTGCAGAAATTGTTATACTTTCGCCCCAGCACTGAAGGGAGATTGAAGTGGCTTGGATGTGTCTTTCGGCACATTTCTCACGAAGGAAATGTTTTATACGGGCATTAATGAGAATTCCTGCGCCTCCGTGCGTTTTATCGTCTGGATGATTGGTTTTGTAGAAATTGAAACCGGCAATACTGAAGTTGTACTTCTCTGTTAAATGGTGTTGCGTATTAAAAAGCAAGTTTAGAGTGTTAAGTATTAATTATTAAATCGTCTTTTTGAAGTACGAAAACCTTTTTGACACACTGTAAATTAAAACTACGAAAACTTTTAATTTACAATGTACCGAGTTGATGATAATGTTGACACCAGGCACGTAAACCTTGGTGTCGTTAAAGAAAAGCCTAATGTCAACAGCGGTGCTTGTACCGAGTTGATGGTAGGTTTGACAACAGGCACATAAACCTTGGTGTCGGAGAAGGTGAATCAATCAATGCTAAGTTAAAATGAAAAAACTCACAGTTAACTCTTACTGATTGACTGACTTTTGGCTGTGCCAATCTTGGGTATTTATTCATTTTTCTATATACATAAATTACATATCATTTGTCTGATGATTTCTGGTACATTGGCGTCACGTTGACTTCATTTGAGATTGCATTGTGTTTTAGCACGCATTATGGCTGAAGTATCAGTAGTCCTGAGCCTTTCAGTGTCAACGGGATGATTTCTTTTCCGCAGACTGCAGTGGCTCGTGAAGTTGACTGAATTGCATAAATCCATTCATTTTTTTCTTCAATGGTAGCCATGTAATGTTATTGGCCACAGGTTTCAGTTTACAATTTGGTTGAGTGTTGTTGTTAAACAAATTGATTTCGCAGGAACACATCTCAGCCTCATAGCTGCACCGGATTGGCACATTTGAACACACGTATTCATTTTGACTGATTCGTTCACATGATGCAAAGTCGTCGGAGCTAATTCGCAGGTATTGATCGCGAGCAGCATTTATGGCAAGAAAGGTGGTGCATGTATCAATAGTGTTGCTGATCCAATTTGGTACCGAAATGAGCAGAAAGAGTTCGAATCGGTCATGTTCCACTAGAAGTAATGTAATCTTAAAAACAACATGGTCCTGAGTGAGTCCTCCCTTTGCCTTCATTATCCTATATAGTTGTATTAAGTCCTCTTGATTTGCAGGCAGTTCTAATGATGATGGCAGGTGGAGTTTAATTTTGTAAACTTCGGTGTGCAATTGCTCGGGAGTTAACAATAGCGTCGCACACTCTTACTAAGCCATCGTCACCCTTGTATACCTTAACAATTCGCCCTAGAGGCCATTGGAGCACTGGTAAGTTTTCTTCTTTGACGATTACCATAGTGTT
Organism: Clusia tigrina; assembly: GCA_920105625.2. Lineage (NCBI taxonomy): Eukaryota > Metazoa > Arthropoda > Insecta > Diptera > Clusiidae > Clusia > Clusia tigrina. The sequence goes on along the minus strand of OV050030.1, from coordinate 167,636,198 downwards.
TGGCTCTATGGTGCTGGTTGGACCCTTCCATTTGTGTCGTTGCTGAAGTTGGTGAAGGTACTCGTGTGAACAACGTTTCCAGAACTCGTATTTAAGGTGTGTCACCAATTTCCATCTACTTTGTAGGGATACCTTGGATTCTGACATGTTCCTATCTATCTGTGAAGTTAACGGTTCGCCTATCAAGAAGTGTCCCGGAGTTAAAGCATTAGGTCATCTGGATCTGTTGACATTGGGGTAAGCGGTCGAGAATTCAAAATTCCCTCGATCTCCACGACGATGGTTTCGAGTTCTTCGTAGGTCACCGATGCAGTCGATACACTTCGTAGTAGCAAATGCTTGGCGGATTTAACCGCTGCTTCCCATAAGCCTCCAATATGTGGAAGTCTAGTTGGAATAAATTTGAAGTTTATTCCACGGTCGCTGCATGATCTCGTGATATTTTCTCGTGAGGTATTTGAGAAGATGACATCGTTTGTCTCCTCCAGATTGTTATTTGCGTCTACGAAATTGGTTGCGTTGTCACAATAGATAGTTTCACACCGTCCGCGGCGAGACGTGAAGCGTTTCAGCGCTCAGATAAATGCTTCGGTCTTCAATTCGGTTACAAGCTCTAGGTGAACTGCCTTTGTTGCGAAGCAGGAAAAGACTGAGATGTAAGCCTTGTGTGGCTTCTTTCCACGAATTTTATAGTGCACCCAAAATGGTCCGCAATAATCCACTCCACTATGGACAAAATTTCGAGCTGGAGTGACTCTAGTTGCTGGCAAATTTCCAGTTACTTGATTGAATAACTTAGGCTTGGATCTGGTGCAGCGCACGCATTTTTGCACAACGTTTCATTATTATGCGTTGCAACGCCTTCTTAAGAATGGGCTTTCATGGAGCTTCTGCATCAATTCCACGGCGACCTTAACAGCGCACAATTCCAGTCTTGGTAATGTTACTTGCTTTGTTGGAGCTACTCGTGATTTCGCACATAGGAAGCGAACGATTATCTGGTTTTGGCAGTCTTGTGTTCGCATGTATGCTACCGCTCCATAGGCACGTTATGATGCGTCTGCGAAAATGTGTACTTGAGGGTCTTTGGGTACTGTGCGACCGAACACGTGCCGTGGAACGCTGATGGTTTCTAACTTCTGCAAGTCCTTTTTGAAGTTTAGCCATGTTTTGTGAAGTGGTGTTGGAAGTTCTGTATCCCAGTTTATTTTAAGTTTCCATAGTTGTTGAAGGAATACTTTTGCTGTGGTCGTAACTGGCGCGACGAAGCCAAGGGGATCAAAAATACGGGAAATATCTGCTAAGGCCGAACGCTTTGTTATCCTACCGGATTCTACTACACCAACCTTGACCTTAAAGTCATCATTAGAAGGGCTCCAGATCAATCCCATTGTTTTGATGTTGTCGTCCAGTGTGTCATCGAATTCCATATTTACTTCACGGTCCGTGACTGGAATTTCTTCTAGTAACCTCGGGTGATTCGCGCACCATTTCCGTAAATTGAAACCCACGGAACTAAGCATGAGTCGAAGTTGTCGCTGTATTTCACATGCAGTGGAGAGATGATCAGAGACGCTCAACACATCATCGACATAAAAGTTGGATTTTACGACTTCTGCCCCTAGTCGGTATTTGTTGGCTTGATCGTCAGCCAGAGCCTGAAGTGTGCGGATAGCCAAATACGGTGCAGACGTTGTACGGTAGGTGACGGTCGTGAGCTGATAACACTTCATGGGATGTGAGGGATCCTCTCTCCACCAGATAAGATGGAACTTTTGATCGTCTTTATCTACTCGCACTTTTCGACACATCTTTTCAATGTCAGCTGTAAAGACAAATCGTGGGAGCCGGAAACACAAAAGAATAGTGAACACATCTTCCTGGATAGTTGGTCCTGTTGCCAGAAGATTGTTTAAAGAGACATTTGTTGATGTTTTGGCTGAAGCATCGAATACGACTCTTAGCTTTGTCGTTGAGCTGTCTGGATTCAAAACGGCATGATCTGGAAGAAAGTAGTGGGAACTGTTGAAATTGTTATGTCAATCTCTTCCATATGACCAAGCTTCTCGTATTCTCGCATGAAGGTTACATATTGGGCCTTGAATTCAGGAATCTTTATCAATTTTCGTTCAATTGTCATGAACCGTTGCGGAGGTCGTAATACAACTCTGCGCCCAAGAGAACATCGATTTTGCCTAGTTGATGAATGTCCGGATCAGCCAGTTGTACACCCTTAGGAATTGGCCATTTTGTAACGTTTACCTGCTGAGCTGGTTGAGTTGGAACAATACTTGGCGGCACAAATGCCTCGAAGTCGGCTGCAAAGTTGCTTGTTCGAGATTCCAGTTTCATGTGAGCGCATTGCGTAGCTCTTCTTTGGACATTTCCAATACCTTCATTGCACAACGAAGCCTAGATTGGATATATGCCTAGTCTTTTAAAGACACGCTCGGAGACGATGTTGATTTGTGATCCTGAGTCGAGAATGGCTCTAAATTCACCCGACCGTCCATTCGCAGCTGTTATTCTGATTTTAGCTGTTCCCAACAAGACGTAACTGCTTCGATGTTTAGGCATGATGTCGGTGGCTGCTGAGGCCACTGCGGTATTGGAAGGAGTTGTAGCTGATTTTAAATTGATTGGTGTTGAACGGGTTCCTCTTGTGGTCTGCTCCCGTGCTTTTAGATGCAACAACAAGTTGTGTTTTCTATTGCATTTGGTGCAGTTGCCTGAAACGCAAGATTTGGCATTGTGCCCACCTTTCAGACAGTTTACACAGTACTTTGCTTTTTGGTCTGTGTTTAACCGCTGACTTGGTGTCATCTTGAGAAATCCTGACATTTGAGTAGCGCATGATGTTGGTTGCATGTGATGCATGCTGGACCTGTTGGCACTGAGACGCCTGGTAGGCCCTTGGTCGCCCTTGTTCTGCCGCATCCTTGTTGAGTCTTCCTCCTAAAGTTTCCAATGACTGGAATCTAAGTTCAAGGAATTTCAGGAATTCGTTTCCAGATGGTATCTCCTTCGGTATGTGTTAAGGATTGCTCCCATAATGCGTGAGTGGTTTTGTGTATGTTTTGGGTTAATATGTACAGCAGAATGGAGTCCCAGCTGTCCGTGCTCACTCCTAGACCTTGTAGAGTCATGATGCACTCCTTGGTAGTGTCGTGGAGGAACTTAATCGCTGATGCCTGAGCGTTGTTGATTGTCGGTTGGGAGAGTAGTCTGATTAACGTTGCGTTTATCAGCAGCCGAGAATTTTCATATCGATCCTTGACCACCGCCCATCCGGCCTCGAAATCATTTGCCGATGCTGTGAAGTGCCGAAGTAGTCCTTCCGCCTGACCGGATAAACTGGACATCAAGAACCACATCTTTTGGCAAACTGGAATTGGGTGTTTGTCGACCAACTCCATAAATAGATCGTGGAACTGCCTCTTCTTGTGGTAGCTGCCATCGAATTTTGGTAGTTCAACCTTGGGAAGTTTTAGACCTGCTGTCGTCATATTGGCTGTCTGCCTGTTGACTGTTGTTGGAGAGGCTTGCATAATTGATGCCGCTGATTCTCGGGCCATATCTTGAAGCTGCAAAATCTGTGCAGTGATTGCTTGCTCAATCTGGGCAAAACCCTCGTAGTCGTATGAGCTGGGTTCATCAGATAATCAGATCCTTTGGTGCAGGTCCTGGACAGATTACCAATGCGTTTCTACTGTCTTCGCCTGCATTGCATAATAGTGCGACGTTTGTTGTGTCACACTATTCAGCACTTGACTAAATAGTTTGCTAGCTGTGTCTATTGACTTCTTTTGTTTGTCAATTAATGAGCATAGCTGACTTGACGGACTTCTGGGGGTCGCTATCACGGTGCTTGATTCGCTTTGTCTAGTGGCTGACTGCGGCGACCGTACTGTTTTGAGTACCTCCGGTGCAGCCTTTGAAGTTGATGCTGCTTGGATACGTTTGATGGCCTGTACTGCTCTGTCCATCTCATCGCGTACTTCTCGGTATTTTGTGCGAATGGCAGTGTGTATATCCATCACAAAATACGGGTGGTCGACTTCCTTGCCATGTTGGTCAGTGGAACGATGGATATTTGGCACTTGAACCAGTTATCCTTTCCGTCTGATATCAGAAGGTTGCAAACGTCGGGGTCACCAAAATGTTAAACTAAATTTAACAGCTGAATTTCAACTACGGTTCTTGTACCGAGTTGATGATAATGTTGACACCAGGCACGTAATCCTTGGTGTCGTTAAAGAAAAACCTGTCTTAATGAGTTGATGGTGGGTTTGACAACAGGCACATAAACCTTGGTGTCGGAGAAGGAGAATTAATCAATGCTAAGTTAAAATGAAAATACTCACAGTAAACTTTTACTGATTGACTGACTTTTGGCTGTGATAATCGTGGGTATTTATTCATTTTATGTAATGTGCATTATTGACAAATTTGCAAGCTGCCCTTGACCTGAGTTCTTCAGAGTATTGCACTTGATATCATGTTTCATCCAGTGCAATGCCTTCGCTGATGTAGTATATATGGGAGTTTTTGTCAACAATGCAAATTTCATAGTTAAGCTGGCAAGGTTTGCTTAATACAAGCCTAATTGAATGCATAAGCAGATGTTATGCATTAAAATTTTGAATGTTAAATACCTCCCAATGAGGTTTGCACATCAACTATTAATGCAATTAACAGTATTCTTTATTGTAACGGTAAATCGCTTTTTTATGAAAAACTTCGAAGATTAAGAACAGTTGAAATGGAGAAAGGAATAAAGTCGGTCGCATTTTACCCAAATACTAAAAAAGTTGAAAGAGTTTTTTTCCTAATAATTTGTATGTGAGAGTCAATTAATTTGTTATTTTTTTATATTTCGGGATCGCAAAAACAATTGCTTTCTAACATTTTTGGTGCCGAAATCCGGGACATTGGTCCTAGTATTCAATTAAATTTTGTGATGCTTCAGTGGAAGCAAATAGATATATAAAGAATTTGGAATTAACTAATAAGCAAGTCATTCGCGAAGAAAATTGAAAAAAAATTCGTTCGGGTTGAAAAATTGCGTATAACAACGTTGGCCTCGGTTTTTTTTTGTTGGTCCCAGTAACGCAGCAGCAGTACGAGACTGCATTAGCGTCAGTAGCGCAGCAGCAGAACGAGTTTACAGTAGCTGCAAAAATTCAAAGAAATAGCATAGGCAGCATTAAACATCGCCAGAGCAGAGCACATTTTTTCTCTTTTATAATACATTAGGCAAAAAGCTGCGAGGAGAATTAGAAGTGATATCGTGGTGAAAAGTGCAATTGTGATCGAAAAATACAGCGAGAAAAAGCACTGGTTTAAAATTTGATATTTAAATAGAAAATACAGAGCAGAGAAGAATAGTGCGATAAGTTTTATACGGGTAATAGTGTTCGATAATCATAACGAACTGAAAAAGAAAAAAATATGACCTCTGATGCTGACAAAGATGATATTGCAGTTGAAGCGGCAGAGTGGTCAAAGCCTCGTGGAGCTAAAGTCGCTGCGAGCGTCGACTAAAGGGAGTATAACACGAATTAGGAATTTGGTGGCAAAAAAGGGTGCTGGTCTGCCTGCAGAAGAGTTGGAGTGCCGGCTTGATATTTTGGAATGCTACTTCAAGCAGATTCATCGATAAAATTAGCCCAGAAGCAGACACGTCAGCCAATGCTGTTTTCATTGGTGATGTGGAGGGGCTATATATGAGTGCGAAATCAACCATAATGGCGTTGATTCAGGAAAGACGAACATCTTTAGCTGATATTAGTAGGTCACACACGGCATCATTTGCGGCATCAGCACCGCGCTTACGGCGTGAAATTAAGATTCCCAAATTCGATGGAAAATATGCTGAATTCCCTAAATTCATCGCGTTATTCAATAAAATGGTTCATCATGATGAAACGTTGAATAATTGCTAACGGTTTCTGATACTCAAAGAGAGCTTGGATCCAAGACCACTATCAGCAATCGCAGACTTCGATGAAACGGATGATAATTATCCGAAGGTGATGCAGCGCCTGAAATCATGTTTCGATAAGAAAGCTTTTATGTTTGAAGAGCACATCGCTGCACTTTTCGGATTGCAGAAGGCAACCCAAGGATCTGCTGCGCATTTACGTAAGGTAATTGACACCACCAACGCGGGCTTGAGCGCGATGCTTTCGCTTAGGAACTATGAAGATGTGGCTAATGCTCTCATCATATTTCTCGTGATGGAGACTTTAGATACCGCATCGCAAGCCAATTTGGAAGAACCCGTTGACTATACGAAGTTGTCTTCATAGGAAGATTGTACAGTGGTATTATCTCGGCGGTGCCAAACTTTGGAAGCAGGAGAGGCGAAGGCGGTATGAGTCGATGTAAAGCAGGATTCGGCGGGGGATGTTCAACGGAAATCCATGCCGAAAGGTGCGTTCGTGAAACGAAATACGACAACGTCGCTGGCAATAGAGCAGACGTCTTGCAGCATTTGCCACAAAGGTGGACATGACGTGGTGAATTGCTCGAAATTCATACGCATATGTGAACAGGAGCGCAACTTAGCTGCACAGACATCTACGTTGTGCCTTCTGTGTTTGAGGAAAGGACATTGGTCCAGGCAATGTTAAGCAGCGAAATACGCAAAGAGCCAACTTTCTCATCACGCATTGCTGCATAGACACAATGACAAAGTTTCAGGTTATACTGAGGCTGGCGCGATGGTAATTGATGACAGCAATTGAATGGTAATTGAAACGAGCATAAAGACCTCTTCGGTAGGGGAGGTTTTCCTGGAGACTGCTGTCATACTGGTGAAAGATTCATGTGGTCGATTCCACCCAGCGCACGCAATTTTAGATTCCGCGTCGCAAATATCGGGTTTTTCAATAAGAGCGCTACAAAAGTTTTTTTAAATAAAACAAAACCGGTTTTAGATTTTTTTAAAGTTGAGGCGACTGAATCCGAATTTCGGTAGTAAATTTTAATAATTTCGACTCGTTGTTGGCTCGTATATCTTTGCATGATGAAATGGCAAACCTTACTGAAGAGAAAAGTGAAAAGAGCGGGAAAAAATATGGCGTCGTTTGCTGTCACTATCGATTTACTTTTGTAGCGTTTCTTTTGAGAAAACCTTTAAATCAGATGTGCGATTACATGGCGCAGGCGTTGAGATTGCCGAAAGCAGCGTTGTTGTGAGTTAGAACCAAACTACTTACGTGTAGTTTACTCACAGCACCGACTCCTAATAGATGCCACACTATTTTGAATTAGCATGTGCTAAAACTGTGTTATGATAAGGCATACTTCTAGGGTCTAAGTGTTTTAAGTCAATGTGATCTGTCCAACATTATGATGTAAGCTTTTAGGGTATTACAGTTCTGCAGTCGAGTCGACGAGGGCAGCGTAATGCATCGTCGCCACTTTTGAAGTGGGTCAGTTGGCTTGACCAACTGACACCAATTAGCAGGTGCAGAACTGGAACACCAGAAAGGTCAGTTCACAGACTGAGATAGATGTTTAAAAAATAGTATATAAGTACATATTAGGTTTCGTAATAATAAATCTCTCTTGTGTTTTGAAACTGAAAAGTTATAGTGTTTGAATTGTACGTTAGGGCTCTTGATTTTTCAACCACGCGCCCGAAAGAACTGCGACAGGACGTCACCCGTCAAACAAGGACACAAGACCCCAACATTTTGGCGCAGCCGGTAGGATAGGACATCTTACTGCAATATTGAAAGGAGCAGGATGTCATCGGGAAAAATAATGGTGAGTATGTCTATAGTAGGACATCTTAGTATTTAAGAAAATTTTGCCGACGATTCTTCGGTGGCCGTGTGGGCGCTTTTGCGCCGGTCATGCAGAAGAAGCAGCATTGGGGCTGATTAGCCGCTGCGGTTAGGTGACAATAGGTCGATCTAATAAGAAAACTTTCTACTTACGGTCAGGTTGTATAGGGTTGTTCCACTGAGATTAGGCTCATACTTTTTAAAACATTTTGTTTCAGCATTCTCGGGGGATGTGGAGCGTGTCTGTTTATTCACAGATTTTGCGTTATTGAATTACGAACTTGTGTATACCGGTTGGTTTGGTTCGGAAAGAACGTGCCACGGTATAGGGTTCGTACGGTTATGATAGGGGATTTGTGTTTGTTTGTCGGTAGGGACATTTATACGATTCAATTTATATTGTTTTGAAATCAAAATAAAGATTGATTTAAATATTTGGCATATTGAGTTTAGGGTATTAGGTGAAGAGGTGCAGACAACACGTGTTGTTGCATCAAAGTTTTTGAAGTTCGGAAACTGCGATTTGCGTAGCAATGTTGAAGAAAACATTTAAATGCTATTATTATGTGGCGCATACGTTACGGGTTTATTTTTAAATATGGATTCAAATTTCCGGGAATGAATCAAGACACTTTTGCCGGTAAATCAAATTTCGGTTTTTACAAACATATGGCCTTTCCTATGGATTTTTGGGAGTATTAAAGATGGTGAGAGGAAATCAAGGAGTATCTGTGCGGAAGTCAAGAATATAGAACTTATGATGGAAGTTAAAAGAATATTAAGATAGAATTTACGGTGGAATGTTTTTTTAAAATAAATTTGTATTTATAATTAAGTAAGACACAATAAAATATTGTAACAAGTTTTAACAATTATTGGATTTTTATTTGTAATTGGGATACGCCATCTGGTCTGGCTTTTGGGATATGACGAAGGAAGCGCAAGGATTACTGCTGATGCAGGAGCAAATTGGAGATGCGATTGAAAAATTGGTCCGTAATTTTAAGAAAGACGGCAGGTTACGTAAGGACGACGTGTATTACCGCAAGCGAATAACACAGTTGCAAAATCTGGGGAGAGAGTTCAACAATAATCACGGACTTCTGTTGCCTCACGCAGTTGAGTACGGCAAGGGAAAATATTTTGCTGAAAATTACGCAGACTACATAAATAGTCTGGTCAACGAATGGGCAGATACATTTAGTTCTGAATTAGAGGGACTAGGACAAGAGATTGTGAGTTTCGTTTCACCAGACGAGGAAGTAAGGAACAGATTGAAATCAATGCAGGCAGAGGTGGAACTGTTTACTGGGAAAATAGTTGACCAGTTCGAAGCGAGTACGAGCAGGGAAGAAGCTCAGGAATTGTGGAAGCAGGCGAATGCCGGAGGAGCTGTGTCACCATTAGAAGTAGCGGATCAAGCCTTTACGGCAATCCAAAGAAGAACAGAAGAAAAGTTATTCAGTTCTCATAAGAAAACAGAAGATTTGAGAGCACAAAAAGAGTATCTTGAGAAAAGGGTAAAGGAACTTTCTCAGAGATTGACGGAAACAGAGGAAGCAGCAACGCGGTTGGAAAAGGAGTGTGCGGAATTGAAAAGAGGACGGGCGACCAATAGGACCTCACTGAATAGGGAGAGATCAAAATCAGCATCAGCTGGATTTACGCAGACAGTATTGACAATGCCTCCGGAAGTACGTTGGCCGGAATATTTAACACCAGAAGGGATAAGCCGCATGGTGAAGCCAAAATTAGTACTTAATGAAGAAATGCAAGCGGAATTTTTGTTTGGCGCATCTGAAGTCGGTGTCGAGCCTTTTTCTCCGGGAAGCCCGATAAATAACGAAAATCAGGGATATCCGCCAGAGGAGCCGGAAGCAGTAACAGTGCTGCAAAGTCCCGATACTGGGGACAATATTTCGCCAGTACGAACAAACGATCGAAGACTAATTAGTTTGAGTCCGTCACTGGCCAATTACCTCTCAGATCCGGGAGAAGTGAATTTGGAAACTATCAAAAAGATTAATAAGGCTAAGGTTTTACCAGCAATTGAGAAAACACAAAGGAATAAAATGGGCATTCTGGAAGTTGCTCATGCGGTGGAGAAGTTGGTGCCCATGTTCTCAGGAGTCGAGTTGTATGATCTGAGAACTGAGATCCGGCGCTTCAAAGAAGGTTGTGAGCTAGCGCAACAGAGTGTTCCGGAAGCGGACGGGGAACACTTAATAAAGTGTATTAGGCAAAGAACCACAGGTGATGCGTTTGATTTACTGGTGCATAGCTCAGTAAGCACCCTGGCAGAATTATATGTACTTTTGGATAGGACGTATTTAAAACAAAAGTCGTATGACTATCTCGTTCGTGAAATTCAGGCATCAACTCAGACACCGGGGGAGGAATTGAGAGCCTGGGGACGAAGGCTCCAGTCTCTGGGGAGCGCTGGTGAGACGGAAGCCAACAGGCAGTTTCCAGAAAATGTTGCAGCATACAAGGCTCAAATAGAACGGACTATGATTTCTGTGTTCAAGGCAGGCCTGATAAATAGGGATTTAGCTAATTATACTCTTACTCTCACGCCGAGGAGCATGACAGAACTAGTGGAAGCGGTCTCTTTAGCTGAAGCAGCAATACAACAGCGAACGACAACAGGTGGAATCTGCTGGACTGATGTTCCTGCAGAGGTAGGAACAGTACAGCAGCAAATCAGATGTGGAGTCGGTAGATTGATGGGCCAATTTTCGCAACAAAGAGACCAGGAATTCCTGGTTGGGAGGTTCCAGCCAAGGAAACCCATTTGCTCATTCTGTGATAAGCCAGGGCACACAAGGGATGAATGCGTTACACGAAAAAACACGCCCTACTGTATGGAGTGCCAAACTTACGGTCATGAGGCAAGTAGACAGTGCCAAGTAGACACTAAATGGGGTCAAAGTAGAAGGCAGCCAGCTACGAGGCGCCCGGTTCCACCCTTGAGGGACAGCAGGGGTAACTTCAGTAGTCCCCGAGTTAAGTCAACGGAAGGAATTAACCAAGGAAGAAATCCTTTCAAAACTGGGAGTGGTCAGCAGCGACCAAGTTGGGATTCTAGAAGTGAACCAAGGATAGGCAATAACATACAGGGATTGAGATGCTTCTCATGTGGACGAATGGGACATCGGGCAGAGGAATGCAGGGATAGACAATCCCAACAAAGGAACCAGGAAAACTTCCAGCGGCCCAGTCAAGGCCAATAGACTGGAAAGCCAAAAGAAAGGAAGTAATAATAAGGCCGGAAGTACGTGGGACTAGTAATGTAGAAACTACAGTCCAGGAGAAGGAGGAGCAAGAGGCTTTTCAATATCGCGAAGACTTAGGAAGTGGATACGCGTCCATTTGGGAGTCAAAAGGGCGTTGTTTCGTTGTGAGCAGGGTAGGAGATGCTTTCATCGAGATAACCTGCAAGGAGGCAGCTAGTGGAAAGCTAATGCTTTTGGTAGATTCAGGGGCGGATACTAGCCTCGTAAAATCTAGTGTTTTACGGAAAGGACTAGTTGTTAACCCAAAAGATGTAAGAACGCTTAATGGAGCGTTCGGAGGTTGCATCAGAACACAGGGTTCACTTAAAATAGGGCACAGTAAAGTTCAGGGAATGAGTTTTAGAGTGCACGCAGTTGAATTGGATAGGGAAGGTATCCCCGCCGATGGGATAATTGGCCGCGACAATCTCTGGGGCCGCACCATACTGGATGTGCTAGAAAAACAGTTATCATTTTATGATGATAATAAGAATAGAATCCTTACTCTCCCATTAAAGTCATGGCAAGAAGGAACCGTGAATAAGGTTAAGAATTGTATAGAGGTGGTGAACGCAAGGTCAACCAGAGTAGTTTCTATGCATGTAAACACGAAACTTAGGACTGTTGTTTTGCACAAGCAGCAGCTAGCGGACGGCGTATATATGGGAGAGACCATAACGCACGTTAATAAGGGTAAAGTGTACACTTGTGTACTAAATGCGTCAGAAGAGGACTACTATATGGATAAGGATTTTAGGCCTAAGTTCACTAGTTATGATAATTTTAAGGAACCGAATTATAGATCTGTAAATCAGATTAAACAAGTTGATATAAGAAAAAGAATGGAGAGAGTGCTAGAATCACTGAAGTTAGACCCAAGCGTAAATTCAGAAGAGAAGCCATTTGTGCGTCATTCTATGACATATTTTTGCTGGAAGGAGACCAGTTGACATATACACCAGAGGTAGAGCATGAAATAACTACTAGAGTGGATCAAGCACCATTAAACCAGAAACAGTACAGATTACCGCAAGCTCACAAAGATGAGGTAAATAGGCAAGTGGAAGGAATGTTAAAGGATAACATAATTTCACCGAGTATCTCGCCTTGGAATTCACCGATAGTTTTGGTGCCAAAGGAGGGAGGTGCTCAGGGTCAGAAGAAGTGGAGAATGGTCGTCGATTTTAGGAAATTGAACGACGCCACTATCAAGCAAGTGTTCCAAATCCAAGGATAGAGGAAATTCTGGATCAATTGGGGCATAGTAGATATTTTTCTACACTTGATTTAGTGAGTGGCTACCACCAAGTTCTGGTGGATACCAAAGATAAGCAGAAAACCGCGTTCAGCACCGGTTTAGGGCATTATGAGTTTAATAGAATGCCGTTTGGATTAACTGGAGCACCGGCTACCTTCCAACGGCTAATGAACCATGTGCTAACAGGCTTAAAAGGGTTAGATTGTTTTGTGTATCTCGATGATATTGTAATTTATGGGAAGAACTTGCAGCAGCATTCGCAACGCTTGTGGAAGGTGCTCCAGAAATTACGAGAACACAATTTGAAATTGAACACGGAGAAGTGTCAATTTTTGCGAAGAGAGGTGGTTTATTTAGGCCATCGTTGCTCAGAGGCAGGAGCACTGCCTGACCCGTAGAAGGTTAAAAGGCGTTAAAAATCTAGCGATTCCGAGAAACAGAAAGGAAGTGCAAGCATTCCTAGGACTAGTGAACTATTATAGGAAGTTCGTTGCTTCCCATTTGCTTTGCCCATTAATAAGTTGCTACGAAAAGAAGCAAAGTTCGAATGGACAGCGAGATGTCAGCAAGCATTCGAGAGGCTAAAGGAGATAATTAGCTCGCCACCAATTTTGGCATACCCCGACTTTGAGCAAACTTTTTTGTTGACCACTGATGCTAGCAATGAAGCATTAGGGGCAGTATTGTCGCAAGGGGAAGTCGGTAATGACCGACCAATAGCATTCGCAAGCAGAGCGCTTAGCGACACGGAGAAGAGATACTCCACAATAGAGAAGGAATTTCTAGTCATAGTGTGGGCTACGAAGAATTTTAGAGCATATCTGCTAGGACGCCCATTTAGGATATATACTGATCACCAGCCATTGAGTGGCATAGCCAATTTGAAAGACCAAACGTCTAGGCTAGCCAGGTTCAGACACAAACTGTCTGAGTATGATTTTGAAATCATATACAAACCTGGGAAAAAGAATCTGAATGCCGATGCACTCAGCAGAGTACCGCAGGCACAGAAGGTATCAGTAGTGCAAACGAGGTCCAAAGCACGGTCAGATAAGGAGAAGGCCGAGAGAATGCAAAAGGATAAAGTTGATGCTACAACAGATGTTAGCAAGACGGGTGAAGATGCCCACAAACAAAGAGCCAGCAGTGTGGAATGGCTGGAGGATATAAAGGATATCCAGGCTGTGTTAAAGGGTTTCCATGATTCACCTCTAGGTGGACACCAGGGATTCTGGAAAACCCATGACAGAATTAGGCGAGTATACGGATGGAAAGGTATGCTCAAGGACATTAAAAAATATATAAAGAGTTGTCCAAAGTGCCAGGCCAACAAAAGTTCAAGGCTAACAAAGATGCCAATGGTGTTAACTGATACACCAAAGCAACCATTTGATAAGGTTCATATGGATATTGTAGGTATTTTACCTGAGACAGTTTCGGGAAACAACTACATATTCACGTTCCAAGATGATTTCTCAAATTATATGGTGTGCGTGGCTATATCCGATGCTGAAGCAGGTACGGTGGCCAAGGCATTCTTTGATGAAATAATAGCACGGTACAACATACCTAAGGTTTTGATAACCGACAATGGTTCCAATTTTGTATCGAAACTGTTCTCAGAAACATGTAAAATGCTGGGAATCAAGAAGTTGCACATAACACCATATCATCCACAGGCGAATGGCTCATTGGAACGTAGTCATCGACCTCTGGCCGAGTACTTGCGCAGTTTTGCCAAAGAAGACGGCTCGAATTGGGATCAATGGTTAACCACTGCAATGCATGTACACAATAATACTGTACATGTATCAACAAGGCAAACTCCGTTCAGGACGTTCTACGGGTTTGATTTCAACATGCCAGCAAATCTGAAGCGCAAATGTGCGCCAGTGTACAATGCTGATGACCCGAATAAAGTGCAAAAGTATCAGCTACAGCGAGCGCACGAGTAGCCAGGGAGGCCTATAACAAGGTACTAAACCCAGTCGTTTTGAACGTGGGTGATCAGGTACTCATGAGGAATCAAGCTAGGAGAAACAAATTCTCACCTGTGTGGATAGGTCCGTATATGGTAGCAGAGATCCGAAGCCCAGTTACAACAGTCGTAACGATTAAGGGCAAGAATAAAAAGCTCTAGCTTAAGACCATAGATGTCATAGCTGTAAGTCTAATTGTATTAAAATTTTAATTTTAATACAAGTATGAATAAATAAATAAATAAATAAAAAGCTACATAATAATTTGTTGAAATTATTCCACGTTAGACCACACACCTAATTGTGTCAATAGTGTTTTACAAGTGTAAACACAAGAATAATAACATGAACTAGTACGTGTGTGTATCCAATAACACAGCGCCGATTTTCAGAGTCAATGCCAGTAAAAGTGTGCCACTTAAACTCGGGCAGGAAAATTGACGTAATGAAAATCTGCTTATTAAACACTATTGCCGAATGAAGGCAGTAGAGAAAATAATTTAAAAAAAAAAATGTATAAAATATTTTTTATTTGCAATAATAAACGGGTTCATTACCCGTATTTAAAAAATAAAATAGTAAGACAGTCGTGGGTAAGTAATATAAAACTTAACATACATACATACGGCGGTTAATGAAATGAAAGCAGTAGCGCCGGCACCGTTGGTGAAGTAAATATATATGTATGTAACCGTATAATGAATGCGGTAGAGAATTTTTTTTCCATAACGTACACGGGTAATATGATGCGTTGACATTTTTGGCATGCTCTATAATGACAAGCGCATGTGCCATGTACATATGTTTGTATGTCAATAAGTAAGTATGAGCGCGTGTAGCGTGTAAGTTTGATATGAGCCATGGTGGTTTGCATGCATATGTTTAGCAGTAATATTTTAATTGTTTTATCAGTACGATATACATCAAGTCGTAGGGGTAGGGGCATTAAGGTGAACGTATGTATGTAAGGGCAAATGTGTATTTAAAAAGAGTGAGTATATTGTTTATGAGCAATGGGTATGTATGTATGTTGGATACATACACACGTACGGCAGTTTAAGGTATAGACATTGTGACCAGGCGATGGAGCATAAGGGCATCAGGGGAGAGAAGGCATACTTACGGTGAATGGAAATTGCAAAATAAGTAGTCAATTAATATTTAAGTTTTTATTTTATTATTTTTATTTAGTTTTTATTAATTTAAGGGACAAATTTCTTAATTAGCATTGGATTCCCTGGGGGGAATCCGGGCACGGTCATCTCATGAGCCCGGTGCAGCACGACTAAAAGCTGTCCGAGCACGCTCTCAACTCCTGGTTCGTCCGGGTTGATTCGGGATGTTAGGAGGAGCCTCCAACAGGCGTCCACTGCCTCCGGGTAGTCCCTCTGGGTGTCAATTTCCCTGAGGTGATTGTTTAGTATAGCGTAGGTAGGCGTATAGGATCCGCGGGGGAGATCTGTTAGGCGTCTTTGCTCCTCGATGCTGAGGGCAGCGCAAGCAGGATGCACCAGGGCTGCCGATTCCTCCATCAGGGTTCTGGTCACCTGTTTAAAATTCAGCATCAGTTGTCCTAGGGTAGTATCCATTGTGATTGATAAAGTTTAACTGTGCTGAAATTTGGTGCAAAATGTGGTTTTATAGTAAACCGATAAGCGGTCAGTGCTCGAAATAAAAAAAAATGATAGTAAGGCACATTTCAGCGGAAATAATTTCAGAAAATTAACCGAAAATAGCTGAGCTAAAGTGCTGAGACATGTTCTCAAGTCGGCCAGCGATAATTGGGTCATAGTTTAGTGAGCAGGTTCGGTTAATAGGAGGATGAGCACCCTACGACAAGACTTAAGGTATGGGGTACTAGGTATTGTTTATTAGTTAGGAATTTGGTGTATATATTAATGAAGAGAGGCAGTTTAGGATAATAACGTAGTGCCTTGATTGTATGTATGTATCCATATTCGATCTGGGACAGTCGTTAATGGATATATACATATCAGGGTTAGTGTAACTTTAAATAAAGAGTAGTTATGTGCAATGAAATATATAGTCATGCAATGGACAAAGTTTTCACACAAATGGGATTATTTTTATAATCTGATTTTGTCAGAGGATCAATAAATTGGTTCGAAACTAGATTGAGTGTTAACTCACGTATTGAAAAGAGCATGGAAAATTAGTCAAAACGGAACTAATGCATTATATGGCAATAATGAAAAATAGTCCAGTCCTCTTTTCCTCTGGGATGCGGTAGCAAATCCGAGAATGTAAGGGGAGAAGACGAGTGGACGGAGAATTGAATGATATAGCATTCACTTGTAGGTTAAGCAATTTATGAAGAGAATATTGTATTTTTAGTCTGAGATATGGTATATTTAGTGTAAAATTTTATCATTTTATAGATCATATTAGTGATGTTGATTGCGGTTACCAACGGGATACGTGCGGAGGTGCGGTTGGACAAACTACCGGAGACGGATGTATTGATGGAGAAAACAGGAGATGTATGGTTCGCCAAAGATTATTGGGTGGTTGTAACTGAGTTTCCACGAACAGAATTGAGGATTATTGTGGAACAATTCAAAGGAATGCAGGAGACAACCAGGAGGTTATGTGAGAGGCATGCAGCGGCCAGCGGGACCCAGCTAAAACGTAGATGCGATTCTTCGACTTTGGAAATAGAGACTATAATGAAAAGATTCTTGGAAAAGGAGAAGACATTGTCTCTGAAAGGAAGGATACGCCGGTCGCTAATAGATGCTGGCGGTAAAATTCTCAAATGGGCAATTGGTACAATGGACCACCAAGATTCAGATCGGATTTATGGTCACTTACAGGACCTTGAGAAGAAGCAATAAAAGACGTTGTCATTGCTGGGAAAAGAGGTGACTGTGATGAGAGCAGGTTATCAGGGCCTTCACGAAGCAGTGAATAAGACTTTCCAAGAGCTGGAAGAGATGCACTTGGCGTTGGAAGGCATTGGAAAGAGGCAAGAGGAAGCAGAGGTGAGCTTGGCAGAATCTTTCATGTTGGGAAAAGTTGTTTCTGATGAAATGATGAGGTTCCAGGACCAACAGCAAACGGAGATAGTGGTGCTCGATGATTTATTACATGGCAAGCTACACCCATTGTTCCTGACGTCTGATGAATTGCTCAAGGCAGCACCAATGTCAATGAAAGGAATTTCATGGTACAGCGAGGCACCGGAGCGGTTCTATGAACTAGCCGAGGTTCGCACAGAAGAGGCGGAGAACGGGTTAAAAGTAGTCATAAAGATTCCAGTGCCGTTATTGGAGGTATTTACAATGCACAAAGTGTACCCAATACCCAAGAGACTAAACCCAGATTGGTGCGTGCTGCCAAAACAAGATATGATTACATAGCGGCAAGTCAGGCTCAAGAACACTACATTGGCCTATCAATAGAGGACGAGGGGAAATGTCGAGAGGTGGGCACAACAAAACGTTTATGCTATCATCCCGGTTGGAATTTGTGAACACCGGGTTTATGACCATCGAAGCTGGTTGCAGGGTGATTGGGAAAGGGATAATGCTGGTCCATAAAAGTCAAGAAGAGTCACGATATAAGTTTTCAACGTCCGTCATGGGAACAAACCGTTTAAGGACGAAACTGCAGGAGCTGCTGGAAAATTATAAACGGGGTGATTCTGGCCACACGCGCACAACACCGAACACAGTCTCACTCATGCATTTCAAGGATCTACGGAAAACTCTTACAACAAACAGCAGAGCAATCAACGAGTTGGTAAAGGAGGCAGAAGATGTTGAAAGGGTGTCACACCTCACCAATTCCTGTGAGATAGTGCACACCTGGATGAAGGGAGGTGTAGTCAGTATAGCTGGCCTCATCCTGGTGATAATGATGGTGACGACACTCATTTCGAAGAAATGGTGCAAGATAGTAGCGGCCCTTCAAAGACTCGAATCAACCACACCAACGGCGCAACACAACAACCATACCGACAACGGCAGCCGACAACTGGATCATCAGTTAGCGGAGGTTATAACGTAAGATTTTAGATTTAAATATCATAGCGTAATGTAAGATTTTAAGTATGAGAATAAAATGTATTGAACGCCAGTAAGAAAAGAGTCGGTGAAAGACCAAATATAAAAAAAGGGAAAAATATAAAAGAACGAAATAGAACAAAAGAAAAAAAAAACTATAAAAAAAAATCATAGCAAAGGAAAAAAAAGAGAAGAAAAAGAGAAAAAAAGAGAAATTGATTCAAAAACACAAAAAAACATAAAGAAAAGAATATGAAAAAAGGAAATAAAAAGAACCCAAAGTATAAAATAAGGCGGATTTAAAAAAAAAAGAAAGAAGAAAAATTATATATTGATTTAAGAAAATGCACTGACTGTTTGAAGTGCAGAAATAAATGTAAACTTTCATTAGAAGTTAGTTGCACTAACTTCTTTTAGAAAGAGGGGAGGGATGTTGTGAGTTAGAACCAAACTACCTACGTGTAGTTTACTCACAGCACCGACTCCTAATATATGCCACACTATGTTGAATTAGCATGTGCTAAAACTGTGTTATGATAAGGCATACTTCTAGGGTCTAAGTGTTTTAAGTCAATGTGATCTGTGCAACATTATTATGTGAGCTTTTAGGGTATTCCAGTTCTGTAGTCGAGTCGACGAGGGCAGCGTAATGCACCGTCGCCACGTTTGAAGTGGGTCAGTTGGCTTGACCAACTGACACCAATTAGCAGGTGCAGAACTGGAACACCAGAAAGGTCAGTTCACAGACTGAGATAGATGTTTAAAAAATAGTATATAAGTATTAGGTTTCGTAATAATAAATCTCTCTTGTGTTTTGAAACTGAAAAGTTATAGTGTTTGAATTCTACGTTAGGGCTCTTGATTTTTCAGCCACGCGCCCGAAAGAACTGCGACAGGACGTCACCCGTCAAACAAGGACACAAGACCCCAACAGCGTGCTCAATTGAGGTCAATGGTGTAAATGGTGTCGGCATGAGCATTTCGAAGAAGGTAAAAGCAACGATAAAGGCGTGCCTCAGTGACTTTGAGATAGCGCCGAAATTTTACATTTTGTCTAAAATAACAGGAAAGAAGCTTGATAAATTTGTGGACATATCGGCATGGAAAATACCAAAAAACGTGGAGCTAGCAGATACGGGATTCAGCATTCCAGAGCGAGTGGACGTTTTGCTAGGCGCAGAAATATTTTTGGAATTGCTATCTGTGGGGCAAATAAAGCTGTGCGAGGGTTTCCCAAGATTGCAGAAAACAACACTGGGATGAGTTGTATCAGCGGAACGAAAATGAACGAAGATGGTCATGTGACAGCTCAAAGTTTAGTAGCGATTTAGTACGAGCAGACGAGAGATAGGATGAGCTTAATACTTTGGTAGAGCGTTTCTGGGAGCTGGAGCAAATTTCTAACAAATAAAATTTTCTTAGCGACGAAGAAGCAGAGTGCGAGCGCATATTTCAAAGCAGCGTGTCTAGAGATGACAGTGGTAAATTCGTCGTAAAAATTCCGTTCAAGCATAATGTCAACGAATTAGGCGAGTCTTTTCATGCAGCTGAACGGCGCTTTCTAGCATTAGAGAGATGACTCAATAAAGATCCAGTAACGAAAAAAGCATATACGGAGTTCATGGACGAATATTTGCGGATAGGACATATGAAAAAGTAGAAACATTGGATGTTGGAAAGCTGAAGTATTTCTCGCCGCATCAACATGTGCTTCGTCCGGAGTCTACGAGTACTAAGCTCCGGGTAGTCTTCGATTGCATCTGTAAAACTAGTAGCGGCTTATCTCTGAACGACGTGATGATGAAAGGGCCTATAGTGCAAGATGACTTGCTGTCCATCGTGCCACGCTTTCGATGTTATTGATTTGCGTTAGCTGCCGACGTGACGAAAATGTATCGTCAGGCGTGGGTTACGGAAGAACACACAAACTATCAGGCAAATTTGTGGAGACGATCTAGTGAGGAGAAACTGGAAGCATACCGGCTGCTCACGATCACATATGGAACTACAGCAGCTCCATACCTAGCCACACGCTGCCTAAAGAAGTTGGGCGAAGATAATGCTAATAGGTTACCATTGGCATCGTAGAAAGTGCAGTCCGATTTTTATATGGATGATTTCATTAGTGGAGCTGACACCGAAGCCAAGTTATTCGAAATCTCCGGGGGCGTGTCAACGCTCACAAACTCCGCAAATTTTACACTGCGCAAGTGGCACTCAAACAACAAGAGTTTCCTGCGGCAGGTGCCAGAAGCCAAAAAAAAGACGCTGCGTGTTAACGATGCCGAAATCATCAAAACGCTTGGTATTATTTGGGAACCAGCATCGGACATGTTCAGGTATGTTTGGCCAGATATATCCCCCACCAAATCCATAACCAAAAGGGTCGTACTGTCGGAAATGTCGACATTGTTTGATCCCCTTGGACTAGTGTGTCCGGTCGTGGTAAAGGCGAAGATTTTCTTGCTAGACCTATGGCTACAGAAGGTAGCTTGGGATGAATCATTACCCATGCAGTATCACAGTCAATGCACTGAGTTTCGTAACAAGTTGAAAGCGATGCAAGAGGTCAAGGTTCCGCGTTATATTTTCAGCGCAAAAGACGTCACAAGAGTAGAAATGCACGGGTTCGCTGATGCAGCAGAGCGGGCCTACGGCTGCTGTCTCTACGTGCGCTCAATCGACAATGATAATGGCGTCACCATGCAATTGTGGAGTGCAAAATCAAGAGTTGCACCACTAAAAAAAAAATCATTGCCCAGAATGGAGCTGATGGCAGCTCATCTGCTGTCTATATTGGTGGAAAAGACACAAGCGAATTTTCCGATTCAACCTGATGCGCTGTATCTGTGGAGCGACTCGGAGATTGTGCTCGAGAGTGCATCCATCGACTTGGACATCTTTCGTTGCAAAGAGGGTTGCCTTGATCCAGGAGGCAACTAACTCAGCAATTTGGTGACATGTTCCTTCTAGACAAAATCCCGCAGATATCATATCCTGCATATCCAGGTGTGTATGTTGCCGAATTACTAAACTCTTTCTGGTGCCCAGGTCCACCATTCCTAAGAAAGTCTTGTGATCAGTGGCCATTATGATCAGAAGTCATTGAAGAACGGCGCAAGCAGAGCACAACGTTGATTGCTGCGGAGCAAGATAACCATTTTTTTGGTTGGTTAGAGGGGCGAAGTGAATTCGAAAAAACTCAAAAACGAGTAGCACTGTTTCTCTGCCTTTTGCGGCAAATAAAGGGTGTGCAAGCTGAGATACCGACGCTCAGCACCTCAATGCAAGACGAAGCGTTTATTCGAATTTTATATTGCTTGCAGCAACACTACTTCGGCCAATAGTACAGAGAGCTACAAAGAAAGGACGAAGTGCACTCATATGCCCCTGTTATGACTACGTACAAGCTTAGGGGAGTACGCGTCACAAAAAGCTACATCGCAGTATTCATATGTTTCGCAACTAAGGCGGTTCATATGGAGGTTGTCTCTGACTTGTCGGCCAAGGCGTTTATCGCAGCACTTAAGCGGTTTGTCGCACGCCGAGGCTTGTGCACACAGCTGTTCTGCGACAACGCCACCAATTTTGTTGGTGCTCGCCGTGGGCTGAAAGAGTTCAGGGAAAAGAGCAGCAGTTTTGTGTCACCAGCAACATCGACTTTCGTCACATACCAGCGCGCTCCGCCCACTTTGGTGGACTGTGGGAGGCGGCGGTAAAGTCTGCCAAATACCATTTGACCCGCATATTAGGCGAGTCAGTTCTGACTTTTGAGGAACTGTGCACAGTGGTTACAGAAATCGAGGCAATACTAAAATCGCGCCCATTAACAACGATTTCGACTAATCCCAACTACGATGCAGTGATAACACCAGCGAAATTCCTGACAGGTGGGCCTCTTATTGGCATTACGGAGCCTACTGTCGACAACAAAAATATTTCGCTTCTCAACCGCTGGATGCGGCTGACGGCCATAAAACAACACTTTTGGCGGAGGTGGTCATCAGAGTATTTGCATGAGTTGCAGCGAAAAGCGAAGTGGACTGCGAAAAGGCGCAACGTGGCAGAAGGAGACTTAGTGTTGGTGTCAGAAGACAACTTACCGCCAAAAGTGTGGCTACTTGGAAGAGTAACGAAAACCGTAGCAGATGCAGCAGGTCAGGTGCGCGTAATAGACATAAAGACCAGAAATGGAAACATTCGGCGCGCGATACACAAGAATGCACCGATACCAATTCCCGGATAAAGTCGGTTGATATGTCGGCAGACACATCAAGGGCGCCGGCATGTTGCGTATTAAAAAGCAAGTTTAGAATGTGAAGTGTTAATTATTAAATCGTATTTTTGAAGTACGAAAACCTTTTTGACACACGGTAAATTAAAAATACGAAAACTAATCGCTTTTTTATGAAAAACTGCGAAGAGCAAGAACAATTGAAATGGAGAATGGAATAAAGTCGGTCGCATTTTACCTAAATACTAAAAAAGTTGAAAGAGCTTTTTTCATAATAATTTGTATGTGAGAATCAATTAATTAGTTATTTTTTTATATTTCGGGATCGCAAAAACAATTGAGTTTCTGAGATAAGCATTATGTCAATTTCGCTGTTGTACAAAAAATTCTTGATATCTTTTTTGTATTGGATAATACCGTTGGCGTTCCAGTAGCATAACTATAATTGATTCATTTATTTTTGAGAGAGCAATGTTTCCGTCAGTAGATTCTGATTTTCTATGAGTTCATGAATCATTGTTTGCATGGTTGGCATAAATTGGGTCATACAATGCGTCAAGTTACAAATCATTGCTTCCACATTTTGAGCGGGTGGAGAACTAGCTAGAGTTTCAGTATGTGCTTTTTTCAATACATTTGCGTACGTCATTGAGGAGGACGAGGGCGCTACATTGGCTGGATTTATACTAGGGTAGTTTGGGTCAATATTGCTACGTTCACAGAGAACTAGCTTTTGTGTTTTACGCGTCTTCATCTTCAGGTCTGTGTAAATTGGACACCCTCTATAGTTGGCTGCATTTTTTTACATTTGTATCGAATTTGTCAAATTTACATTCACCTGAGGGGTGAAAATCGCCGCAAGCGACACATATTGTGCGTAGGTTTCGTGTGCCCATATTCCTGGCAGTTTGATCATTGTACCGGACCTTTGCGCTTGTGGGGCTCCTCAATTGAAATTCTACGGTGTATTAAGTAACGTGTTCCGTGTTGGATTTGCCTGACATCCCATCGGACGCGTCCCCAGGTGGCGGATAGGGGGACCCTTGGTAGGCAAATGACATTACTTCTGAATCTCTTAGGAGGGGCGGGAGTTATGGCTGTCTGTCTATCACAATGATGGTATAGAGAATGGGTACCATCCGCGGACCAAACTGGCTAGGGAGGAGTCCCGAACAAAAACCAAGGTCTGGCGATGGACAACTTTGGATTCAATACTCCAGGTGGAACCCACGCATGTGGAAATCCACCCGCTTCGGCGGCAGGGGCACGGATTCTGGAGGCCTCAACCATCGCTAAAGTCTCTCGCCTTTATCAGCGAGAGCGCATCCTGGAGAAGACGGGGATTGTTACCGCAATCTCTTCTTCTTCAGAGACGGAGGATCGTACCCTGGATCCAGAGGGCCTGAGTCGGGAAGTCACCACAGTGGCGGAACGACCGACCAGTGGTTCTAAGGCAACGCGAACTAGCTCAAGCGAGGAGACAGAGAAAGAAGCGGCTTGCTAGGCTCGTGCAGGAGAAATCCTCACGTGGCTCTGCCGGCCCTTCTGTGTCGACTCCATCCAAAAGGCCCAGGTCGGCGGAAGTGACACCCACGGAAGCCACCAAGCCTGCGGAGGGATTGACCGCTCCGAAAGCTCGCTCGCGAGGTAAGCGGCGGAAGATTGTTGCTGAAAACAGCATTACCACCTGCCCTGCAGCTGGTACTGCTGGTGGCGCCACGACCCCAAAGGGTACGAGCGAAACCTCGGTGGCGGCTAATGTGGCGGGGAAGAATGTTGCCAATAAGCTGCAGTTTGCCGAGCCCCTCGTATCCAGCAAAACCATCTGCCTGGCGAAATCTTTGCCAGTGGCGGGTGGTGGGCTGGACTTTCGCCCAAGCACTTCCAAAGGTGCAGCCAAGCCATCGTACAGCGAGAAGGCTACCGGCTCGCAACCAATGGCGGTCATTGGGAAGCTGGGGCCTGACCATCAGCTAACTGATGCAGAAATAAAACACTTCAAAGGTCATCTGATGCGTCGCGTCATTGCCTCCGGTCCTGAAGTTAATGCGAAGGGCTATGAGACAAAGGACGGCACTCTACAGGTGTCGTGCGAGTTACGCCAGCAGTTGCTGCGAACCCTAAATCTAACACCAAACGTCAGCTGAGATATTAGTCTTATCAAGTATGAATCTCACAAATGACCACCAAAGCCGTTTATGCATTTTCCAATTCCCTTTCATATTTCGAGACCATTCTCAAGTGCAACGACACAAACCTCCCAAAGAGCAAAGTCAGTACGCTCACTACAATGACATAAATCAGCCGAAGTACACTGACATAAACAATCCAAAAAGCAAAGTCAGCACGATCAGTACAATGACATAAATTAACTGAAGTGCAATGACATAAACAACCCCTAAATGCAACGTATGCAATTCTCAGTGCATTAGCATTTGCCACAATGACATAAATCAGCTGAAGTACAATGACATAAACAATCCAAAAAGCAAAGTCAGCACGATCAGTACAATGACATAAAGTAACTGAAGTGCAATGACATAAACAACCCCTAAATGCAATGTATGCAATTCTCAGTGCATTAGCATTTGCCACAATGACATAAATCAGCTGAAGTACAATGACATAAACAATCCAAAAAGCAAAGTCAGCACGATCAGTACAATGACATAAATAAACTGAAGTGCAATGACATAAACAACCCCTAAATGCAACGTATGTAATTCTCAGTGCATTAGCACTTGTTCAGCTACGGCTTTGCACTCTGCTTATTGGTGGTTATAGACGTTTACCTCTCTTTCTACCCTCCTACATAATTTTGGAAAATACTTTTGTGCCTACAGCAGCGATAAAAAATAATCGATGTAAGTAAGTTACTATAAGGTTTTGGCATAAGTAATTTAAAATTGTTAGTTTAGTTTTTAGATAAACTCCGTAATAAAAACAACGTTGAACCGAAGTTTTCTCCGCGTTTTATTAACGTAACTGGCATAGTCGTGGAAACTATTTCTGAAGAAATAATTAAGAACCAAAAATAAAAAAAAAATAATTAACTGAGAAAAACATTTCTTAAGAAATATTGTAGAACAGAAAAAAAACAAATCTATTAAGACCAAACGCACAAAATCAATTTATTATCGTGTTACATTAAAGAAAGTGCAGTGAACAAGAATTAACATAAAAAACTCTCAAGTCAATACCAAGTGAATCATCAAGGCTAAACCGAGGCACAGCAAACCCAATAAAACCGATGCCAATAGAAACTAGATCCAGAAAATTCGAACTCCTGTCCAAGGAAGAAGACATACAAGCAGAGGCCAACACCAGATTAGAGATGTCGCAGGAGGAATCTGTACAAACAATGCAACAAATAATACCAGCAGTGAGACCAGCACCACCGTTGCCAACAACCATAACACCGAACGACCTTCTGAAGGATGTGCAAAGGATACACGAGTTCACAGGGACTGGACATTATGCACTTTCTTCATTTCTACGAGAAGTGTGTACGAATTCATATAAATATCAATCGCACAACCTTCAACTGTAACATAATTTTTAATATGCAAAGTATATTTGTATGCATCCGTACGTTTGTACCCACAACAACAACAAGGAATATGCAGTCTGCGCGTGCAGTAGCATTGTGGCTCAAATGACACCTGCACAAGAATTAGGTGCATTCCCAAAAATACAACATAAGCATTTGGGTGGCATTGAAACGTATGTTCATTGAACTTGCACATGCTGCTATGCGCTGCTGTTATATTCTGCTGATATTTACTTTTAGTACTTGTTAATTATTATTGATGATGTTAGCAATAAGTTATTATTTAAGACGATGAATTTCAATAAACAAATCACTCTTTGATTCTTTAGCAACAAGAAAACTTTTATTTCAGCAACGGATTGTTCAGGTTCAAGTGCTTGAACAATCAAATTATTATTCCCAGTCTCATATTGGTTCAAGTACCTGTATGAGACGTCAATAAGGAATACATCACTACAGTCAAACGAGGCTGTATTTACATTTGGTGATCCCGACGTGATAGAAGGACGATAGATATACAGGACATAAAATTGATTCAGCAAAAGCACAGCAGTGTGAGCATTCAATTTTATCACAATTCATCCATCTGCTTTAGTTCGATCACACAGGGTGCTACAAAACACGATACTTAAGAAGCAAGAGCACAATAGTGTGAGCGTTAATAATGACAACTATCGACGATCTCGTCCGTCATCAGGACGACAATGCAATTGGTCTCCAAAAGGCCATTGCATCCTAAGGCCGAAAGATCGGAAGACACTCGACTATATTGAAAGGAAATCCAGAGAAATTGAGGAGCTATGGTTAACTTTCCAACGTATCGATAACCAAATTAGATGGGATCCAACGGCAGCTAATGACCATCCATACTTTGTGAAGGATCTATACGCATCAATGGGCAACCGATACCAAGACTTCCTTGCAGACATCAAGGAGAGCAAACAAATACTCACAGCAAAGGGCATAACTCAACCACAAGCAGTTAGTGTCCCAAGTTGCTCAACGGAACCTGCAGAGAAGGGCATAACTCAACCACAAGGAGTTAGTGGCTCAACTCGTTCAGCAGAACCCATAGAGAAGAGGCTTCAAAAGACTAATATACCTAACATGGTGCACAAGCAAAATACAGTTATTGCACTCGTGCAACGCATGTTAGACGATGTATTGGCTGATGACACACCCCATTCATGCCAATATTATACTACAAAGGCCAACCTTATAGAACATCATTGGAATGCAGCCCGGAGATTTAATGATGTTATACTGGATTCTATAGATGACATGAATTCTGACGATTATAATTTTGAAGAATACCTGAGCATAGAGATGCATGTCAGTAACAGAATTCTTATGCTTCAAGAGAAGGGAGTGACCGTTCCTGCAATTTCGAATCGAGCGTCACTCGCCGAACATTTGCCAAAGGTAATACTGCCAAAATTCGATGGAGATTACCTGAAGTGGCAACAATTTTATGATCTATTCAATGAAATGATCCACAAAAGGCCACTTCCAACAATACAGAAGATGTGGTATCTTAAAACAAATTTGATCGGAGAAGCAGAACGATTAATTAGACACCTCACTCTAACTGAGAATAACTACCAAACTGCATTAGAATCAATCCAGGATCGATATAGCAATGTGCGATTGCTAACTTCAGCTCTGTTGAAAAAACTATTGGGGCAAAACAAACACTCAACAGACTATCCATCAGCGGCAGCACTAAAGGGACTTCATGATACAACCCAGGAAACCTTACTGGCATTAAGAAACCTTGGTTTAGACACGAGTTCTTGGGATCCAATTATTCTCCACCTCCTAGTGAAGAAATTAGACAAAGGCACGCGGATTGCATATGAGTAGTCATTGGAGAAGCCAAAGGAATTACCTACCCTAAGGCAATTCTTAAAGTTTATTGAAACGAGATTCCAGTCTCTCGAGGCAATCGGCCAAAGAGAGCATACGGCAAAAACATTGACAACGGTAATAGCTACAAAACAAGGAATCAAGAAATGCTTGTCTTGCAATAGCCAAACACATCCGCTGTTTGCATGCCAAAGCTTTTTGAAACTTTATGTTCAGAAGAGGTTACAGTTCCTAAAAACACATAAGCTATGCATTAATTGTCTAAAGCCTGGACACTGGGCAAAGGATTGTATGTCAAGAAAATGTACTAAGTGTAATCACAGTCACAATACATTAGTACATTCTGAAGGATATCGCAGCGAACCAGCCGTAAACCAGGTCAAGTATGAACCACACCCTCAACAGTCCACAGCACTAGTAGCTTCGAAGGAGTTGAAGCAACAGGGATATGTGCTCCTCAGCACTGCAATGGTGAAAATAGTCAGCAACAACGGGCAGGAAGTTGAATGCAGAGCAATTCTGGACTCCGGATCTCAGATCAATATCGTGAGTGAACGGCTTGTCAAGAGACTTGAAGCTTCAACGAAGTCCACAACAATGAATATCCAAGGAATAGGCAAGGGAACTCGGAGAGCACAGCGTCGAGTTAGCCTTCAACTACAGTCACGAATTAACGGCTTTTCCACTCGACTGGAGGCGTTCGTTCTAGAAGATATAATTTCTCCGCAACCGACAAAACCATTTGGCATATCCAAATGGCCAATTCCGAAGAACATCACTTTAGCGGATCCAGCATTCAACCGTCCTGACAAAATCGATGTTTTATTAGGAGCGGAATTCTATCACCAAGTATTGTCAATTGGACAGATCCGATTAGCAATCGAACTTCCAACACTACAAAACACAGTGTTTGGCTGGATACTATCAGGAAGGATAGGAGAACTTCAGATGGCGTCAGCAACTTGCGGTATTTGCAGTGAGGATGATGATGATGATACAAACCAACTTATTGAACGGCTATGGAAACTGGACGAAGTCGAACTAGCTGAATCAATTTTATCCCCAACAGAAAGACTTTGCGAAAATCATTTTATACAAAATACAACTAGAAACAATGATGGGCGTTTTATTGTAAAATTACCATTCGTAGAGAATGCAGCTGTTTTAGGTAGTTCAAGGGATATAGCAATCAACAGATTCCTGGCGCTTGAACATCGATTATCTAAATACAATGCCGTTCGTGAACAATATATCGAGTTTATGGAAAATTATGAAGCCTTGGGCCACATGAGGGAGATCAACATCAATGAAATACTCTCACCTAATTACTTCATCCCACACCACTGTGTACTTAAACCTGACAGCAGCACAACAAAGCTGCGGGTGGTATTTGACGCATCTTCAAAAACGTCATCGGGAGTCTCACTCAATGACATAATGCACATAGGTCCAACCATACAATCCGAACTATTTTCAATCCTGCTACGTTTCCGTCTACCGAAATTTGTATTCACCACCGACATTGAAAAAATGTATCGGCAGATACTGGTTCACTCTGAAGATCGCCATTATCCATTGATCATATGGAGGAGCGACCCTAAGAAACCACTGAAGTGTTACGAACTTAACACTGTCACATATGGGACAAGATCGGCACCATACTTCGCCACAAGATGTGTCAAATAAATGTCATCAGAAAACGCCATTCGGTATCAACTACGTGTTCATATGCTTCAGGATAACTTTTATGTCGACGATGGTCTTGGTGGATCAGACACTCTGATTACCGCCATGGAAACTCAACCGCAACTCATCACTATGTTGAATGGGTATGGATTCAATCTACGCAAATGGTGTGCAAATCACCCTAAACTCCTGCAGAACATTCCACAAGGTGACCAGGAAGTTAATTTGGATTTTACTAACGACAAGAATGATTCAATAAGAACCCTGGGCTTGACATGGCTCCCAAAGACTGACCAAGCAGTCTGTCACCTCAGACGTAGCTAGATTATTTGATCCTCTTGGCATTCTAGCTCCAGTTGTAATTACAGCAAAGATCTTTATACAAGCATTATGGCAATTAAAAATTAGTTGGGATGAAGCTGTACCAGCAGAATTACATACAAGATGGGAGCGTTTTCAAAGAGCATTGCAAGAATTGGACAACTTTAAATTCTCACGACACATTCATAGAAGTGAGATCCCAACATCAATCAATTTATATCAGATCTATCTTCAAAGAAGGAAGAGTAGTAGTGAGGTTGTTATGTGCCAAATCACGCGTAGCTCCACTTAAGCTACAAACATTGCCTCGTTTGGAACTATGCGCAGCGGTACTAGGCTCACAGTTGGCAGCTAGGGTAAAAAATGATTAACGGTTAAAGGATTGTCGCACCTTTTTGTGGACAGACTCACAAATAGTTCTGTCTTGGATTAATTCAGCCTCCTCATCATTTCAAACATTAGTAGTCAACAGGGTAGCTACTATTCAAGGTTTGACATTAGCAGAACAGTGGCGTCATGTTAGCTCCAAGGATAACCCAGCTGACGTTGTTTCACGAGGATTATCACCAAGAGAATTTGCAAGATGTGACTTGTGGTTTTACGGGCCATTTTTTCTACATGGGAAAGAATCAGCATGGCCTCCCAAGTTTCCACGAATCCAGCATCCTTGGTAGCAATTGACTCTGAAGAACTGGTGTATACAATCAACCACCGAAACTCTTTCAGGACTCTTCAACGCATCGTAGGATACATTTGTCGTTTCATAAGCAACACTAGATGTAGCAAGGACGTACGAAAAACTGATATAGCGCTGACTCCCATCGAATTAGATCATGCATTAAGAATCATTGTTCAAGCTATGCAAAGATCTGATTTCAATGACGAAATCATGTACCTCAAGAAACACAAGGATCTCAAGGGGACGAGTACATTGGAGAGCCTATCACCATTTTTGGATGACGCAAACATTTTGCGAGTTGGAGGATGATTGGAAGCATCACTGGCACCTTATGAAGCAAAACATCAAATACTCATTCCATATAATGGTCCCTTAGCAAAACTACTATTTGAGATGACTCACATCGAGAATAAACACTGTGGACCTCAAGCCTTGCTGGCCATAATAAGGCAAAGGTACTGGCCCATAAAAGGCAAATCATCGGCCAGATCAACACTACAACAATGCATACGATGCACCAGGGCAAGGCCTCAGTTGCTGAACCATTTAATGGGAAACCTGCCAGCAACACGAGTTACACCAGCACGCCCATTCATTAACTCTGGAGTAGACTACTGTGCACCATTCTGGGTGCATTACAAAATTAGAGGGAAAAGACCACACAAGGCTTACATATCCGTTTTCTGCTGTTTTGTTATTAAAGCTGTCCATTTAGAACTTGTAAGCGATCTTACGACAGAAGCATTCATTGGCGCTCTGAAACGTTTCATTGGCCGACGTGGAAATTGTCAAAACTTACTTGACAACGCGACAAATTTCGTTGGCGCCAAAACAAGCTTACGGAACTGACTACATCAATATATTCAGATGAACTAACATCCCGTCAACTTCAAATTTGCTGACCCGGTGGAAACTCGTATCCCACATCAAAAATGAGTTTTGGAAACGATGGTCGCACGAATATTTATGCGAGCTTCAATCTAAAACCAAATGGACACATCAGCACGATAACATCAACCAAGGGGACATGGTAATAATCAAGGAAGACAATGTTCCAGTTCTTCAATGGCCACTAGGAAGGATAACAAGGACGTATAAGGGTGATGATGGAGCAGTACGAGTGGCTGATGTTAGAACAGCTACTAGAACTTGGAAACGTGCAATCCATAAATTAGCTCTACTACCCATAAATGATAATAGGATCCATGACCAATCAACAAGTCAAGAGAATCAAGATGAAAAAGTAGAAATACCAACAAAACGAATAAAAACAAGACATACGGGACTCACAACAGTACTGCTGGGATTACTCATCATACCAATTGTCATGGGAGGTCCAATAAGATTTTCGCAGATTGCTAACACCAAATTCAACACGGAATTGGGTATTTACTTCGAAGGAATAGGTTCAGCACATTTCGAGAGGTCAGAATGGAAACTTGTAGTGTACTACGAACTAGAGTCATACTGGGCAGAACTTACGACTTTATCCAAGGGCATCAGTAGTTTACGACAGTTATGTCAGAAGCTGCCACCATTTACTTGTCATGATACTCTTGTGAACTTCGAGCATGTTGAAGCTGAATTACAAATGGATAACAAGATATTGTTTCCCCATCGATCTAAAAGAGGTGCTGTGGATATAGTGGGAAATATTGCAAACTCATTGTTTGGTGTTTTGGACTCAGAATATGCAGAATCAATGTCAAAAACCATTCAGCAAGTGAAAGAAAATGAAGGCCATCTATTAGTCCTGCTCAAAAACCAAACATCAGTGATTGATTCTACTATCAACGTGATCAAACAAGATCAAATAGAAGTCAAAGGAAAATTCGATAATCTTGACAACCAAATCAATGACATAATGAAAACCTTAAATAACATTGAAGGAGAAAAGTTTCAAGCCAAGCTGACTCATTATTTCATCACTCTGACCCTCCAACTCATTATGATAACATCTCACTTGCAAAGAATCCAATCATCAATATTGAATGTTATGACAGATACACACCATAACAAAATCAGCCCATTATTGCTATTACCAACTCAACTACAAGAAGAAATTCTCAAGATAAAAACTCATATTTCAACATCCCTCCAAATACCAGTGAATCAAGAGGACTCACTGCAACTGTACAAATTAATGAAGGTAGAAGGCGGTTTAACAAAGAAGCATGCCAGTTTTAGAATCTCATTGCCATTAATTGCAGAGGAAAGATTCGAACTGTATCGGATGGTACCAATTCCTAACATAATAAATGGCACAATGATTACAATAGAATCTTGTAACAGATTTCTAGCCATAAACGCGCACAGAGATCAATACGTTGTCATGAGTTTAGCTGATTTGGGGGCTTGTACAGTGATGAACCCATATACATACTTATGCGCCAACACCCAATTGATACACAACAGAGAGTCTGAAGTATGTTCATGTGAAGTTAAACTGTTTGCCAATGATACTCAACGGGATTGCATCCACCATGAAGTTCAAGACAATTCAACCTGGATTCAAATGGATCATAAGAACGAGTGGATCTACGCCTTGAAGTTTGCTACTCGCTTGAGTGCAGTATGTGATGGTGAAACCTTGCAATTAATATTAGAAGGATCGGGAATGCTGAAGCTACAACCATCTTGTGTTCTGAAACACAGTTTTATCACAATTCACGGCTATAAAACTCTCTCAAGCTCTGTACAAACCTCATATGTCAGCTTGGCCACTGCTACTGACATTCTCAAAATGGATCAATGCCAGCACCGATCACACTACACGAATAATATTGAACACTACAACATGCAATTATCCAATCTCAGCACCATTCAAGGTCAATTATCAGAAAGAGTTTGGGAGTAACCGTCCAAAGTCCAAACAATGGGTGTTCACCTTTCTGCAGTCGGGTATTTAGCGCTTACCCTATCGGTTGTTGTAATTATGTATTCAATCTGGAAGATCCAATCAAAAAAGCATAAATGTGATGTCACTCTACCGCAGCCATTACCGCGGAATATGATGCAAGAACCAGAAGACGAAACAAAATTTGATACAAATTTTTAAGGTTGTTGACGCAGTCAACGTGCGGGAGTGTGTACGAATTCATATAAATATCAATCGCACAACCTTCAACTGTAACATAATGTTTAATATGCAAAGTATATTTGTATGTATCCGTACGTTTGTACCCACAACAACAACAAGGAATATGCAGTCTGCGCGTGCAGTAGCATTGTGGCTCAAATGACACCTGCACAAGAATTAGGTGCATTCGCAAAAATGCAACATAAGCATTTGGGTGGCATTGAAACGTATGTTCATTGAACTTGCACATGCTGCTATGCGCTGCTGTTATATTCTGCTGATATTTACTTTTAGTACTTATTAATTATTATTGATGATGTTAGCAATAAGTTATTATTTACGACGATGAATTTCAATAAACAAATCACTCTTTGATTCTTTAGCAACAAGAAACCTGAGTCTTTTATTTCAGCGACGGATTGTTCAGGTTCAAGTGCTTGAACAATCAAATTATTATTCCTAGTCTCATATTGGTTCAAGTACCTGTATGAGACGTCAATAAGGAATACATCACTACAGTCAAACGAGGCTGTATTTACAAAGTGGATACGTTGCTACCATTACTGGACGGTAACCCTCAAATGAAGGCGTACATTTTCTCGAGGACCATCATATATAAAATACAAGGACCTGCCTTAGATGTTGTCAGAACCTTGGGATCTAACGCCTCTTGGGACGACATAAAGGACGCACTTATAACCAACTTTGGAGTGAAGGAGATGTAACACCAGCTGTACCAGCGAGCCATCTCAACAAAAAACGTTCAAGTAAGATCCTATTATTTAGAGCTAAGAAATATTTTAAGTAAACTTAATGAAAAGTATGAATACGACATAAATAAGTTTAGCCTAGCAAATAATGAGGGCATAATATTAAGAACCTTTATAAATAACATTAACATTAACTTAGCAACACTAATACTTAACAAAAATATAAGAAACTTACGGAGTGCATTCGACTTGCTAGAAAGTTCAGGAATGATTAGGGATGCCAATAGTCATACTTCCACAGTACACAATAATTTCAAACATAGGAACACTAGCTACAGACAATGCAACCACGGACAAAATAATCCAGGACAATACACACAATATAACCACGGACAAAATAGTCCAGGACAATACACACAATACAACCACGGACAAAATAATCCAGGACAATACAGACAATACAACCAAGTACAAAATAACCAAAGACAAATGCGACAGCACGATGAAAGACAATATAATGGCCAAAACAGACAACAAAATAATCCTAGACAGGGTTACAATAATCGGAGAGAATCAAGGTTCACTAACGTAAACCACATGGATCATGAAGTAAATTTTCCCTCAACGCATCACAAACGTACTTACCTATAGTAATCTTGTCGATAAGCAACGACACAATTAGGTGTCTAATAGATACAGGATCATCAACATCCTTACTCGATGACAGAAAATTACCACAATATATGAGGGAAAAACTAACAGCATCAATAAAATTCAATTCACTCAACAACCAAACGCTGATTGACACGCAAATTACAACTGCTTTACCTAGTGAATTTAATGAAGATCCAAATATGGTTTGGAAAATTACAAAATTTTTTAATAAACAATTCGACGCAATATTAGGCCAAAATCTACTGAGACCATTAGGAGCAGTCGTGGATATGAGAGAGGAAGTGCTGTTAATCAATAACAACAAAATAAAATTTATAAGTGCTTGCCCATTTCAATTTGAAGAAATACATCAATTAGATTCTAACAGCTTCGGAGACGAAGATATGCCACAACTTACCAAACCTTTGAATTCTGAAGAATCAAGGCATTTGAAGAAGTTAATAAACTCTTATAATTACCTATTTTATAAAGACGGTGACTATCTAACAAACACTACTGGAATCGAACACGAAATTAACACGAAAAATGAGCAGCCAATATATTCAAAAATATATAGGTACCCGCAAATCCACGAGCAAGAGATATCTACTCAAATTGCAGATATGCTCCAACAAGGTATTATAAAGGAGAGTAATTCACCTTATAATAGTCCCCTATGGATTGTACCTAAGAAGACTGACTACTCTGAAAAGAAAAAATGGCGCATAGTGATCGACTATAGGAAACTGAACGAAATAACAACCGATGACAAGTTTCCTATTCCCAACATTGACCACATTATGGATAAATTAGGCAGGGCTCAGTATTTCACATCCCTTGACTTGGCAAAAGGCTTCCACCAAATTTTAGTAAAAGAGGAGGACAGGAAGAAAACTGCTTTTCCACGCCTTTAGGACATTATGAGTACGTACGAATGCCGTTTGGTCTGAAAAATGCCCCATCAACTTTTCAACGCCTTATGAATTCGGTATTACAGGAATTCATAAACAAGATCTGCGTAGTATATATGGACGATATATTGGTGTTTAGCACAACCATAGGCGAACATGTAAGTAGTATTAGGAAAATATTCGAGAAATTACGTTCGCATAACCTAAAAATTCAATTTGATAAATGCAAATTCTTTTCAAAAGAGACCGAATATTTGGGACACGTTCTGACACCCGAAGGCGTCAAACCTAATCCAAGGAAAATCGAAACTATTTTAAACCTTAGATTGCCTCGAACAACAAAACAAATAAAATCATTTTTGGGAATAACTGGCTACTATCGCAAATTCATACGAGATTATTCCAAAATAGCTCAACCAATGACTCAATACCTCAAAAAAAACAGCAAAATAAACATAAACGACTCAAACTATATAAATGCCTTTGAAAAACTAAAACTAATATTGACGGAAGCACCCATATTAAAATATCCTGACTTTAACAAAAAATTTAAAGTAGTTACCGATGCTAGCATGTTCGCTATAGGAGCTGTTCTTCAACAGAATAATCACCCTATTTGCTACGCTAGCAGAACATTAAACGATCATGAACGAAACTACTCAACAACAAAAAAGGAATTACTAGCAATCGTGTGGGCTACCAATTACTTCAGACCATACATTTATGGATTAAATTTTGAACTGGCAACAGACCACCAACCCTTAAAATGGTTACATGCTAAAAAAAAGGCAAAGACATTAATCCTCGATTGCAAAGATGGCTTTTAAAACTAGGAGAATACAATATAAACATGGATTACATCAAAGGACGCGATAATAAAGTAGCAGATTTTTTAAGCCGAGTTAATGCAGACACAAATGAAATCAACACAATAGAAGTTCACAGTCAAGAACCTGGTATTAAACATCCAGATACACAATACCCTAACAACCATATACCAACATTAGATACTGTAGTGAATAGATTTAAAACACAAATCATACTTACAAATGACAAAACACAGGACTTTAGTATCAAACTTGGCAATAAGAAAACTTTTTTAGGCGCAGCTGACCTACAACGTAACATATCTCATATTTTAAACCACCACACAGGAAATGGAAAAATAGGAGTTTACTCAGAGTTAACTGACAACGATTTTAAAACATTTGAACATAAAGCAAAAGAGCTTTCCGAAAATAACTTAAAATTCGTAAGATGTGCCTACTATGCAAAATATATGGACAATGAAGATGAAACAAATAAAGGGTTTTTCAAAAGAAACGCTCCAAAAGTAAATCGATAGGGACCGCAAACGACGCCATATTTTTTGCCGCTCTTTTGACATTTCTCTTCAGTAAGGTTTGCCATTTCATCATGCAAAGAAATACGAGCCAACACGAAGTCGAAATTATTAAACTTTATTACCGAAATTCGGAGTCAGTTGCCTCAACTTTAATAGCGCTACATCCAATTTATGGTCGTCATAATTGTCCTAGCAGATCAACAATTGACCGTCTAGTGGAAAAATTTGAATCCACAGGCACAGAACAAAATGTTCCCGTGCCAGTGAGACAAAGAAGTGCCCGTAGTGTTGAGAATATTGCTGCCGCTGAGGCTTCAGTTCAAGAAAGCCCAAATGTGTCTCTCACACGTCGTTCTCAAGCGTTGGGCATCTCTGTGACGTCGTTGTGGCGAATTTTGCGAAAAGATCTTGGCCTACATCCTTACAAGATCAAATTGACGCAAGAACTGAAGCCGCTTGACCACCATAAGCGTCGTATGTTCGTGAATTGGGCTGAGCAACAACTTGAAAATGATTCGGATTTTCATCGAAAAATCATCTTCAGCGATGAGGATCATTTATGGCTGACAAAGCAAAATATGCGTTATTTGTTACACAGCAATCCACACGTACTCCATGAGTCATCATTGCATCCCGAAAAAATTACGGTTTGGTGCGGTTTATGGGCCGGGGGCGTCATTGGGCCGTACTTCTCCGTGATGATCAAGACCGGCACATTACTGTGAATGCGAATCGCTACCGTTCAATGATAACCGAATATTTTTGGCCCCAATTGGATAATATGGACTTGGAGGACATGTGGCTCCAACAGGACGGCGCCACAAGCCACACAGCGAATGCCACAATCAATTTACTGCAAACCAAGTTTGGTGAACTTGTTATCTCACGAAATGGCCCAGTCGATTGGCCGCCTCGGTCGTGCGATTTGACGCCGTTAGATAATTTCCTGTAGGGCTACGTCAAGTCTATGGTCTATGCCAACAAGCCAGCGACGATTGATGAACTTCGTACGAATATCGGCCGATTTATGCTTGAAAACCGTTGAAAATTGGGTTCAGCGTCTGGACTTCTGCAAGCGTGCCCGTGGTGGCCATGCAAAAGAAATCGAGTTCCATGCATAATGGCATCGAACGTACTTTCACAGGAATAAAGAATTTCATTGATATCTAAAACCGGTTTTGTTTTATTTCGTAGCGCTCTTATTGAAAAACCCGATACAAAAATACCACAAATACGAAACAGGACATACTGGAATTAATGAAAATTATGAAGGCCTCAAAAAATATATATATTACCCTAACCTAAAAAATATGATTCAGAAATACATAAACAATTGCGATACTTGCAACCGCGTAAAATATGATAGAAATCCAATCAAGAAAAATTTTAAAATGACAGAGACTCCAACAGACATAAACCAAATAGTACATATGGACGTATACACAAACTCAAAAGCTAATTTTTTGACATTTATCGATAGATTCTCTAAGTTCGCCACCGCATATTACCTTGAAGATAGAAATCACAGAACGATTATTGAAAAACTAAGCGATCTCAGATCACAAAAGGATCATTTTAAGCAACTAATCACAGATAATGAATTTAAAAGTATGAACGTAAAAGACTACTTACGAAACGAGAACATAGAACTTCATTTAGTAAAAGCAACCAACCACACAGGAAACTCTGATATCGAACGGCTACACAATACATTAGCAGAGAGAATAAGAATTCTAAATATCGAAGACAAGCAACTTAGCATAAAAGAGAAAATGTGTAGGGCAATAGAATGGTATAATAATAGTTACCACTCAACAATAAAGGAAAAACCAATTAATGTACAACAAGGGAAGTGTGACAAAAGTCAGATTTATACAAATTCCATTAAAGAAAAAACTAGGTACATAATTAAACACAACACAAACAGAGAACACTATTCAGAAAATAGATCAGAAGGCTACATCAAAAATTATAAAAGTGTGAGGCATAAGGAAGAACCAAAATATACTAAGAAAGCACTAGGAAATATACATACATCCAATATTAAAAGAGAAACTAAATTTGCAGGTAAAATGGATGTTAATATTATTTCTGATACTGTGGGCACCGAACGTAGGCCACACCCATCTGCGAATGGAGAAGATAGAAACCAACCTGGGCTACACCGAACTAACAATAGACAACGTCGCTCTCGTTAAAAACTACGATACAATACTACACTTTATAAATCCATACGAAATCTTAGATATAGTCGACAAATTACAAAATAATATAAGAAAATCAAACCTACAAGAAAAATCGATTGCTTTAGAAATACAATTAAATAACAACCGAAACAAAATTTATTACATTATAAATAATAATAAAATACAAAGTGCAGAGCGACAGTTTAAACAAAGTTTCACGATACCAAATTATTTGGAAAGCATTAAAGATTCAAATAAAAAGATAACATTTGACAACTTAATTCTAGAAAAAATTCAAAATCTGAAAGAAATCAGTGAAATTAAATATTCCAAGCACGAAAAATATGCATTTGGAAGCACTTTAGTAATAATTATAATTGACATAATAATATTTATTGTAACGTTGACCTGTAAGCCCAAAAACCTGCAATTAAAGATAAAAAATATGATGCCTCAGGAGTGTCCTCAAACTAAGGGGGGAGGAGTTACGCCAGCAGTTGCTGCGAACCCTAAATCTAACACCAAACGTCAGCTGAGATATTAGTCTTATCAAGTATGAATCTCACAAATGACCACCAAAGCCGTTTATGCATTTTCCAATTCCCTTTCATATTTCGAGACCATTCTCAAGTGCAACGACACAAACCTCCCAAAGAGCAAAGTCAGTACGCTCACTACAATGACATAAATCAGCTGAAGTACAATGACATAAACAATCCAAAAAGCAAAGTCAGCACGATCAGTACAATGACATAAATTAACTGAAGTGCAATGACATAAACAACCCCTCAATGCAACGTCTGCAATTCTCAGTGCATTAGCACTTGTTCAGCTACGGCTTTGCATTCTGCTTATTGGTGGTTATAGACGTTTACCTCTCTTTCTACCCTCCTACATAATTTTGGAAAATACTTTTGTGCCTACAGCAGCGATAACAAATAATCGATGTAAGTAAGTCACTATAAGGTTTCGGCACAAGTAATTTAAAATTGTTAGTTTAGTTTTTAGATAAACTCCGTAATAAAAGCAACGTTGAACCGAAGTTCAACGTTGCTCGTTTTATTAACGTAACTTGCGCGTCTCTGGCCAACTTTGATTGGCTCAGGGGCCCCCAATGGGGACCACTCGCTTCGCGGTCTATAGCGAAGCAGGCGTGTCCCTCAGGAAGGCCATCTGCTGGATTCCGGATCCCGATCTGACGACCACAGATGTCCTTTCTTGTCTTCGTGCTCAGAACCCTGGCATCAGCACGAGGCTTTGGAGAGTTATTTCGCACACCAGGGGTAGCAACCGGGATGGTAAAGAAGGTGGTGCGAGTGGATGAGGCCACTGTTGATGTCATGGTTTCTCGGTACCGGAGCCGTCTGAGTCTCTTCTTTGGGACTGTAACCTTTCATGTCTTTCCCAGTGGCTCGGACGATTCTCGTAGCTATCGTCCTTTGACGGTAGCGCAGATCAACTTGCAGCATTCTAAAGCCGCTACTGTACTCCTAAGTAGACGACTCACCCAGCTGCACACATCACACAACATAACAACATTCCAAGAGCCCTGGGTCTTTAGGGGTCGCCTCTGTGGCCTTGGATCGTTGAAAGGGGCCACGATATTATATGACAGAAACTCGATTGGACCTAGAGCCGGTCTTATAATATCATCCCATCTCGCAGCGACCTGCCTTGACGCATTTTGTTGTCAGGATCTGGTTGCGGCAGAGATTAGTTTTAAGAGTGTGCACGGATGATCGAGGTTCGTGATTGCATCTGCTTACTTTCCTTACGATGCTTTGGAGGCGCCACCACCTGGGAAGGTTGCTACTCTCGTACGGTTCTGTGAGCGGTGCAATCTTGGCCTCGTTCTTTGTTGCGATGCTAATGCCCAGCATACGATCTGAGGCAGCAGCAAGTGCAATGGGCGGGGCTCTCGACTTTTCGAGTATATTGCCCCCTCCAGCCTGAACATCCACAATATAGGCAAGCAGCCTACTTTTGTGACTACAAGAAGGCAGGAGGTAATTGACGTCACACTGTTAATTCCAAGACTAGGATGGTCGATCAACAACTGGAGGGTCCTCGCCGAAGACTCGTGCTCGGACCACAGACACATTGAGTTTCAGTGTGGAGAGCAGGCGCAGATGCCATTGCCCACCAGAAACCCAAGAAAAACAGACTGGCCAAAGTTCAGGGAGGCACTGCGTAGCAATTACGTGACGCCACTGAAACTTCGCAAGGAGCAAAACATTGAGGCGGCTGTTGAACATCTCAACACTGCTCTAACAAACAGCTTCGAGAAAGCCTGTCCAACTAGACCTCCTCTTAGCCGGACTCCTGTTCCATGGTGGAACCGAGAGCTTCAGGTGCTGAGGCGTGAGTCTAGAAAACTCCTCAACCGGGTCCTCAAGACGAATCTTGATGAGGACTGGGAACGATATCGACGTGTTCAGAGGGACTACAAGAAGCTAATTCGGGACTCGAAAAGGACTTTTTTAGAGACTTCTGCAGTGATATCGAATCCCTGAGTGACACAACAAAACTGGTGAAAGTCCTGAAAAAGGACCAAACCGCTAAGCTGGGGTCGCTCAGGAAACCTGATGGCTCCTATACGGAGAGGCAAAGTGAGACACGCAGCTTGCTGTTGGAGTCACACTTCCAGGAAATCAGGTAAGCATAGCCCGTCAACAACCATCTCTGGTCGGAACTGTTGTCAGGGCAGCTACACCCTCTCGACATGATTGGTATGTCGCCAGAACTGTGGCGAATGAGGCTGCTATTAGATTTGCTCTCAAATCCTTTGACAGCTTCAAGTCGCTCGGACTGGATGGCATATATCCGATTGTGTTGAAGGAAGGCATTGAGTTAGTGATGGCAGCACTGATGAAGATCTTCACTGCATGTCTCGCACTGGCCTATGTACCACGCTCTTGGAGGATGGAGAGGGTTGCTTTCATTCCTAAGGTTGGAAGAGACGACTACACCAATCCAAAGAGCTTCAGACCTATTAGTATGACCTCGTTCTTGCTAAAAAGTTTAGAACGGCTGGTGGAGCTTCGCATGCGTAGGGAGTCTCTGAAGATGCATCCACTCTCTCTATTTCAGCATGCCTATCAAAGCGGAAAATCCTGCGAGACGGCTCTGCAAAACCTTGTTGGAAGGATAGAGCGAGCCATCGACAGGTGCGTTTGACAATTCTACTTTCGACAGTATGTGCGGCTCTGCTAGGCGGCATGGCGAGACCGGGTCCTAGTAAATTGGATCGTTCAATGCTGGCCCAGAGAATCATAACGGTGCGGGCGGAGGAAGATTTGCTGGTGTCGTCTGGGGTTAATAGAGGCTGTCCCCAAGGTGGCGTAGTGTCTCCATTGCTCTGGTGCATGGTAATCTATCCCCTGCTTAACGCCATTAATGACTCGACTCGGGTGTCTACTCTCAGGCATATGCGGATGATGTTGGGTGTCTTGTTACAGGTCCATCCCTTATGATTGTCTGCAGAAGGGTGCAGAGAACTCTGGATATGATTGACACTTGGTGCAGTGCGAATGGGCTATCGGCCAATCCTGTCAAGACTGGTATTGCCCTCTTTACCAGAAGGAGAAAGCTTGATGAACTTATTCTGCCTACACTAAAAGGAGTCACTATCCAGCTATCCAAGGAAATCAAATATCTTGGAGTCATCCTTGATAACAAACTTCTTTGGAAATCACATGTCGAACTGAAGACATCCAAAGCACTGTCAGCTTTCTGGCAGTGTAAGGGTAATTTGGTAAGACATGGGGTATTTCCCCTAGTAAGGTCCTATGGATCTGTACAGCTTTGGTAAGACCTATTATCACCTATGCATCGATGGTTTGGATGAGCAGACTCTCTCTTGTAGGGGTCAGAAAAGCTCTATCAAGACTACAACGTAGTGTGGCCATATGTTGTACCAGAGCATTTCCGACTACTCCAGGCCCGGCACTTGATGCTTTGGTGAATCTCCCGCCACTAGATGCCTTCATCCGCGGAGAGGCCGTTAAGGCCATCTGCATAGTGAAACATAGTGGCCACTGGTATGGGATGTACTCAATATTGGACGACGGGGCAGGCACTGACATCGATTCTGCGATCCTGTCTATGCCCCCGGACTCCCAGTCGTCAACCATCATACTAGAAAAGCGGTACAATGTGTTGCTGCCAGAGGCTCGTTCATGGTTAGATCCCGAGAACGAGCCCGGCAAACACTGCTGCCGTATTTTCACTGATGGCTCCAGGACTGAAGAAGGTTCAGGCTCTGGTGTCTTCGTCGAATCTTGTGGGACCCATCGGTTCTTTGCCCTTGGTCTGCATGCGTCTGTGTTTCAGGCGGAAGTTTATGCGATACTTGAGGCGATGGACTTTGTTGTGGAAAACAGGTGGAAAGGCAAATCTATTTGTGTCTGCAGTGACAGCCAAGCTGCGCTCATGGCCTTGGATAGTCCGACCACCACTTCCACGATAGTCAGGTCCTGCAAATCCAGGCTAAATTGTGTTGGAAAACATAATAGTCTGACG
Source organism: Clusia tigrina (assembly GCA_920105625.2). Classification (NCBI taxonomy): domain Eukaryota; kingdom Metazoa; phylum Arthropoda; class Insecta; order Diptera; family Clusiidae; genus Clusia; species Clusia tigrina. The sequence goes on along the minus strand of OV050030.1, from coordinate 167,592,123 downwards.
CTGACTTGGGTTCCGGGACACGCTGGCATTGCGGGTAACGAGACCTCTGACTCTTTGGCCAGGATGGGCTCCGAGGCTGTTTTTATTGGCCCTGAGCCTGTTCTGCCACTCCATTCTGCTGCCATCAAAGCCACTGCAAGCAAGTGAGTTGTTTCGACCACAAGCGAGCATGGCGGGCTGAGAGAGGCTGCGGATGGACGAAAATTATGTTACCTGCTATCTCTGACCAATGGTCACGGTACCTTCTATCTTTAGGTAGGAGGGACTGCAGGCTGTTGGTTGGCGTGATGACGGGGCACTTTCTATGGGCTAGGCACATGGAAAGGATTGGCTTATCAGACAGTGCGCTGTGCCCAGCCTGTGGAGAAGAAGACGAGACGGCAGCCCATTTTCTTTGCGTCTGCCCTGCCTTTGCTCGAATCAGGTTTGGGATTTTTGGCACTGATGTGCTGAGGAGTAACCAACTTGGCTCCTTGGCACCACAGGATCTACTTCTATTTCTTCGGAGGTCGGGTCGATCTAAAGCCGAGTAAAAGGGAACCTTAAGTGCAGTACAATGGATATATACTCTGTCTGAGTGCTGCGCTTACTAGATTGTTCCCACAAAAAAAAAAAAAAAAAAAGTAACGTAGACTATAAACAGAGTGGGTTTCATTCTTTTCAGATTTCTCGTCTCTGGAACGAGCTCCACCTTATATAATGGTTGAGGTATTTTATGTTAAATATTATTTTTGCATTGAATCCTGCAGGATTCACTTCCAGCATTTCATCTGGTTCCACTTCTGGTTCTATTCCTTTTATTACAAAAGTTAGGCCTTTCCTGCTTTTCAATTGGTACGTGTAATAGTTTTTTTTGTTATCGTGGAGGTAATTAGCAATAGAGTGATAATTTTTTTCGTTATATATTTGGTTTTAAGTCTCTTGTATGTTAGCTTTTTTGAGTGAGATTATATTAAAATTATTCTTGCTTATTAGGCGAGCAATATTTTCAACCAGAATGTTTGAACTTTTTTCACGCAAGTAGATTGGCGGCGATTTAATGATTTTTTCAAATGAATTTATTTTAATTGAAATTATTTCATTTTCTTTGGTTGGCTCATCATTAAATGCATCAAACCTGTTGTGGTACATTGAGTTAGTAGGTTGATCAATTTCATTTCTTTTATGTATTTTTGCTGACTTATTATTTGAATTTTTTTGGGGGCTTTGTTTCCGTTTATTTTGAATATACGGATCCATGCCTGTTTGTATAGTGCAGACTGAGCGGAAATTGTTGTATTTGTTGTTTTGTTGTTTTTGATTGTCTCTCAGACGATATTGAGCTTAGCAAGCGTGTGTTAGCTGTATTTGCAAGAGAATGCATTTGTATGTTTGGGTAGGTGCGAGAGTGGCTGCTTTCTACTCTTTGTTCTTTTGCTTCTTCCGCGGAATTATCATTGAGAGAGTTTTGTTCACTTACCGTTTGATTTGACATAGGTGTCGATTGCTCTAGTTGAGCAATGTTGAGTTTGTTTTGCCGTGTTTTCTGCAGGGGCGCCTGCTGCTAACGTTTGCTGAGCTGCTATACTTGAGAGAGTTTGTAACGACTCTTTTTATAGCTGGGGTAAAAGTCAGCGGCTTCCAGGGGTCGTATACAGAAAAATATAAAAATCCTGCGAGTTAGATTAGTTTTAGTGTGTTTATTCAGAATACTGATTGTAGACTGCTGTTAGTCCCTAACTCAAAACAAATCTACTTCCTTAATTCTATATTTATGCAAATAAATGTTTCCTAGGTATACTTGTTTTCATGTCTCTACGTCCCGGTAAGTATGTGTCTCAGTGATTCATTGAGATAACGATTAAATACCAGATGCTCTCACTGAGTCCCTATGGTCTCTGTACGGCATATGACTTAGTAAGAAAACGATGAAAAACCAGAGGTTCTCACTAAGTCGCTAGGTCTCGGTGGCGTATGTGTCTCAGTGAGAAAACGATTAAAAACCAGATGTTCTCACTGAGTCCCTATAGTCTCTGCCTGTGTATGGCTTAGCGAAAAAATGATTAAAAACCAGATGTTCTCACTAAGCTTTCTGTGTTCGTAATGTACTTTGTGTGGCGTAGAGTTGTTGCTAGTCAGGATGTTGGTGATCGACGAAGAGACCTACTGCTTGGGTCACAGCTTCTGGAGCATGTTGTTAGTGGCGGGCCACCGTTGTGTAACTTTACTTCCGTTGACCGGCCTCGTTTTCTGCTAGTCGTCATGCCTGTTGTTGCTGTGGTCATGCTTCTTGTTGGGTTGGCCAGGCTTGTTGTTGTCGTAGTATTTTGCCCTTGAGCCACCTTCAACTTCTGACGGTCAGCCACCTCACTCCAGTGGCCTCTGGCTGGGCTGCAGTATTGGTAGCTGCAAGCAGCACTGTCCGAAATCGTGTAGTGTTGTTGTTGTTAAATATTATTATATTCAAATTAACTTGAAGCTAGCATATTCGTTCGCATTCCTCTTCCTGCTTTGTACTTGTTGGCCGTTGGCGTGGTGGTCGCTATGTCGTTGTCCCCCTTGTGCTTTGCTCTCGTTGCTGCGGGTTGTTAGTGTAAAATTTACCGAGCGAGCGTACTCGCAAATTCCACCGCTTGAGTTCGTGCACTCCCCTTCTCTTGTCCTGCATATATTTGTTGTATCCTTTGTCGCTGTCTTTTTTCCTCTCTTCGCCAGCGTGGCGCTGGTTGGCAAGAACGTTGGCTGTGCGTGAGGTTGCTTTTGTTGTAATTGTTATTATTCCAACTGGTATAATATGCTGCTGGTGGTCTGTACTCCCGCCACTGCTGCGTTAATTGGTTACAACGTAAGTAGTTTTTCGTTAAATTTCTAATGCAGTTGCATGGGTTTGTAATTGTGGGCGTTTCCTTGATGCAACTGTTCGGGTCCATTATCCGCGATGTGTGTGTGGATATAGCTGCATAGCGACTCTGTCACCTGTAGTCGAAGATTTTAGTCCTCACAAATTTTGTTCACTCACCGTCTGATTTGACATAGATGTCGATTTCTCTAGTTGAGCAGTTGTTTTTTGTTCCCTGTTTTCTACAGGGGCGCCTGCTGCTAACGTTTGCTGAGTTGCTATACTTAAATGCGCATACGCTGTTAACTCATGAGAGGACAACTCACTTGGTTTCAGTGAAGTTTTTGGTATATTGCTTATTGCTGATGCAGAAGGACGCCGGGGGTGAGACATAGATCTCTAGCTAGAGGTGGAGAGCGCAAAATGCTCATGTATAATTTGTTTTTGTTTTATGTTTTGTTATTACCACTATTTGGAAATTTGCTTATTATTAATTTTGATTTTTGGTTTACACATTAATTTAAACAAAGGTGCAATCTCGAACCAGTGAAAGAGTCACTATCTCATCGTTTTGCATGATCACTGTAGGTGTTTATAATTTGTATTATTTTTATTTTTATTTTTCCCTTTTTTTATGAAACTATGAGGATCGTTTTAAAAACACATCCACACAGTATGAAAACACAAACACATGCGTGCGCAACACCAGCAGAAAAAAGATGCAGGTTGCGTTACATAACTTCAACTCATGTGCAGTGCCTCGTAAGGAAGAAAAGACGCCTAAGACGAGAATGGCAGAAATATAGGTCACCTGCCCTAAAGACGAAATTAAAATTGTCACAAAATCACCTTAGAGATGTACTTTAAAAGGAAGCTGAAGCAAGTATTGACACCTACATTAAAGATCTGGGACCATTTAAATACACTAATTACTTACTTTGGAGAGCTACAAAGGTTGCAACAAGCCCAAAGGAAAGTAAGTCACCAGTTAGGCCTGGAAAAAGGTTGGGCCAAAAGCGACGAAAAAAGGGAGTAGCGTTTGCTGCGCATCTACAAACAGTTTTTTGCCCTAATGCTCCGTGCAATAACTTCGAGGTCCCTACTTCAACTAAAAATCAAAGACTTAGAGTGTGTCATTAAAACAGGTCTTAATGCAAAAAAGTCCCCTGGATATGGCCTAATCACAAATAAAATGGTCATGGAATTACCACACATAGCGTTAATACACCTAACGAAATTGTTCAATGCTATCCTTCTCTTGGGTCATTTCCCGCAGATATGAAAGATATCGCAAATTACAATGATTCCTAAACCAGGAAAAGATCCAACGCAGGTGTCCTCATATCGGCCCATAAGCCTTCTACCCACCCTCTCAAAAATATTTGAAAAATTGCTACGTGGGAAAATTATGCCCTATCTAAATCAAAATGGTGACATTCCTACTTATCAATTCGGATTTAGAAAAGATCACGGTACAATAGAGCAGGTGCACCGTATAACTAGCGAAATTAGAACAGCTTTCGAACAGAAGAAATAATGTTCAGCAATATTTCTAGACAATGCCCAAGCCATCGATAAAGTCTGGCATGAGGGGCTAGTGCACAAGATCAAAAACTTTCTACCATACAACAAACACAGAGTGCTGGAATCTTACTTAGCGAATAGGAAGTACAAAGTCAAATACAAGCAATTTGTAACCTTCGAATTTAAAATATTTGCTGGAGTACCAGAAGGGAGTGTGCTTGGTCCTATTCTCTACCTTATATATACGTCTGACCTACCAATAAATAACAGCCTAGTTACTTCCACATTTGCTGACGACACAGCTATTTTAAGTACCCATCGAAATCCGCATATCGCCTCTCGTGACCTAAACGAACACCTTAAAGATGTAGAAATTTGGCGGGCAAACTAGCGTATTAAAGTTAACGAAGCGAAATGTACTCACATAACGTTCTCCCTCAGAACCAGCACCTGTCCAGCTGTGTCACTAAATGACATAAAAATACCGCAAGCAACAGAAGTGAAGTATTTAGGAATCCATCTTGACCGTAGATTAACTTGGAGGAAGCATATAGAAGCGAAAGGAACTCAAATGAGACTAAAATCTAACTCTCTGAATTGGTTAATCAACAAAAAATCAAAGATGCGCTTGGAATACAAAGTCCTTCTACAAAAAGCTATAATAAATCCCATATGGACATATGGGATGCAACTTTGGGGTAGTGCGAGAACCTCAAACCTAGAACTTATCCAAAGGGTACAGTCGAAAATCCTAAGAAAAATTACCGGCGCACCATGGTTTGTCAAAAATAAAAACATTCACAATGATATACATATACTCGTATCCACTATAGAAGAAGAAATCATACAATTAAGGCAGAAATACCTGAATCGCCTGCAAAATCATCCGAACACACTTGCAATAAATCTACTCTTGCAGAATTCTGCTTCACGTCTAAAGAAACCATGTTTCTAAACTTATTTACAAACTAATCTGTAATATGTATCTATATTAAATTTTGTTTCCCTCTTCTTTTTAAAATTATAATTAATTAATAGATATGAATACACTAGTAGAACCCAAATAGCTCCAAGCAATAGGCAAAAAGCATTTTTAATACATTAGTTTTAAGATTTGATAACTTATTGTTAGTTTCCAATGGAATACAATACACAAATAAATACTCTAATAAAAAAACAAAAAAAACGTTAAGTTCATGATCTTTGCCGGTATCTTTTGGAATTTTCGCTGCGTTTATTCGAAAACTGCTGACAGTGGCTTCATAAATTTAGTTGGCATTGAGCAAGAAACTTTCTTCACGATCAAATTCCATGTCTTCACCAACTGGAAGTCTTGAGAGCGCATCGGCATTCGCATGTAGTGATGTATTTTTATAACGTATGGTATAGTCGTGGGCTTGCAACAAAATAGCCAATCTCTGAAGTCTATGAAACGTCATCACCGGTAGCTTCTTTTGAGGATGAAATATGGTTGTTAGCGCCTGATGATCTGTTCTTAACTCGAACCGTCGGCACCAAAAATGATCGAAAGGCCTTCTTTATGGACTTGAGAATAATTTAATTGACTGTTATATAAAGGCTTGGATGTTCCATCGGGATATCTGTAAGAGATCACTGCACCAATCCCATATTTTGATGCTTCTGTTGCGAGAAGTATTGGAAGCCTATTATCATAATGGTCAAGCTGTGTAGTTTCTACGATTTCGCTTTTTAAAGTATTGAACACTGCATCTTGCATAGAACCCCATTCAAAATTAACTGTCGTCGTCTCACAAGTTTCAATGCTGAAGCCTTCGATGAAAAGTTTTTAACGAATTTATTTTAGTCTCATTGATTTTCCCAAAAAAAGGCTCGGATTCGTGGAAATTTTTGACGTTTTGTAGAACGCATTATGTCAATTATGTGGCCGCCCACTCACTTTAATTTATTGGTTTTAAAACATTTTTACTTACAATTCAATTTATTTCAGCGCGTACGTCGTCGTACTAGGCAAATGGTAAATTATAGGGCTTGAGATACTTTGGAACTGCGTTTGGTTTGAGTCTTATTTCGGTCTTAAATGTGGTACGTAAGCTCAGATCACCTCAAAAAATAATTGGATACTCATTTGCGTGGTTAGAAAGCACCGACATGAGATTGTTGTTTGATGCCTGAACTGACGAAGAGAAAAAACCACTGAATAAATTCAATATTTTGAGGATTCTTAACATGAAAATTAAGTGTTTTAAAGAATGTTTGATGCATTTCTCTGTCCACTACGATCAGTGGTAGAACTCTGTTCACGTCATTGCAGCAGGCCGTCACTATTGCGATACCCTTTAATGGCAAGTAATGACCTCCAGAAGCCGTTATTTGCGCTGCGGTTTTCAGAGTTGGCTGTATCGAAAATTGCCCACCAGTGAGCAGGAGGCGCTAGTGTCAACCTGAAAGTCTATAAGCTTCCCATTTACTTTAAGCTTCACTTCAATTCACGACAAGTGAATGGCACGGCCGCACTGATTTTTTCAAACGATTCGTTCTTGTCCACTGTATTAACTTGAATATGTTGTGCAGTTTTTTTATTTGATGTTAAATTACAAACTGAAATGCCTTAAATGCCTTAACTTTGAGCATGCATTACATTTTGTTTTTTTTTTTTAAATGATAACATTCGGTTCTAGCATGTGACACACCGCACCTTGGACATGATTTCAATGAAAAATCTGGAGGAGCACGACTTTGACTGCGTACCCTAAAATTGTTATACCCACCTCTAATATGCCTATGACGTGGAATTGTCGATTTAGCATTCATCTCAATATTCTCGGTCTCTCTCATAACTGAACAAGTTTTTACAGTAGTCTCGTAAATTTGCGTGATTTGCAACACCTCTTCTAATGTTGGATTGGTAACAAGTATTTTGCAATTTATTTTGTAAGGAAAGGGAAATTTACTTCTGTGCAGATACCACCATTCTAAAATAGTAAAGTTTTCGAGCAAAACGATATTTGTATTTTCACACATATGAAATTCTTTATTTAATTTATCTTCTAAATTAAGGACTTCAGGGAGCTGCATAAAAATGTTAAAAAGTTCTGCATAGTCTATAGAAAACGGAGATAATAGTTGGCTTTGGTTCTCTTGTTGGGACCCATCATCATGACAACTGTATATCATACGCTTGCATTCGTATTTTTTTATATCATGTTTATTGGTATAATTAATTATACAAACAACTTAGCGTTAAGCTTAAAGCTAAGGCACTAATGGCTAGGGTTTTCGGCCTATATTTTATTTTATTGTAGTTGATGCGTTAAATTTCAAAAAATATTTTGGAGGATCTTAGTATTTTTATGAATATGGAGATGTTCTCGCTTGTTATGTTGGTTATTAATTCTTTTATTGTTATTATATTTGAGGCATATGTGGTCTGCTATGTTGCATTCTGATATGATGTGCTGGAAGGAGATGGTGGTTTGGTTGCAGATTGGACATGGTGGGAATGGGTTAATCGCGTATGTCCTGTTCTGAAGCGGATGTACTTTTGAAGATATTTTTTTGGAATGTTTGAAGGATATGTGGGTGCTTTTACGGATGTTGGTAGTTTTACCACTCCTGCTGTTTCTTAGAGATATAGAAATTCGATATTGCTTGCATGATGTCCAGTTTGTGTTGGGTTGATTTTTTTTATTATTGGAGCAGTGGCGCTAAATTTTGCTAGTTCATCTGCTTTGCTATTTCATCATTCCAGCATTGAATCCACATTAGTTTCATTTTGTTCGCGTGTTGTGAGAGAATATCACGGATTTCGCAAATAGTATCGTTTTGGTGGGAAGTGTTTATAATGGCTTAGATGCAGGACTGTGAGTCGGAGCAAATGATGTGCTTGCCGTTCTGATTTTTGAAGAGTTTCACAGCATCAAGCTCCGCTTCTGCTTCGGCAGTAAAGATTGAGTAATTATTATTGTGTTGTGTTAATTGTGCGGCCTTGTAGTTACTGTTCACAATTGCATAGCCAACACCTGATTCAGATTTCGACCCATCGGTGTAATCAAAAAGCCAGTTGTTTGCTTTATGCGTTTCCATTATATTGTTGAAAGCTATTCGATAGGCTCGGTAACTTGTGGATTATACTGCTTTTTTTGGAGGAACCATGGTGGTCGGTAAAGAGTAAACTTCTGCCTTGGTCTTGGATCGAGCTCGATTTGGAGGATACCTTGGGTTATTTTATCCAGAGTCGACATAATTTTTTTTGATTTCGTTTTCTGTATCGAAGCTTTGCGGACGCTGTATTTGTATTGTAGAAGTTGTTGTTCCGTTGGGACTAGTAGTTTTGTTGCAAGTTTCATTGTGCATACATTTATTCTGTAGCGGACATACATTTATTGTGTCTAGTCCGGATTCTGTTTGAAAAATTTTCAGTGGAGTTGTTCGAAAGGCACCCAGTCCATATCGTGCAGCGGCGTTGTAGATTGTTTCAGTTTTTCTGAGGTTTGCTTTACAAGGTTGTCCGTAGATCGCAAGTCCATATTTGATTTTGGAAACCAATATTGATTTTATGATGTTTATTGTAGTATTTAAGTGAGCATTATTGTGATAACTGCTAATACATTTGATTAGGTTTAGTCGATTAGTTAGAGCTTCTTTAAGATAGTTGATATGTGTTGTAAATTTATATTTAGTTTTGAATATAATTCCTAGAATTTTTAGATCATTTACATATTAAATTTTGTTGGTATTTATATGCATTTCTATAGGAGTGCATTTTTGTTTTCTACGTATATGAATGGCTTTAGTTTTAGATAAGGAGAGTTTTGCTCCCGTGATATTGCACCAGCTTGTTAGTTTGGCAAATAGTGTGTTTATCTTGTTTTGTAATATACCTTGATTTTTGTGATTTATGATGATGTATAGATCATCTGCGTAAATGCAATGGTTGAATGCTGGGTTGCTTACAATTATTTTGTTAAGTTTTTCATATGCTATGAGGAATAGTGCGACAGATAGGAGAGATCCCTGTGGGATACCATTTATCAATGGCAGGGTTTTGGAGTAGTAGCGGTTTATTCTTACTTAGAATTTTATGTTTGATAAGAATGATGTTATGAAGTTCAATATTTTAGGGCCCAATTTCCATTCTTTTAGTTGATCAACGATAACGTAGGCGCCGATGCTTTCAAAAGCTTTTTCAAAGTCTATAGAGAGAATGGATATTGTTGTGAGTTAGAATCAAGCTACCTACGCGTAGTTGACTCACAGCACCGGCTCCTATTAAATTCATTAAGAACGCACATATTTTCAGGGTGCAAATATTGTAAATGAATAGTATTTATGCATTAATTATGATGTAAACTTTTAGGGTGTCACAGTTCCGCAGTCAAGCTGACGAGGGGCATTTAGAATGCACCGACGACACTTTTACTTCAGTAGGTCAGTTGGTTTGAGCAACTGACACCAAATAACAATTGCGTAACTGGAACACCAGAAAAGTCAAGACGTAGACTATAATGTTTATTTGTAAATAGTATATAAGAACTAGTATTTTAAGAATAAAGTTTCTTGTTGTTTTAAACCCAAAATAGTGCAGTGCTTATTTAACAAAGTGATGTAGGTTTACAGGTTCCCGCGGCAGGACATTCCAGAGGACGTTCTCGCCGACAAGCAGATAAGGACCCCAACAATATGTAGTTTTTGGATGAGAGGTTTGTTGTTATTTGATGGTCTATAAAGAAGAGAGCATCTGCTGTTCCTTTTCCTCGTTTGAAGGCGACTTGTTTCGCACTGATCAATTTGTTTCTTTTTAGGAACCAGCAGATACGTTTATAGATTATTTTCTCCATTATTTTGGTAGTAGAGAGATTGGAGATTGGGTATCCTTCAATGTTGTTTTTGGGTTTTCCCGGTTTTGGTATTGGGACGATCGTGCTGATTCTCCATTCTTGTGGTATAGTTCCACTATTGAAAATGTTGTTGAAAAGCTTGAGAAGAAAAGGATATAAGTTGTTTTAACATTGGAAAACATATTCTGTCGAGACCAGGTATTTTTCCTTTTAGCTTTGAGAGCGTTTCGTTAAGTTCTTTCAGGGTTCTTTCTGTTTCGATGATGATGTTTGGTGAAGATGACAAATTATATGTTTGGGAACGTTTTTTTTTTTTTTGCTGATAAAAGTGAGGGAAAAGTTTGAGTCGTCAGATGCTTTTGACCATGTATCAGCGAAGATCGATGCTATCTCGGCTTTGTCAGAAATTACTTGTGTGTTTTTTCCGTATAATTTATTAACTTGGTGCCATAAAGTTTGCATGGAAGAGTTGCTATTTATTTTGGATGTAAAATTGTAAAATGAATCGCGTTTTGCCTTTTTGGTTTCTCTTTTGAAAAGAGTGTTTGCTCTTTTGTTGGCTAATAGGTTTTCAGTGTTTATACTGTTTTTAAAAGAGTGCCATAATATTTATTTATTAGCTCTTAATTTCGCAAGGTTTGGGTTTAACCAGTGTATGCCCCTTTTGAAGAAGAAAGGTGACGATTTTTTTATTGATTCGTTAGCAGCAGCTATAATGCATTTTTTTTAATACCGATGCATCTTTATTAATTTTGTTGGAGGTGTTATAATTCGCAATATTGTGCTCGGACTTAGTTGTGAATTTTTCCCAATTTGCGGTGTCATTTTGAATTTAGGATTAGTTGTAGGTGATAAAAAATGGAAAATGATCGCAGCCACTGATAGATGAGCTGATTTCCCCATGAAAGAAATGGAGATAGATCGGCTGAAGCGATAGAAATGTCGACATGGGTGAACGTGGAGTGCGTAGAGAAGTGAGTTGGAGAGTGGTTATTACATATAACGAGATTTTTTTGTTGGTAGAATTGTTCAACGATCTTGCCGCGATTGTTAGTTTTTGATGATCCCCAGAGCGTGCTGTGTTCATTGAGGTCCCTAGAAGCACGGTTGGTGTTCTCGAAAGTTGAAGTCAGGTCGCTAGTTGTGAATTTGGTTGTTGGGGGACTGTAAATTGATGTTATTGTAATTTTTGTTTCCTTTGTGAAGGTCACGCCGGCGGCACAAATATTTGTTGATGGTGTGAAGAAACAATGATCTATGGATTTTTTGATGATTATTTCTGTTCCACCTTTTGCTTGTGTTGAATTTGTATTGTTGAGGTAGCAATCGTAGTTATTAAAAATAACGGAGTTGAGTTTCAAATGGGTTTCTTGTATTGCTATGACGTCTGGGTTTTTGTGGTGAATTAATAGTTGAAGTTCGTGCAAATTATTTTGTAACCGTTCATATTCCATTGGATAATATTTACGACCATAAAAATCAGATAGTATTGCTCTTGCAGTGATATGGGTGTATCATAGAAAGTTATGTGTCATCATAGAATGAATTTTGTTTTGATTTTTTCTTGTTTGTTTTTGGAGAGCTGTTAAATTTACAAATTGTGGGTATGGAGTCTGTTATTAGGTTTTTGGTGGAGATTGTTGTATAGTTGAATGGCTTTTGTTGATTGGAAATGTATGAGTTTTGAGATATTTGCATCAGTTCAGTTATTTTTCCTGTTGATTCTTGTGTTTTATATTTTTTTTATAAGTTCAATTCTTTTGTTTCTTTTTTCTGTTGTTTCTTTGAGTGTTTGAGGATTTTGATAGTTGTTGTTTTTTGTTCAATGATGTATCTACATTTTTTTAACAATTTTGTTTTTATAATTCCACGTCTGTTTTGTATACTTAAGCAATCTTTATGAAGTGCGTTGTGGCCTTTTTGGCAGTTTACACATTGTATTTTCTCAAGCTGTACAGGGTCGTGAACGGAAGAAGAGCAAACTTCATATTTCTATTCACTTCGACAATATTTTTGGGTGTGGTCAAGTTTGAAAAATTGTTTGCATTGAATCGGGGTAGGAATAAATGGGTCCAGTTTGAACTTAAGAAATCCTACTTTGATTTCTTTAGGTAGATCATATATTAAATTATATGTAGCGATGTGTTATTTAGTGTACCGTCGGTGAATTTTTTAATTTTTTGAACAGCTACTACCGATTGATCATTTAGTCCTTCGATGATCTCCCCTGTTGAAAAGTTTTTGAGTGGTGGAGCGAATATTACACCTTTGATTGTGTTTAGGGTAGGATGCAAAGTGACCGTGACCGGAATTTGTTGTTGATATTGTAGTTTTTGCCTTCTCTCCGGTTTTATTGGGTCCGGGTTGGAGTCGAGTGAGGCAAAATAGTTGCCTTCCGATTAGACGTCATCTTTGGTGTGTATGCAACCAGTCTTAAGATACTTGTTGTGATTATATCAATACGATCGCTCTCGGTGATTGCTTAGTTGGTTTGATTATAACGTTGGAAACGAAAAACTAAAATGTGAATATAATAATATAATAATAATAATATATATAGAGGTGGAGAGCGCAAAATGCTCATGTATAATTTGTTTTTGTTTTATGTTTTGTTATTACCACTATTTGGAAATTTGCTTATTATTAATTTTGATTTTTGGTTTACACATTAATTTAAACAAAGGTGCAATCTCGAACCAGTGAAAGAGTCACTATCTCATCGTTTTGCATGATCACTGTAGGTGTTTATAATTTGTATTATTTTTATTTTTATTTTTCCCTTTTTTTATGAAACTATGAGGAACGTTTTAAAAACACATCCACACAGTATGAAAACACAAACACATGCGTGCGCAACACCAGCAGAAAAAAGATGCAGGTTGCGTTACATAACTTCAACTCATGTGCAGTGCCTCGTAAGGAAGAAAAGACGCCTAAGACGAGAATGGCAGAAATATAGGTCACCTGCCCTAAAGACGAAATTAAAATTGTCACAAAATCACCTTAGAGATGTACTTTAAAAGGAAGCTGAAGCAAGTATTGACACCTACATTAAAGATCTGGGACCATTTAAATACACTAATTACTCACTTTGGAGAGCTACAAAGGTTGCAACAAGCCCAAAGGAAAGTAAGTCACCAGTTAGGCCTGGAAAAAGGTTGGGCCAAAAGCGACGAAAAAAGGGAGTAGCGTTTGCTGCGCATCTACAAACAGTTTTTTGCCCTAATGCTCCGTGCAATAACTTCGAGGTCCCTACTTCAACTAAAAATCAAAGACTTAGAGTGTGTCATTAAAACAGGTCTTAATGCAAAAAAGTCCCCTGGATATGGCCTAATCACAAATAAAATGGTCATGGAATTACCACACATAGCGTTAATACACCTAACGAAATTGTTCAATGCTATCCTTCTCTTGGGTCATTTCCCGCAGATATGAAAGATATCGCAAATTACAATGATTCCTAAACCAGGAAAAGATCCAACGCAGGTGTCCTCATATCGGCCCATAAGCCTTCTACCCACCCTCTCAAAAATATTTGAAAAATTGCTACGTGGGAAAATTATGCCCTATCTAAATCAAAATGGTGACATTCCTACTTATCAATTCGGATTTAGAAAAGATCACGGTACAATAGAGCAGGTGCACCGTATAACTAGCGAAATTAGAACAGCTTTCGAACAGAAGAAATAATGTTCAGCAATATTTCTAGACAATGCCCAAGCCATCGATAAAGTCTGGCATGAGGGGCTAGTGCACAAGATCAAAAACTTTCTACCATACAACAAACACAGAGTGCTGGAATCTTACTTAGCGAATAGGAAGTACAAAGTCAAATACAAGCAATTTGTAACCTTCGAATTTAAAATATTTGCTGGAGTACCAGAAGGGAGTGTGCTTGGTCCTATTCTCTACCTTATATATACGTCTGACCTACCAATAAATAACAGCCTAGTTACTTCCACATTTGCTGACGACACAGCTATTTTAAGTACCCATCGAATTCCGCATATCGCCTCTCGTGACCTAAACGAACACCTTAAAGATGTAGAAATTTGGCGGGCAAACTAGCGTATTAAAGTTAACGAAGCGAAATGTACTCACATAACGTTCTCCCTCAGAACCAGTACCTGTCCAGCTGTGTCACTAAATGACATAAAAATACCGCAAGCAACAGAAGTGAAGTATTAAGGAATCCATCTTGACCGTAGATTAACTTGGAGGAAGCATATAGAAGCGAAAGGAACTCAAATGAGACTAAAATCTAACTCTCTGAATTGGTTAATCAACAAAAAATCAAAGATGCGCTTGGAATACAAAGTCCTTCTACAAAAAGCTATAATAAATCCCATATGGACATATGGGATGCAACTTTGGGGTAGTGCGAGAACCTCAAACCTAGAACTTATCCAAAGGGTACAGTCGAAAATCCTAAGAAAAATTACCGGCGCACCATGGTTTGTCAAAAATAAAAACATTCACAATGATATACATATACTCGTATCCACTATAGAAGAAGAAATCATACAATTAAGGCAGAAATACCTGAATCGCCTGCAAAATCATCCGAACACACTTGCAATAAATCTACTCTTGCAGAATTCTGCTTCACGTCTAAAGAAACCATGTTTCTAAACTTATTTACAAACTAATCTGTAATATGTATCTATATTAAATTTTGTTTCCCTCTTCTTTTTAAAATTATAATTAATTAATAGATATGAATACACTAGTAGAACCCAAATAGCTCCAAGCAATAGGCAAAAAGCATTTTTAATACATTAGTTTTAAGATTTGATAACTTATTGTTAGTTTCCAATGGAATACAATACACAAATAAATACTCTAATAAAAAAACAAAAAAAAACGTTAAGTTCATGATCTTTGCCGGTATCTTTTGGAATTTTCGCTGCGTTTATTCGAAAACTGCTGACAGTGGCTTCATAAATTTAGTTGGCATTGAGCAAGAAACTTTCTTCACGATCAAATTCCATGTCTTCACCAACTGGAAGTCTTGAGAGCGCATCGGCATTCGCATGTAGTGATGTATTTTTATAACGTATGGTATAGTCGTGGGCTTGCAACAAAATAGCCAATCTCTGAAGTCTATGAAACGTCATCACCGGTAGCTTCTTTTGAGGATGAAATATGGTTGTTAGCGCCTGATGATCTGTTCTTAACTCGAACCGTCGGCACCAAAAATGATCGAAAGGCCTTCTTTATGGACTTGAGAATAATTTAATTGACTGTTATATAAAGGCTTGGATGTTCCATCGGGATATCTGTAAGAGATCACTGCACCAATCCCATATTTTGATGCTTCTGTTGCGAGAAGTATTGGAAGCCTATTATCATAATGGTCAAGTTGTGTAGTTTCTACGATTTCGCTTTTTAAAGTATTGAACACTGCATCTTGCATAGAACCCCATTCAAAATTAACTGTCGTCGTCTCACAAGTTTCAATGCTGAAGCCTTCGATGAAAAGTTTTTAACGAATTTATTTTAGTCTCATTGATTTTCCCAAAAAAAGGCTCGGATTCGTGGAAATTTTTGACGTTTTGTAGAACGCATTATGTCAATTATGTGGCCGCCCACTCACTTTAATTTATTGGTTTTAAAACATTTTTACTTACAATTCAATTTATTTCAGCGCGTACGTCGTCGTACTAGGCAAATGGTAAATTATAGGGCTTGAGATACTTTGGAACTGCGTTTGGTTTGAGTCTTATTTCGGTCTTAAATGTGGTACGTAAGCTCAGATCACCTCAAAAAATAATTGGATACTCATTTGCGTGGTTAGAAAGCACCGACATGAGATTGTTGTTTGATGCCTGAACTGACGAAGAGAAAAAACCACTGAATAAATTCAATATTTTGAGGATTCTTAACATGAAAATTAAGTGTTTTAAAGAATGTTTGATGCATTTCTCTGTCCACTACGATCAGTGGTAGAACTCTGTTCACGTCATTGCAGCAGGCCGTCACTATTGCGATACCCTTTAATGGCAAGTAATGACCTCCAGAAGCCGTTATTTGCGCTGCGGTTTTCAGAGTTGGCTGTATCGAAAATTGCCCACCAGTGAGCAGGAGGCGCTAGTGTCAACCTGAAAGTCTATAAGCTTCCCATTTACTTTAAGCTTCACTTCAATTCACGACAAGTGAATGGCACGGCCGCACTGATTTTTTCAAACGATTCGTTCTTGTCCACTGTATTAACTTGAATATGTTGTGCAGTTTTTTTTATTTGATGTTAAATTACAAACTGAAATGCCTTAAATGCCTTAACTTTGAGCATGCATTACATTTTGTTTTTTTTTTTTAAATGATAACATTCGGTTCTAGCATGTGACACACCGCACCTTGGACATGATTTCAATGAAAAATCTGGAGGAGCACGACTTTGACTGCGTACCCTAAAATTGTTATACCCACCTCTAATATGCCTATGACGTG
This sequence comes from Clusia tigrina, assembly GCA_920105625.2. Lineage (NCBI taxonomy): Eukaryota > Metazoa > Arthropoda > Insecta > Diptera > Clusiidae > Clusia > Clusia tigrina. The sequence goes on along the minus strand of OV050030.1, from coordinate 167,575,512 downwards.
GAATTGTCGATTTAGCATTCATCTCAATATTCTCGGTCTCTCTCATAACTGAACAAGTTTTTACAGTAGTCTCGTAAATTTGCGTGATTTGCAACACCTCTTCTAATATTGGATTGGTAACAAGTATTTTGCAATTTATTTTGTAAGGAAAGGGAAATTTACTTCTGTGCAGATACCACCATTCTAAAATAGTAAAGTTTACGAGCAAAACGATATTTGTATTTTCACACATATGAAATTCTTTATTTAATTTATCTTCTAAATTAAGGACTTCAGGGAGCTGCATAAAAATGTTAAAAAGTTCTGCATAGTCTATAGAAAACGGAGATAATAGTTGGCTTTGGTTCTCTTGTTGGGACCCATCATCATGACAACTGTATATCATACGCTTGCATTCGTATTTTTTTATATCATGTTTATTGGTATAATTAATTATACAAACAACTTAGCGTTAAGCTTAAAGATAAGGCACTAATGGCTAGGGTTTTCGGCCTATATTTTATTTTATTGTAGTTGATGCGTTAAATTTCAAAAAATATTTTGGAGGATCTTAGTATTTTTATGAATATGGAGATGTTCTCGCTTGTTATGTTGGTTATTAATTCTTTTATTGTTATTATATTTGAGGCATATGTGGTCTGCTATGTTGCATTCTGATATGATGTGCTGGAAGGAGATGGTGGTTTGGTTGCAGATTGGACATGGTGGGAATGGGTTAATCGCGTATGTCCTGTTCTGAAGCGGATGTACTTTTGAAGATATTTTTTTGGAATGTTTGAAGGATATGTGGGTGCTTTTACGGATGTTGGTAGTTTTGCCACTCCTGCTGTTTCTTAGAGATATAGAAATTCGATATTGCTTGCATGATGTCCAGTTTGTGTTGGGTTGATTTTTTTTATTATTGGAGCAGTGGCGCTAAATTTTGCTAGTTCATCTGCTTTGCTATTTCATCATTCCAGCATTGAATCCACATTAGTTTCATTTTGTTCGCGTGTTGTGAGAGAATATCACGGATTTCGCAAATAGTATCGTTTTGGTGGGAAGTGTTTATAATGGCTTAGATGCAGGACTGTGAGTCGGAGCAAATGATGTGCTTGCCGTTCTGATTTTTGAAGAGTTTCACAGCATCAAGCTCCGCTTCTGCTTCGGCAGTAAAGATTGAGTAATTATTATTGTGTTGTGTTAATTGTGCGGCCTTGTAGTTACTGTTCACAATTGCATAGCCAACACCTGATTCAGATTTCGACCCATCGGTGTAATCAAAAAGCCAGTTGTTTGCTTTATGCGTTTCCATTATATTGTTGAAAGCTATTCGATAGGCTCGGTAACTTGTGGATTATACTGCTTTTTTTGGAGGAACCATGGTGGTCGGTAAAGAGTAAACTTCTGCCTTGGTCTTGGATCGAGCTCGATTTGGAGGATACCTTGGGTTATTTTATCCAGAGTCGACATAATTTTTTTTGATTTCGTTTTCTGTATCGAAGCTTTGCGGACGCTGTATTTGTATTGTAGAAGTTGTTGTTCCGTTGGGACTAGTAGTTTTGTTGCAAGTTTCATTGTGCATACATTTATTCTGTAGCGGACATACATTTATTGTGTCTAGTCCGGATTCTGTTTGAAAAATTTTCAGTGGAGTTGTTCGAAAGGCACCCAGTCCATATCGTGCAGCGGCGTTGTAGATTGTTTCAGTTTTTCTGAGGTTTGCTTTACAAGGTTGTCCGTAGATCGCAAGTCCATATTTGATTTTGGAAACCAATATTGATTTTATGATGTTTATTGTAGTATTTAAGTGAGCATTATTGTGATAACTGCTAATACATTTGATTAGGTTTAGTCGATTAGTTAGAGCTTCTTTAAGATAGTTGATATGTGTTGTAAATTTATATTTAGTTTTGAATATAATTCCTAGAATTTTTAGATCATTTACATATTAAATTTTGTTGGTATTTATATGCATTTCTATAGGAGTGCATTTTTGTTTTCTACGTATATGAATGGCTTTAGTTTTAGATAAGGAGAGTTTTGCTCCCGTGATATTGCACCAGCTTGTTAGTTTGGCAAATAGTGTGTTTATCTTGTTTTGTAATATACCTTGATTTTTGTGATTTATGATGATGTATAGATCATCTGCGTAAATGCAATGGTTGAATGCTGGGTTGCTTACAATTATTTTGTTAAGTTTTTCATATGCTATGAGGAATAGTGCGACAGATAGGAGAGATCCCTGTGGGATACCATTTATCAATGGCAGGGTTTTGGAGTAGTAGCGGTTTATTCTTACTTAGAATTTTATGTTTGATAAGAATGATGTTATGAAGTTCAATATTTTAGGGCCCAATTTCCATTCTTTTAGTTGATCAACGATAACGTAGGCGCCGATGCTTTCAAAAGCTTTTTCAAAGTCTATAGAGAGAATGGATATTGTTGTGAGTTAGAATCAAGCTACCTACGCGTAGTTGACTCACAGCACCGGCTCCTATTAAATTCATTAAGAACGCACATATTTTCAGGGTGCAAATATTGTAAATGAATAGTATTTATGCATTAATTATGATGTAAACTTTTAGGGTGTCACAGTTCCGCAGTCAAGCTGACGAGGGGCATTTAGAATGCACCGACGACACTTTTACTTCAGTAGGTCAGTTGGTTTGAGCAACTGACACCAAATAACAATTGCGTAACTGGAACACCAGAAAAGTCAAGACGTAGACTATAATGTTTATTTGTAAATAGTATATAAGAACTAGTATTTTAAGAATAAAGTTTCTTGTTGTTTTAAACCCAAAATAGTGCAGTGCTTATTTAACAAAGTGATGTAGGTTTACAGGTTCCCGCGGCAGGACATTCCAGAGGACGTTCTCGCCGACAAGCAGATAAGGACCCCAACAATATGTAGTTTTTGGATGAGAGGTTTGTTGTTATTTGATGGTCTATAAAGAAGAGAGCATCTGCTGTTCCTTTTCCTCGTTTGAAGGCGACTTGTTTCGCACTGATCAATTTGTTTCTTTTTAGGAACCAGCAGATACGTTTATAGATTATTTTCTCCATTATTTTGGTAGTAGAGAGATTGGAGATTGGGTATCCTTCAATGTTGTTTTTGGGTTTTCCCGGTTTTGGTATTGGGACGATCGTGCTGATTCTCCATTCTTGTGGTATAGTTCCACTATTGAAAATGTTGTTGAAAAGCTTGAGAAGAAAAGGATATAAGTTGTTTTAACATTGGAAAACATATTCTGTCGAGACCAGGTATTTTTCCTTTTAGCTTTGAGAGCGTTTCGTTAAGTTCTTTCAGGGTTCTTTCTGTTTCGATGATGATGTTTGGTGAAGATGACAAATTATATGTTTGGGAACGTTTTTTTTTTTTTTTCTGATAAAAGTGAGGGAAAAGTTTGAGTCGTCAGATGCTTTTGACCATGTATCAGCGAAGATCGATGCTATCTCGGCTTTGTCAGAAATTACTTGTGTGTTTTTTCCGTATAATTTATTAACTTGGTGCCATAAAGTTTGCATGGAAGAGTTGCTATTTATTTTGGATGTAAAATTGTAAAATGAATCGCGTTTTGCCTTTTTGGTTTCTCTTTTGAAAAGAGTGTTTGCTCTTTTGTTGGCTAATAGGTTTTCAGTGTTTATACTGTTTTTAAAAGAGTGCCATAATATTTATTTATTAGCTCTTAATTTCGCAAGGTTTGGGTTTAACCAGTGTATGCCCCTTTTGAAGAAGAAAGGTGACGATTTTTTTATTGATTCGTTAGCAGCAGCTATAATGCATTTTTTAATACCGATGCATCTTTATTAATTTTGTTGGAGGTGTTATAATTCGCAATATTGTGCTCGGACTTAGTTGTGAATTTTTCCCAATTTGCGGTGTCATTTTGAATTTAGGATTAGTTGTAGGTGATAAAAAATGGAAAATGATCGCAGCCACTGAGAGATGAGCTGATTTCCCCATGAAAGAAATGGAGATAGATCGGCTGAAGCGATAGAAATGTCGACATGGGTGAACGTGGAGTGCGTAGAGAAGTGAGTTGGAGAGTGGTTATTACATATAACGAGATTTTTTTGTTGGTAGAATTGTTCAACGATCTTGCCGCGATTGTTAGTTTTTGATGATCCCCAGAGCGTGCTGTGTTCATTGAGGTCCCTAGAAGCACGGTTGGTGTTCTCGAAAGTTGAAGTCAGGTCGCTAGTTGTGAATTTGGTTGTTGGGGGACTGTAAATTGATGTTATTGTAATTTTTGTTTCCTTTGTGAAGGTCACGCCGGCGGCACAAATATTTGTTGATGGTGTGAAGAAACAATGATCTATGGATTTTTTGATGATTATTTCTGTTCCACCTTTTGCTTGTGTTGAATTTGTATTGTTGAGGTAGCAATCGTAGTTATTAAAAATAACGGAGTTGAGTTTCAAATGGGTTTCTTGTATTGCTATGACGTCTGGGTTTTTGTGGTGAATTAATAGTTGAAGTTCGTGCAAATTATTTTGTAACCGTTCATATTCCATTGGATAATATTTACGACCATAAAAATCAGATAGTATTGCTCTTGCAGTGATATGGGTGTATCATAGAAAGTTATGTGTCATCATAGAATGAATTTTGTTTTGATTTTTTCTTGTTTGTTTTTGGAGAGCTGTTAAATTTACAAATTGTGGGTATGGAGTCTGTTATTAGGTTTTTGGTGGAGATTGTTGTATAGTTGAATGGCTTTTGTTGATTGGAAATGTATGAGTTTTGAGATATTTGCATCAGTTCAGTTATTTTTCCTGTTGATTCTTGTGTTTTATATTTTTTTTATAAGTTCAATTCTTTTGTTTCTTTTTTCTGTTGTTTCTTTGAGTGTTTGAGGATTTTGATAGTTGTTGTTTTTTGTTCAATGATGTATCTACATTTTTTTAACAATTTTGTTTTTATAATTCCACGTCTGTTTTGTATACTTAAGCAATCTTTATGAAGTGCGTTGTGGCCTTTTTGGCAGTTTACACATTGTATTTTCTCAAGCTGTACAGGGTCGTGAACGGAAGAAGAGCAAACTTCATATTTCTATTCACTTCGACAATATTTTTGGGTGTGGTCAAGTTTGAAAAATTGTTTGCATTGAATCGGGGTAGGAATAAATGGGTCCAGTTTGAACTTAAGAAATCCTACTTTGATTTCTTTAGGTAGATCATATATTAAATTATATGTAGCGATGTGTTATTTAGTGTACCGTCGGTGAATTTTTTAATTTTTTGAACAGCTACTACCGATTGATCATTTAGTCCTTCGATGATCTCCCCTGTTGAAAAGTTTTTGAGTGGTGGAGCGAATATTACACCTTTGATTGTGTTTAGGGTAGGATGCAAAGTGACCGTGACCGGAATTTGTTGTTGATATTGTAGTTTTTGCCTTCTCTCCGGTTTTATTGGGTCCGGGTTGGAGTCGAGTGAGGCAAAATAGTTGCATCCCGATTAGACGTCATCTTTGGTGTGTATGCAACCAGTCTTAAGATACTTGTTGTGATTATATCAATACGATCGCTCTCGGTGATTGCTTAGTTGGTTTGATTATAACGGTGGAAACGAAAAACTAAAATGTGAATATAATAATATAATAATAATAATATATATAGAGGTGGAGAGCGCAAAATGCTCATGTATAATTTGTTTTTGTTTTATGTTTTGTTATTACCACTATTTGGAAATTTGCTTATTATTAATTTTGATTTTTGGTTTACACATTAATTTAAACAAAGGTGCAATCTCGAACCAGTGAAAGAGTCACTATCTCATCGTTTTGCATGATCACTGTAGGTGTTTATAATTTGTATTATTTTTATTTTTATTTTTCCCTTTTTTTATGAAACTATGAGGAACGTTTTAAAAACACATCCACACAGTATGAAAACACAAACACATGCGTGCGCAACACCAGCAGAAAAAAGATGCAGGTTGCGTTACATAACTTCAACTCATGTGCAGTGCCTCGTAAGGAAGAAAAGACGCCTAAGACGAGAATGGCAGAAATATAGGTCACCTGCCCTAAAGACGAAATTAAAATTGTCACAAAATCACCTTAGAGATGTACTTTAAAAGGAAGCTGAAGCAAGTATTGACACCTACATTAAAGATCTGGGACCATTTAAATACACTAATTACTCACTTTGGAGAGCTACAAAGGTTGCAACAAGCCCAAAGGAAAGTAAGTCACCAGTTAGGCCTGGAAAAAGGTTGGGCCAAAAGCGACGAAAAAAGGGAGTAGCGTTTGCTGCGCATCTACAAACAGTTTTTTGCCCTAATGCTCCGTGCAATAACTTCGAGGTCCCTACTTCAACTAAAAATCAAAGACTTAGAGTGTGTCATTAAAACAGGTCTTAATGCAAAAAAGTCCCCTGGATATGGCCTAATCACAAATAAAATGGTCATGGAATTACCACACATAGCGTTAATACACCTAACGAAATTGTTCAATGCTATCCTTCTCTTGGGTCATTTCCCGCAGATATGAAAGATATCGCAAATTACAATGATTCCTAAACCAGGAAAAGATCCAACGCAGGTGTCCTCATATCGGCCCATAAGCCTTCTACCCACCCTCTCAAAAATATTTGAAAAATTGCTACGTGGGAAAATTATGCCCTATCTAAATCAAAATGGTGACATTCCTACTTATCAATTCGGATTTAGAAAAGATCACGGTACAATAGAGCAGGTGCACCGTATAACTAGCGAAATTAGAACAGCTTTCGAACAGAAGAAATAATGTTCAGCAATATTTCTAGACAATGCCCAAGCCATCGATAAAGTCTGGCATGAGGGGCTAGTGCACAAGATCAAAAACTTTCTACCATACAACAAACACAGAGTGCTGGAATCTTACTTAGCGAATAGGAAGTACAAAGTCAAATACAAGCAATTTGTAACCTTCGAATTTAAAATATTTGCTGGAGTACCAGAAGGGAGTGTGCTTGGTCCTATTCTCTACCTTATATATACGTCTGACCTACCAATAAATAACAGCCTAGTTACTTCCACATTTGCTGACGACACAGCTATTTTAAGTACCCATCGAATTCCGCATATCGCCTCTCGTGACCTAAACGAACACCTTAAAGATGTAGAAATTTGGCGGGCAAACTAGCGTATTAAAGTTAACGAAGCGAAATGTACTCACATAACGTTCTCCCTCAGAACCAGTACCTGTCCAGCTGTGTCACTAAATGACATAAAAATACCGCAAGCAACAGAAGTGAAGTATTAAGGAATCCATCTTGACCGTAGATTAACTTGGAGGAAGCATATAGAAGCGAAAGGAACTCAAATGAGACTAAAATCTAACTCTCTGAATTGGTTAATCAACAAAAAATCAAAGATGCGCTTGGAATACAAAGTCCTTCTACAAAAAGCTATAATAAATCCCATATGGACATATGGGATGCAACTTTGGGGTAGTGCGAGAACCTCAAACCTAGAACTTATCCAAAGGGTACAGTCGAAAATCCTAAGAAAAATTACCGGCGCACCATGGTTTGTCAAAAATAAAAACATTCACAATGATATACATATACTCGTATCCACTATAGAAGAAGAAATCATACAATTAAGGCAGAAATACCTGAATCGCCTGCAAAATCATCCGAACACACTTGCAATAAATCTACTCTTGCAGAATTCTGCTTCACGTCTAAAGAAACCATGTTTCTAAACTTATTTACAAACTAATCTGTAATATGTATCTATATTAAATTTTGTTTCCCTCTTCTTTTTAAAATTATAATTAATTAATAGATATGAATACACTAGTAGAACCCAAATAGCTCCAAGCAATAGGCAAAAAGCATTTTTAATACATTAGTTTTAAGATTTGATAACTTATTGTTAGTTTCCAATGGAATACAATACACAAATAAATACTCTAATAAAAAAACAAAAAAAAACGTTAAGTTCATGATCTTTGCCGGTATCTTTTGGAATTTTCGCTGCGTTTATTCGAAAACTGCTGACAGTGGCTTCATAAATTTAGTTGGCATTGAGCAAGAAACTTTCTTCACGATCAAATTCCATGTCTTCACCAACTGGAAGTCTTGAGAGCGCATCGGCATTCGCATGTAGTGATGTATTTTTATAACGTATGGTATAGTCGTGGGCTTGCAACAAAATAGCCAATCTCTGAAGTCTATGAAACGTCATCACCGGTAGCTTCTTTTGAGGATGAAATATGGTTGTTAGCGCCTGATGATCTGTTCTTAACTCGAACCGTCGGCACCAAAAATGATCGAAAGGCCTTCTTTATGGACTTGAGAATAATTTAATTGACTGTTATATAAAGGCTTGGATGTTCCATCGGGATATCTGTAAGAGATCACTGCACCAATCCCATATTTTGATGCTTCTGTTGCGAGAAGTATTGGAAGCCTATTATCATAATGGTCAAGTTGTGTAGTTTCTACGATTTCGCTTTTTAAAGTATTGAACACTGCATCTTGCATAGAACCCCATTCAAAATTAACTGTCGTCGTCTCACAAGTTTCAATGCTGAAGCCTTCGATGAAAAGTTTTTAACGAATTTATTTTAGTCTCATTGATTTTCCCAAAAAAAGGCTCGGATTCGTGGAAATTTTTGACGTTTTGTAGAACGCATTATGTCAATTATGTGGCCGCCCACTCACTTTAATTTATTGGTTTTAAAACATTTTTACTTACAATTCAATTTATTTCAGCGCGTACGTCGTCGTACTAGGCAAATGGTAAATTATAGGGCTTGAGATACTTTGGAACTGCGTTTGGTTTGAGTCTTATTTCGGTCTTAAATGTGGTACGTAAGCTCAGATCACCTCAAAAAATAATTGGATACTCATTTGCGTGGTTAGAAAGCACCGACATGAGATTGTTGTTTGATGCCTGAACTGACGAAGAGAAAAAACCACTGAATAAATTCAATATTTTGAGGATTCTTAACATGAAAATTAAGTGTTTTAAAGAATGTTTGATGCATTTCTCTGTCCACTACGATCAGTGGTAGAACTCTGTTCACGTCATTGCAGCAGGCCGTCACTATTGCGATACCCTTTAATGGCAAGTAATGACCTCCAGAAGCCGTTATTTGCGCTGCGGTTTTCAGAGTTGGCTGTATCGAAAATTGCCCACCAGTGAGCAGGAGGCGCTAGTGTCAACCTGAAAGTCTATAAGCTTCCCATTTACTTTAAGCTTCACTTCAATTCACGACAAGTGAATGGCACGGCCGCACTGATTTTTTCAAACGATTCGTTCTTGTCCACTGTATTAACTTGAATATGTTGTGCAGTTTTTTTTATTTGATGTTAAATTACAAACTGAAATGCCTTAAATGCCTTAACTTTGAGCATGCATTACATTTTGTTTTTTTTTTTTAAATGATAACATTCGGTTCTAGCATGTGACACACCGCACCTTGGACATGATTTCAATGAAAAATCTGGAGGAGCACGACTTTGACTGCGTACCCTAAAATTGTTATACCCACCTCTAATATGCCTATGACGTGGAATTGTCGATTTAGCATTCATCTCAATATTCTCGGTCTCTCTCATAACTGAACAAGTTTTTACAGTAGTCTCGTAAATTTGCGTGATTTGCAACACCTCTTCTAATATTGGATTGGTAACAAGTATTTTGCAATTTATTTTGTAAGGAAAGGGAAATTTACTTCTGTGCAGATACCACCATTCTAAAATAGTAAAGTTTACGAGCAAAACGATATTTGTATTTTCACACATATGAAATTCTTTATTTAATTTATCTTCTAAATTAAGGACTTCAGGGAGCTGCATAAAAATGTTAAAAAGTTCTGCATAGTCTATAGAAAACGGAGATAATAGTTGGCTTTGGTTCTCTTGTTGGGACCCATCATCATGACAACTGTATATCATACGCTTGCATTCGTATTTTTTTATATCATGTTTATTGGTATAATTAATTATACAAACAACTTAGCGTTAAGCTTAAAGATAAGGCACTAATGGCTAGGGTTTTCGGCCTATATTTTATTTTATTGTAGTTGATGCGTTAAATTTCAAAAAATATTTTGGAGGATCTTAGTATTTTTATGAATATGGAGATGTTCTCGCTTGTTATGTTGGTTATTAATTCTTTTATTGTTATTATATTTGAGGCATATGTGGTCTGCTATGTTGCATTCTGATATGATGTGCTGGAAGGAGATGGTGGTTTGGTTGCAGATTGGACATGGTGGGAATGGGTTAATCGCGTATGTCCTGTTCTGAAGCGGATGTACTTTTGAAGATATTTTTTTGGAATGTTTGAAGGATATGTGGGTGCTTTTACGGATGTTGGTAGTTTTGCCACTCCTGCTGTTTCTTAGAGATATAGAAATTCGATATTGCTTGCATGATGTCCAGTTTGTGTTGGGTTGATTTTTTTTATTATTGGAGCAGTGGCGCTAAATTTTGCTAGTTCATCTGCTTTGCTATTTCATCATTCCAGCATTGAATCCACATTAGTTTCATTTTGTTCGCGTGTTGTGAGAGAATATCACGGATTTCGCAAATAGTATCGTTTTGGTGGGAAGTGTTTATAATGGCTTAGATGCAGGACTGTGAGTCGGAGCAAATGATGTGCTTGCCGTTCTGATTTTTGAAGAGTTTCACAGCATCAAGCTCCGCTTCTGCTTCGACAGTAAAGATTGAGTAATTATTATTGTGTTGTGTTAATTGTGCGGCCTTGTAGTTACTGTTCACAATTGCATAGCCAACACCTGATTCAGATTTCGACCCATCGGTGTAATCAAAAAGCCAGTTGTTTGCTTTATGCGTTTCCATTATATTGTTGAAAGCTATTCGATAGGCTCGGTGACTTGTGGATTGCTTAGGGAGGTGTATTAGAGAGGTGATAATACTGCTTTTTTTGGAGAGACCATGGTTGTCGGTAAAGAGTAAACTTCTGCCTTGGTCTTGGATCGAGCTCGATTTGGAGGATAGCTTGGGTTATTTTATCCAGAGTCGACATAATTTTTTTTGATTTCGTTTTCTGTATCGAAGCTTTGCGGACGCTGTATTTGTATTGTAGAAGTTGTTGTTCCGTTGGGACTAGTAGTTTTGTTGCAAGTTTCATTGTGCATACATTTATTCTGTCGCGGACATACATTTATTGTGTCTAGTCCGGATTCTGTTTGAAAAATTTTCAGTGGAGTTGTTCGAAAGGCACCCAGTCCATATCGTGCAGCGGCGTTGTAGATTGTTTCAGTTTTTCTGAGGTTTGCTTTACAAGGTTGTCCGTAGATCGCAAGTCCATATTTGATTTTGGAAACCAATATTGATTTTATGATGTTTATTGTAGTATTTAAGTGAGCATTATTGTGATAACTGCTAATACATTTGATTAGGTTTAGTCGATTAGTTAGAGCTTCTTTAAGATAGTTGATATGTGTTGTAAATTTATATTTAGTTTTGAATATAATTCCTAGAATTTTTAGATCATTTACATATTAAATTTTGTTGGTATTTATATGCATTTCTATAGGAGTGCATTTTTGTTTTCTACGTATATGAATGGCTTTAGTTTTAGATAAGGAGAGTTTTGCTCCCGTGATATTGCACCAGCTTGTTAGTTTGGCAAATAGTGTGTTTATCTTGTTTTGTAATATACCTTGATTTTTGTGATTTATGATGATGTATAGATCATCTGCGTAAATGCAATGGTTGAATGCTGGGTTGCTTACAATTATTTTGTTAAGTTTTTCATATGCTATGAGGAATAGTGCGACAGATAGGAGAGATCCCTGTGGGATACCATTTATCAATGGCAGGGTTTTGGAGTAGTAGCGGTTTATTCTTACTTAGAATTTTATGTTTGATAAGAATGATGTTATGAAGTTCAATATTTTAGGGCCCAATTTCCATTCTTTTAGTTGATCAACGATAACGTAGGCGCCGATGCTTTCAAAAGCTTTTTCAAAGTCTATAGAGAGAATGGATATTGTTGTGAGTTAGAATCAAGCTACCTAAGAACTAGTATTTTAAGAATAAAGTTTCTTGTTGTTTTAAACCCAAAATAGTGCAGTGTTTATTTAACAAAGTGATGTAGGTTTACAGGTTCCCGCGGCAGGACATTCCAGAGGACGTTCTCGCCGACAAGCAGATAAGGACCCCAACAATATGTAGTTTTTGGATGAGAGGTTTGTTGTTATTTGATGGTCTATAAAGAAGAGAGCATCTGCTGTTCCTTTTCCTCGTTTGAAGGCGACTTGTTTCGCACTGATCAATTTGTTTCTTTTTAGGAACCAGCAGATACGTTTATAGATTATTTTCTCCATTATTTTGGTAGTAGAGAGATTGGAGATTGGGTATCCTTCAATGTTGTTTTTGGGTTTTCCCGGTTTTGGTATTGGGACGATCGTGCTGATTCTCCATTCTTGTGGTATAGTTCCACTATTGAAAATGTTGTTGAAAAGCTTGAGAAGAAAAGGATATAAGTTGTTTTAACATTGGAAAACATATTCTGTCGAGACCAGGTATTTTTCCTTTTAGCTTTGAGAGCGTTTCGTTAAGTTCTTTCAGGGTTCTTTCTGTTTCGATGATGATGTTTGGTGAAGATGACAAATTATATGTTTGGGAACGTTTTTTTTTTTTTTGCTGATAAAAGTGAGGGAAAAGTTTGAGTCGTCAGATGCTTTTGACCATGTATCAGCGAAGATCGATGCTATCTCGGCTTTGTCAGAAATTACTTGTGTGTTTTTTTCCGTATAATTTATTAACTTGGTGCCATAAAGTTTGCATGGAAGAGTTGCTATTTATTTTGGATGTAAAATTGTAAAATGAATCGCGTTTTGCCTTTTTGGTTTCTCTTTTGAAAAGAGTGTTTGCTCTTTTGTTGGCTAATAGGTTTTCAGTGTTTATACTGTTTTTAAAAGAGTGCCATAATATTTATTTATTAGCTCTTAATTTCGCAAGGTTTGGGTTTAACCAGTGTATGCCCCTTTTGAAGAAGAAAGGTGACGATTTTTTTATTGATTCGTTAGCAGCAGCTATAATGCATTTTTTTTAATACCGATGCATCTTTATTAATTTTGTTGGAGGTGTTATAATTCGCAATATTGTGCTCGGACTTAGTTGTGAATTTTTCCCAATTTGCGGTGTCATTTTGAATTTAGGATTAGTTGTAGGTGATAAAAAATGGAAAATGATCGCAGCCACTGAGAGATGAGCTGATTTCCCCATGAAAGAAATGGAGATAGATCGGCTGAAGCGATAGAAATGTCGACATGGGTGAACGTGGAGTGCGTAGAGAAGTGAGTTGGAGAGTGGTTATTACATATAACGAGATTTTTTTGTTGGTAGAATTGTTCAACGATCTTGCCGCGATTGTTAGTTTTTGATGATCCCCAGAGCGTGCTGTGTTCATTGAGGTCCCTAGAAGCACGGTTGGTGTTCTCGAAAGTTGAAGTCAGGTCGCTAGTTGTGAATTTGGTTGTTGGGGGACTGTAAATTGATGTTATTGTAATTTTTGTTTCCTTTGTGAAGGTCACGCCGGCGGCACAAATATTTGTTGATGGTGTGAAGAAACAATGATCTATGGATTTTTTGATGATTATTTCTGTTCCACCTTTTGCTTGTGTTGAATTTGTATTGTTGAGGTAGCAATCGTAGTTATTAAAAATAACGGAGTTGAGTTTCAAATGGGTTTCTTGTATTGCTATGACGTCTGGGTTTTTGTGGTGAATTAATAGTTGAAGTTCGTGCAAATTATTTTGTAACCGTTCATATTCCATTGGATAATATTTACGACCATAAAAATCAGATAGTATTGCTCTTGCAGTGATATGGGTGTATCATAGAAAGTTATGTGTCATCATAGAATGAATTTTGTTTTGATTTTTTCTTGTTTGTTTTTGGAGAGCTGTTAAATTTACAAATTGTGGGTATGGAGTCTGTTATTAGGTTTTTGGTGGAGATTGTTGTATAGTTGAATGGCTTTTGTTGATTGGAAATGTATGAGTTTTGAGAAATTTGCATCAGTTCAGTTATTTTTCCTGTTGATTCTTGTGTTTTATATTTTTTTTATAAGTTCAATTCTTTTGTTTCTTTTTTCTGTTGTTTCTTTGAGTGTTTGAGGATTTTGATAGTTGTTGTTTTTTGTTCAATGATGTATGTACATTTTTTTAACAATTTTGTTTTTATAATTCCACGTCTGTTTTGTATACTTAAGCAATCTTTATGAAGTGCGTTGTGGTCGATTTGGCAGTTTACGCATTGTATTTTCTCAAGCTGTACAGGGTCGTGAACGGAAGAAGAGCAGACTTCATATTTCTGTTCATTTCGACAATATTTTTGGGTGTGGTCAAGTTTGAAACAATTTTTGCATTGAATCGGGGTAGGAATAAATGGGTCCAGTTTGAAGTTAAGGAATCCTACTTTGATTTCTTTAGGTAGATCATATATTAAATTATATGTAGCGATGTGTTATTTAGTGTACCGTCGGTGAATTTTTTTTTTTTTTTGAACAGCTCTACCGATTGATCATTTAGTCCTTCGATGATCTCCCCTGTTGAAAAGTTTTCGAGTGGTGGAGCGAATATTACATCTTTGATTGTGTTTAGGGTAGGATACAAAGTGACCGTGACCGGAATTTGTTGTTGATATTGTAGTTTTTCCTTCTCTCCGGTTTTATTGGGTCCGGGTTGGAGTCGGGTGAGGCAAAATAGTTGCCTTCCGATTAGACGTCATCTTTGGTGTGTATGCAACCAGTCTTAAGATACTTGTTGTGATTATATCAATACGATCGCTCTCGGTGATTGCTTAGTTGGTTAGATTATAATGGTGGAAACGAAAAATTAAAATATTAATATTAAAATAAATTAAATTATTTTTTTTGATTCTTCTGTATTGAAAAATTCCGTTTGACAGGAAAAGCGTTGTTGATATTGAAATTTAGTTTTATTTTAAACAATCGTATTTTATCTCTTTCTTTTCGTCTTCATTAGGGGGGGAAGAGAAAAAGAGCAACTTTATAAACCATTTTTAAATTGTTTATAACAATTGGTTCTAAGCAAATATTTCAATATTCTTTGACCTGTTTAGTAACTAATGAATCCCCAGAATCAGCAGAACATTTCATTTTCAAGAGAAAAAAATATATCAATACAAGATGCATGGTGGCATATTTTTGTCCCTCAAGCTTTTTAAATGTGCTTTTCAACGGCTCCAACAATTAAATAATAGCATTCATTTCCTGCAGATTAATACCGTCCATTCTCTGCAATTTTTATTTTTCCAGCAAAATAGTAGTAATATCTTGCCAATTTCTCTGCACAGATATAAACAAATAGTACATGGTATTCCGCCGCGTAGTGCAAAACTTTTTAAGGTTGTGGGAAGGCCAGATAATTTGAAATATTTCACTAATTTTGAGCACAAATGGCTCCACATCATTTACTTGCTCCATACACTTATGCAAAGCATTATTTAGCAAATCGTTAACGCAAACTATATGATTATACGATCGAAAGGATTCGATCCTCTATCAGTGACAATAAAAGTATTATTATTCAAATTGCAGCTGAACTGCCTTAAGAGCTCTTGGAGAGAGTATACAGAGTAAAGAAACTTAACATCAAGCGGCAAAGCAACGAAATTAAGAAGACGGGCGTTGTACATGAATCCACTGACAATCGTGTTGAATCCGCTCAGAATCGTGGCGAATCCACTAAAAATCGTGGTGTGTGCTACGGACGCTGGCAGCGAAAAAGAGTTTCTTTTGTCTGTGTTCTCTCCTTAATGGTTTGTGTCTTATTCACTCCAGCTTGTAACACAAATTTGAATTAATATTGCGCTCGACCAGTGTGAAATAACGGGCAAACTTTGCCAAAAATCACCCATACAAAAGAATAGTCTTTCCGCCAAACAATTTTTTTTTGTTTTTCTATTCTTCATTAAAGCAAATATCTGTTAATAGTATATTTATAAATTTCAACACAAAAAGTGGACACATAGATATCTCATCAATCAATTTTAACGATGCAGCATTTATATATCAAGGATGACTACTGTTAGCAAATATATATGCTGTAGTATTCTCTCAAACAGGAATAGGCAATTTGAATGCGTGCTGCATCGTTCTACCTCCAATAAGAAGAGTTGAAGCAATACGTACGCAGGTTCAATACAACGAAGATTAAGTGAATGCAATTTATGGATAATCGCAGTTTGTGTAAATTTACAACAGAACACATGTGACCCTGTGGCATGGTGTACAACTTCACGTATGACACGATCAATAATATTGGTTTGTTCAGCATTAGGATCTACGGAAACGCGTCAGAAATGTGTGACCGACAAAATCCATATTAACTATAAAATATCATATCATCATGTGCTTTTTGCCTCATTTCACTCCACTCTACTTCACACACTTTACTCTTTTCAACAATCTACAGCACTTCCCGGTCCTCCCTCCCCCTCTTCTCCAGGGCCGGAATACTTGATGGAACGGAGTGCGAAGCAAACGAAAGAAGGAACATACTCTGTGGGTCTAGAATTTTGCTGTTGCTTATGAAAACACGTTGAAGACGAGAGCGAAGCAAACAAAAAGAAGAAACTTACTCTGTGGGTTTTGTTGTGGTTTCATATGAAAACCCGTGTAAATCTTTTCGGCTATAAATACATATATTTGAAAAATTCTTTTTTTCTGCAAAAGCAAAGAAGCCATTGACCTACATTAATACTTCCCACCTTCATTCGTCCAATCAAATTTATTGACTTCCCCCCATTTACTCACACACACATATCCGCTCATTCAATGGATCTACTGTTCCGATGGGCATTTTCACATCAATTACTCTACAATTCCACAGCGTACAATTGCGACTGCACTTAAGGAAATATCCAGGAAACAAAAATCCAAATACATAGTGAGAGCAATTAAAGAGTGGTTATCAAAAACCTCGACACTGATAAAATAAGCTACTACAACTATCAGCTTAAAAGTAGCAAAGGCCTTACCATTATCATAAAGGGACTTGAATAGGATATTCCACCCGCAGCACTACATGAAGCAGGGTTCGCTGACCGCTCTATTCTAAATATAATAAAACGCAACAGAATCCCTCAGCCATTGTTTCGCGAAGAATTGGAGCCTGAAACCCAAAAGCTTTAACAAGGAGAAGTGCATGGTATTTGTAATCTCCGCTATCTTATGCATCGTAGAATTACAGTGTAGGAGCCTCTCATACAAAACGGCTTAGTTCAATGTTCTAATTGCTAAGAATTTGGGCACACAAGGTCCTACTGCACTCTTCGTAGTGTATGTATTGCCTGTGGTGATTTACACCCCACATCAGAATGTACAAAGGCCAAAACTGATAGAGCTGCTAGAAAGTGCAGTAATTGTGGTGGTAACCATACTGCCATTTACAGAGGTTGCCCTGTTTACCAGGAAATTAAGAACAATGACCCTCAGTTAAGGAATATGCGCACTCAACCTAGTCCAAATATACCGACCATTGCACAACTACAGAAGTCAATCCCATACCCCGACACAGGGACGACGTATGCAGGGGTGCTTAAGTTAGGAAAGAATCTGCAGCCCGGGACTGGTTCAAATCTGCACAATTTTGAAGGAATGATAGCAACGCTCACACAATGAATGAGGCAGTTCATGACCTCCATACAGACAATGATTCAAGAAATTATGAGAAACCAAAACCTGCTCATGCAGCTTCTGCTATCTCCGAAATGAACGTACTTAAGATCTGTCAATGGAATGCAAATGGTGTAAGCCAGCAGAAGTTAGAAATCAATAAATTTTTACTCATTAATGAAATCCACATACTTCTTATATCCGAAACCCATCTAACCGAAAGACACAATTTTTACATACCGGGATAAAAATTCTATGATAGAAAGCATCTCGCTGGTAAAGCCCATGGTGGCACTGGAATCCTAATCAAACAAAGAATAAAACACTTCGCTATGGAAGAATACAATAAGGAGTACCTACAAGCAACATCAATTTGTCTGGACGGATGGGAGGATAAATTAACAATATCCGCTGTGTACTGCCCACCTAGATTTAAAATAACAAGTAACCAGTTCTCAGATTTCTTCTCCACACTTGGAACAAGTTTTCTAGCTGCTGGCGACTACAATGCCAAGCACACTCACTGGGGCTCACGGCTAACAACACCAAAAGGAAAACAATTATATAACTTCATGCTCTCTGACACCAAGATTGATATTATCTCTTGAGGACAACCATCGTACTGGCCGACAGACCCACGCAAGATCCATGACCTTATTGATTTTGAAGTTGCTAGAAACCTAAAACGAGAGCAACTCAAACTAGAACACCTTAACGACCTCTCTTCAGATCACTCTCCTATTATAATTCATCTTAACAAAAAGTTACGCACAACCTACGATTTCACACCCATTAAAATTTACTGGCTGAAATACAGAAGATACATCAGTAGTCATCTCAGCCCAAACCCACGTCTCAAAAATAACAAGGACATTGAAACATTTCTGGAACAATTTATCTCGACCCTAAGACTAGCTGTGCTACAATCTGTGCACAAGCGTGACAACAACTGCAACAGCATCCGGCGCCCACAAACCTCAACCCAAATCGATACACTCCTTACTGAAAAAAGGAGTAAGCGTCGTGAATGGCAAAAATCCAGGTCCCCTTTCCTAAAACGGAAGTTATCTATTGCCAGTGAAAACTTGAGAAAAGCCTTGCATGTAGAATCAGCTCGTTGTCTGGACCAATATATCCAAAACCTTTCTCCCACTGACATCACCAACTGCTCTCTGTGGAAAGCTGTCAGAGATATGAAAAACTGGGCAAGAAGCGATGATGAAAAGTCTGCTGTTTTCGCAGAACACTTAAGAGATGTTTTTACTCCCAACCCACCTCGCAATACTAATAACTTAATATTAATCCCCTCGCCAGATACAACATGATTGCCTATTAAATTAAAAACCAAAGAAGTAAGTAATGCAATTAGCAACCTTGCTCTTAACAAAGCCCAAGGACACGACCTCATTACTGGAAAAATGATAAAGGAGTTGCCCCAAATGGCCATCATCTTACTTACTTCACTATTTAATGGCTTGTTGCGCTTAGGATACTTTCCTAATGCCTGGAAAGTTTCAGTAATCTGAATGATCCCGAAACCAGGAAAATACTTCTCCCAATCATCATCATATAGACCGATTAGCCACCTGCCTATGTTATCAAAACTCTTAGAAAGGCTTTTTCTTGCAAAACTAATGCCGCATATAAACGAAAAACGCACTATTTCCACTCACCAATTTGGCTTCCGCGAACACCATAGTACAATAGAGCAGGTTCATCGAATAGTGAACGAGATAAAAAATGCATTCGACAAAATGCAATATTGTTCAGCCATTTTGGATGTGGCGCAGGTGTTTGACAAGGTCTGGCACGAGGCACTTATTTACAAAATCAAAAAACTGTTGCCCACAAAAGTACACCAAATATTGGAATCGTATCTGAGGGGCAAAAATTTCAAGGTAGGGTACAATAATGTTTACTCTAAATGCTATGACATCAAAGCTGGCGTACCACAAGGAAGCGTGCTAGATCCGGTGTTGTATCTTTTTTATACCTCAGATCTGCCTACCAATAAATACTTAACAACAGAAATTTTTGCCGATGATACGGCTGTCCTTAGCATTCATCCAAATTCCAAAATCACTTAGAAGATAATCTGGTCCTAGTAACGTATTGGTTTACTGACTGGCGAATTAACGTTAATGAGTCGAAAAGTACGCATATTACCTTTACTATAAAAAAAGGTACTTGTCCAGCCATAAAACTAAATAACGTTCCTATTCCACAAGCAAAGGAGGTGAAGTACCTAGGAATTCAACTTGACTCACGTTTGACCTGGAAGCGGCACATCGAAGCCAAAAAAAAAAAATAAATGACTTTGAAAGCAAATAGCCTACACTGGCTAATGCACAAATTTCCAGGTTGACTCTAGAATATAAAACACTCCTGTACAAAGCCATTATAAAACCAATTTGGACTTGATACAAAGAACACAGTCCAAAATTCTAAGAACCATTACTGGCGCACCTTGGTTCATAAAGAATACCAACATTCACAACGAACTGAACACTCCGCTCGTAAGAAAGGGAATCTTTGACGCCAACTTAAAATATGCACAAAAAATCAAAGAGCATCCAAATCATCTAGCTAGAATACTAGCATGTAATAGGGATCCAAGTCGCCTAAAACGCACGAAATCACCAGCCAACTAACATCGACCCCTCAATCATGTACAAACACTAATATAGAGTTCTGGAAAGGTGTATTCAGGATACACCGTTGACATATGTGTATTTTTTTGTTATTGATACACAGAAAGCACTTAAAACATTAGCTAACTAATATTTATATATATATATATATATATATATATATATATATATATATATATATATATATATATATATATATATCGGTGAAGTTGCCGGCATGATAAAATCCTACATATATATATATATATATATATATATATATATATATATATATATATATATATATATATATATTGAAACGTGATAGCTCAGTGAAAAGGGATTGCATACTTTCAGGATCCCATCTGGAGAATGAGTGCCCCCTGTGAGTCAAGATGCGAACTATTCGAATAAAAGTTTATGCAAGAACCATCTGTCGGTAATATCAAAAAGAATATTCTCGACTTCTGTCGAAGAGGATAGAAGCTTCTAGAAACTACGAGAATAGCGTAGAAGTTTCTACCTCAACCATTCGAAAACTATAAAAGCGACAAGACTGTTCAAACTCGAAGACATTCGAACAGAGATCGTGGCAGTGTGTACATCGAGCATTATAATCGAAGCAGCAGTATTTGTAATTGTGCAAAGTGATGAAATTCATTGTGAAATAAAGTACAAATTATAAAGAAGTAAACTTTAAGCCTAATATTAAATGTGTAAATAGCAATAGTTAAATAAAGTTAATTATTTTAATTTAACCAGCGATTGTTTGATTACTACACGATCCAGTGGTACGAATCCGAGTACAGAGAGTTAGAGTAAATTGTCAGGAGGGCAATTTCGTAACAGAGTAAATTGTCAAGAGGGCAATTTCGTAACAATTGGTGTCAGAAGTGGGATTGTGTATATGTAATAAACAATGGGTAAGTTTGAAAAACTGAGTTTGGAGCAGCTCAAGAAGGAGCTTGAGCGCTTAAATTTGCAAACACAAGGGCTTAAAGCGGAGCTGCAGGTGCGATTAAGAAGCGCTTTAGAAGAGCAGGGTATAGATGTCGATGAGCATGAGTTCCAATGTGAAGAGCCAACGACATCTCGACACGAAGAAACACCGCAAGGAGCTAATACTGGTAACTTTGACATGAGCGTACTCATCGGGGTAATACAATCCTTCAAACAGGAGATGCTGCAGCAGTTACAACAAGAAGCTCAAGCAACCGAAGAGAGGATGCAGCAGCGAGATGAGAAGATGCAGAAGTTCTTCCAGCAATTCGATGAGAATATACACCAGCGATTAAAACCATATGCTCCAGCAGTCAAAGACGATGTCAAGGAACAGTTACAGCAGAGTGAAACGCGATTTACTCAACTAGCGGAACAGAACTCACAGCAGAAGAATGAAATGTCCGAGATGGGGGACAAGAAGGTTTGTGAGGTTGGGACACGACAGGAGTCTTTAGAAGGATTTATGGAACAAAAATCCAATGCGAATGAGGAAAAGCAGATCGAAATTGAAGCTACCGCTAGCACAGATGGTTGGAGTAATCGCAAAGTACTGGCACCGTTGGCTATGTTAATGAAAGGTGCTGATGTCCTGCCGACCATCGCAGAGGGTGAGAGAGACTGTTATGAAAACGTGATGAATTCAATTCAGCGGAGGAGTGGTGAGTCTCTACTACAGGATGTGGTGGAGGTGGAGCGGTTCGCCCATCTTGCCTGTCCAGGCGAGATTGCTGAGAGAAGTATGACGGATACTTTCGTATGTGGTATTCCCGATGCGGAAATGGACTATTCAGCGATGATAAATCCAAAAGCTACATGTATGGAAATAGTGGCTGGCGCTTTAACGTTTGAGATAGCGGCCGTGGTGTGCCAGCCAGTATGCAGAGCCCGTCAGGTTCAAGTTGAAAGCGGACAGGGTTGCACGTGCAAGTGCCTTGCCTGCGGTGAGGTTGGATACGCGGCTCATGGTTGTCGGACGAAACGCAGACGTTCTCCATCAGATTCGCATGTGGGACCGCAAAGGCAGGGAATTGGATGATGTTTTTAAGCTGTCGACTAACTAAATGGAGTCAGTCTCGAGGGGCAAGATTTGACTCCCACACCATGCAGCCCCGGAATCCTCGTTTCTCAGATCCCACGGAAAGTCAGATGCCTAATTGCTGACAGTGTGATAAGCGAGGAGTAGTTGTGTATAAGCAGACGAAGAGTGGACTAAAAAGACATCTACAGTACTTCGATGCAGCAGTTGTATACCTGAAAAACTAGAACAGTTGAAGGAAATTCATGGAAACAGCAGAAATCGTACGCAACTGATGAGTGATAAAAGGAAAGCGAGATATGATGTACGAGTAAACTCTAAGGGATTTCAGGAAGGGCAACTAGTTATGTTTCATAATCCGCAAAGGAACAGTGGATTATCGCCAAAACTGCAAACACACTGGGAAGGACCTTATAAGGTGATAAAACGGATCAACGATGTTAGATACCGCATTCAGTGGACGAGAAATGGCAGGAGCAAAATGAAAGTCGTTCATTTAGAGAGGCTATCTCCTTATAAAGGTTGCAGTACTATCCTTGTTCGGGACGAACAAGTTTAAGCGGAGGGCAGTGAAACGTGATAGCTCAGTGAAAAGGGATTGCATACTTTCAGGATCCCATCTGGAGAATGAGTGCCCCCTGTGAGTCAAGATGCGAACTATTCGAATAAAAGTTTATGCAAGAACCATCTGTCGGTAATATCAAAAAGAATATTCTCGACTTCTGTCGAAGAGGATAGAAGCTTCTAGAAACTACGAGAATAGCGTAGAAGTTTCTACCTCAACCATTCGAAAACTATAAAAGCGACAAGACTGTTCAAACTCGAAGACATTCGAACAGAGATCGTGGCAGTGTGTACATCGAGCATTATAATCGAAGCAGCAGTATTTGTAATTGTGCAAAGTGATGAAATTCATTGTGAAATAAAGTACAAATTATAAAGAAGTAAACTTTAAGCCTAATATTAAATGTGTAAATAGCAATAGTTAAATAAAGTTAATTATTTTAATTTAACCAGCGATTGTTTGATTACTACACGATCCAGTGGTACGAATCCGAGTACAGAGAGTTAGAGTAAATTGTCAGGAGGGCAATTTCGTAACAGAGTAAATTGTCAAGAGGGCAATTTCGTAACAATATATATATATATATATATATGGCATGGTGTACAACTTCACGTATGACACGATCAATAATATTGGTTTGTTCAGCATTAGGATCTACGGAAACGCGTCAGAAATGTGTGACCGACAAAATCCATATTAACTATAAAATATCATATCATCATGTGCTTTTTGCCTCATTTCACTCCACTCTACTTCACACACTTTACTCTTTTCAACAATCTACAGCACTTCCCGGTCCTCCCTCCCCCTCTTCTCCAGGGCCGGAATACTTGATGGAACGGAGTGCGAAGCAAACGAAAGAAGGAACATACTCTGTGGGTCTAGAATTTTGCTGTTGCTTATGAAAACACGTTGAAGACGAGAGCGAAGCAAACAAAAAGAAGAAACTTACTCTGTGGGTTTTGTTGTGGTTTCATATGAAAACCCGTGTAAATCTTTTCGGCTATAAATACATATATTTGAAAAATTCTTTTTTTCTGCAAAAGCAAAGAAGCCATTGACCCACATTAATACTTCCCACCTTCATTCGTCCAATCAAATTTATTGACTTCCCCCCATTTACTCACACACACATATCCGCTCATTCAATGGATCTACTGTTCCGATGGGCATTTTCACATCAATTACTCTACAATTCCACAGCGTACAATTGCGACTGCACTTAAGGAAATATCCAGGAAACAAAAATCCAAATACATAGTGAGAGCAATTAAAGAGTGGTTATCAAAAACCTCGACACTGATAAAATAAGCTACTACAACTATCAGCTTAAAAGTAGCAAAGGCCTTACCATTATCATAAAGGGACTTGAATAGGATATTCCACCCGCAGCACTACATGAAGCAGGGTTCGCTGACCGCTCTATTCTAAATATAATAAAACGCAACAGAATCCCTCAGCCATTGTTTCGCGAAGAATTGGAGCCTGAAACCCAAAAGCTTTAACAAGGAGAAGTGCATGGTATTTGTAATCTCCGCTATCTTATGCATCGTAGAATTACAGTGTAGGAGCCTCTCATACAAAACGGCTTAGTTCAATGTTCTAATTGCTAAGAATTTGGGCACACAAGGTCCTACTGCACTCTTCGTAGTGTATGTATTGCCTGTGGTGATTTACACCCCACATCAGAATGTACAAAGGCCAAAACTGATAGAGCTGCTAGAAAGTGCAGTAATTGTGGTGGTAACCATACTGCCATTTACAGAGGTTGCCCTGTTTACCAGGAAATTAAGAACAATGACCCTCAGTTAAGGAATATGCGCACTCAACCTAGTCCAAATATACCGACCATTGCACAACTACAGAAGTCAATCCCATACCCCGACACAGGGACGACGTATGCAGGGGTGCTTAAGTTAGGAAAGAATCTGCAGCCCGGGACTGGTTCAAATCTGCACAATTTTGAAGGAATGATAGCAACGCTCACACAATGAATGAGGCAGTTCATGACCTCCATACAGACAATGATTCAAGAAATTATGAGAAACCAAAACCTGCTCATGCAGCTTCTGCTATCTCCGAAATGAACGTACTTAAGATCTGTCAATGGAATGCAAATGGTGTAAGCCAGCAGAAGTTAGAAATCAATAAATTTTTACTCATTAATGAAATCCACATACTTCTTATATCCGAAACCCATCTAACCGAAAGACACAATTTTTACATACCGGGATAAAAATTCTATGATAGAAAGCATCTCGCTGGTAAAGCCCATGGTGGCACTGGAATCCTAATCAAACAAAGAATAAAACACTTCGCTATGGAAGAATACAATAAGGAGTACCTACAAGCAACATCAATTTGTCTGGACGGATGGGAGGATAAATTAACAATATCCGCTGTGTACTGCCCACCTAGATTTAAAATAACAAGTAACCAGTTCTCAGATTTCTTCTCCACACTTGGAACAAGTTTTCTAGCTGCTGGCGACTACAATGCCAAGCACACTCACTGGGGCTCACGGCTAACAACACCAAAAGGAAAACAATTATATAACTTCATGCTCTCTGACACCAAGATTGATATTATCTCTTGAGGACAACCATCGTTCTGGCCGACAGACCCACGCAAGATCCATGACCTTATTGATTTTGAAGTTGCTAGAAACCTAAAACGAGAGCAACTCAAACTAGAACACCTTAACGACCTCTCTTCAGATCACTCTCCTATTATAATTCATCTTAACAAAAAGTTACGCACAACCTACGATTTCACACCCATTAAAATTTACTGGCTGAAATACAGAAGATACATCAGTAGTCATCTCAGCCCAAACCCACGTCTCAAAAATAACAAGGACATTGAAACATTTCTGGAACAATTTATCTCGACCCTAAGACTAGCTGTGCTACAATCTGTGCACAAGCGTGACAACAACTGCAACAGCATCCGGCGCCCACAAACCTCAACCCAAATCGATACACTCCTTACTGAAAAAAGGAGTAAGCGTCGTGAATGGCAAAAATCCAGGTCCCCTTTCCTAAAACGGAAGTTATCTATTGCCAGTGAAAACTTGAGAAAAGCCTTGCATGTAGAATCAGCTCGTTGTCTGGACCAATATATCCAAAACCTTTCTCCCACTGACATCACCAACTGCTCTCTGTGGAAAGCTGTCAGAGATATGAAAAACTGGGCAAGAAGCGATGATGAAAAGTCTGCTGTTTTCGCAGAACACTTAAGAGATGTTTTTACTCCCAACCCACCTCGCAATACTAATAACTTAATATTAATCCCCTCGCCAGATACAACATGATTGCCTATTAAATTAAAAACCAAAGAAGTAAGTAATGCAATTAGCAACCTTGCTCTTAACAAAGCCCAAGGACACGACCTCATTACTGGAAAAATGATAAAGGAGTTGCCCCAAATGGCCATCATCTTACTTACTTCACTATTTAATGGCTTGTTGCGCTTAGGATACTTTCCTAATGCCTGGAAAGTTTCAGTAATCTGAATGATCCCGAAACCAGGAAAATACTTCTCCCAATCATCATCATATAGACCGATTAGCCACCTGCCTATGTTATCAAAACTCTTAGAAAGGCTTTTTCTTGCAAAACTAATGCCGCATATAAACGAAAAACGCACTATTTCCACTCACCAATTTGGCTTCCGCGAACACCATAGTACAATAGAGCAGGTTCATCGAATAGTGAACGAGATAAAAAATGCATTCGACAAAATGCAATATTGTTCAGCCATTTTGGATGTGGCGCAGGTGTTTGACAAGGTCTGGCACGAGGCACTTATTTACAAAATCAAAAAACTGTTGCCCACAAAAGTACACCAAATATTGGAATCGTATCTGAGGGGCAAAAATTTCAAGGTAGGGTACAATAATGTTTACTCTAAATGCTATGACATCAAAGCTGGCGTACCACAAGGAAGCGTGCTAGATCCGGTGTTGTATCTTTTTTATACCTCAGATCTGCCTACCAATAAATACTTAACAACAGCAATTTTTGCCGATGATACGGCTGTCCTTAGCATTCATCCAAATTCCAAAATCACTTAGAAGATAATCTGGTCCTAGTAACGTATTGGTTTACTGACTGGCGAATTAACGTTAATGAGTCGAAAAGTACGCATATTACCTTTACTATAAAAAAAGGTACTTGTCCAGCCATAAAACTAAATAACGTTCCTATTCCACAAGCAAAGGAGGTGAAGTACCTAGGAATTCAACTTGACTCACGTTTGACCTGGAAGCGGCACATCGAAGCCAAAAAAAAAAAAATAAATGACTTTGAAAGCAAATAGCCTACACTGGCTAATGCACAAATTTCCAGGTTGACTCTAGAATATAAAACACTCCTGTACAAAGCCATTATAAAACCAATTTGGACTTGATACAAAGAACACAGTCCAAAATTCTAAGAACCATTACTGGCGCACCTTGGTTCATAAAGAATACCAACATTCACAACGAACTGAACACTCCGCTCGTAAGAAAGGGAATCTTTGACGCCAACTTAAAATATGCACAAAAAATCAAAGAGCATCCAAATCATCTAGCTAGAATACTAGCATGTAATAGGGATCCAAGTCGCCTAAAACGCACGAAATCACCAGCCAACTAACATCGACCCCTCAATCATGTACAAACACTAATATAGAGTTCTGGAAAGGTGTATTCAGGATACACCGTTGACATATGTGTATTTTTTTGTTATTGATACACAGAAAGCACTTAAAACATTAGCTAACTAATATTTATATATATATATATATATATATATATATATATATATATATATATATATATATATATATATATCGGTGAAGTTGCCGGCATGATAAAATCCTACATATATATATATATATATATATATATATATATATATATATATATATATATATATATATATATATATATATATATTGAAACGTGATAGCTCAGTGAAAAGGGATTGCATACTTTCAGGATCCCATCTGGAGAATGAGTGCCCCCTGTGAGTCAAGATGCGAACTATTCGAATAAAAGTTTATGCAAGAACCATCTGTCGGTAATATCAAAAAGAATATTCTCGACTTCTGTCGAAGAGGATAGAAGCTTCTAGAAACTACGAGAATAGCGTAGAAGTTTCTACCTCAACCATTCGAAAACTATAAAAGCGACAAGACTGTTCAAACTCGAAGACATTCGAACAGAGATCGTGGCAGTGTGTACATCGAGCATTATAATCGAAGCGGCAGTATTTGTAATTGTGCAAAGTGATGAAATTCATTGTGAAATAAAGTACAAATTATAAAGAAGTAAACTTTAAGCCTAATATTAAATGTGTAAATAGCAATAGTTAAATAAAGTTAATTATTTTAATTTAACCAGCGATTGT
Organism: Clusia tigrina; assembly: GCA_920105625.2. NCBI lineage: Eukaryota > Metazoa > Arthropoda > Insecta > Diptera > Clusiidae > Clusia > Clusia tigrina. The sequence continues at coordinate 167,547,279 of OV050030.1, read as the reverse complement.
TTGATTACTACACGATCCAGTGGTACGAATCCGAGTACAGAGAGTTAGAGTAAATTGTCAGGAGGGCAATTTCGTAACAGAGTAAATTGTCAAGAGGGCAATTTCGTAACAATTGGTGTCAGAAGTGGGATTGTGTATATGTAATAAACAATTGGTAAGTTTGAAAAACTGAGTTTGGAGCAGCTCAAGAAGGAGCTTGAGCGCTTAAATTTGCAAACACAAGGGCTTAAAGCGGAGCTGCAGGTGCGATTAAGAAGCGCTTTAGAAGAGCAGGGTATAGATGTCGATGAGGATGAATTCCAATGTGAAGAGCCAACGACATCTCGACACGAAGAAACACCGCAAGGAGCTAATACTGGTAACTTTGACATGAGCGTACTCATCGGGGTAATACAATCCTTCAAACAGGAGATGCTGCAGCAGTTACAACAAGAAGCTCAAGCAACCGAAGAGAGGATGCAGCAGCGAGATGAGAAGATGCAGAAGTTCTTCCAGCAATTCGATGAGAATATACACCAGCGATTAAAACCATATGCTCCAGCAGTCAAAGACGATGTCAAGGAACAGTTACAGCAGAGTGAAACGCGATTTACTCAACTAGCGGAACAGAACTCACAGCAGAAGAATGAAATGTCCGAGATGGGGGACAAGAAGGTTTGTGAGGTTGGGACACGACAGGAGTCTTTAGAAGGATTTATGGAACAAAAATCCAATGCGAATGAGGAAAAGCAGATCGAAATTGAAGCTACCGCTAGCACAGATGGTTGGAGTAATCGCAAAGTACTGGCACCGTTGGCTATGTTAATGAAAGGTGCTGATGTCCTGCCGACCATCGCAGAGGGTGAGAGAGACTGTTATGAAAACGTGATGAATTCAATTCAGCGGAGGAGTGGTGAGTCTCTACTACAGGATGTGGTGGAGGTGGAGCGGTTCGCCCATCTTGCCTGTCCAGGCGAGATTGCTGAGAGAAGTATGACGGATACTTTCGTATGTGGTATTCCCGATGCGGAAATGGACTATTCAGCGATGATAAATCCAAAAGCTACATGTATGGAAATAGTGGCTGGCGCTTTAACGTTTGAGATAGCGGCCGTGGTGTGCCAGCCAGTATGCAGAGCCCGTCAGGTTCAAGTTGAAAGCGGACAGGGTTGCACGTGCAAGTGCCTTGCCTGCGGTGAGGTTGGATACGCGGCTCATGGTTGTCGGACGAAACGCAGACGTTCTCCATCAGATTCGCATGTGGGACCGCAAAGGCAGGGAATTGGATGATGTTTTTAAGCTGTCGACTAACTAAATGGAGTCAGTCTCGAGGGGCAAGATTTGACTCCCACACCATGCAGCCCCGGAATCCTCGTTTCTCAGATCCCACGGAAAGTCAGATGCCTAATTGCTGACAGTGTGATAAGCGAGGAGTAGTTGTGTATAAGCAGACGAAGAGTGGACTAAAAAGACATCTACAGTACTTCGATGCAGCAGTTGTATACCTGAAAAACTAGAACAGTTGAAGGAAATTCATGGAAACAGCAGAAATCGTACGCAACTGATGAGTGATAAAAGGAAAGCGAGATATGATGTACGAGTAAACTCTAAGGGATTTCAGGAAGGGCAACTAGTTATGCTTCATAATCCGCAAAGGAACAGTGGATTATCGCCAAAACTGCAAACACACTGGGAAGGACCTTATAAGGTGATAAAACGGATCAACGATGTTAGATACCGCATTCAGTGGACGAGAAATGGCAGGAGCAAAGTGAAAGTCGTTCATTTAGAGAGGCTATCTCCTTATAAAGGTTGCAGTACTATCCTTGTTCGGGACGAACAAGTTTAAGCGGAGGGCAGTGAAACGTGATAGCTCAGTGAAAAGGGATTGCATACTTTCAGGATCCCATCTGGAGAATGAGTGCCCCCTGTGAGTCAAGATGCGAACTATTCGAATAAAAGTTTATGCAAGAACCATCTGTCGGTAATATCAAAAAGAATATTCTCGACTTCTGTCGAAGAGGATAGAAGCTTCTAGAAACTACGAGAATAGCGTAGAAGTTTCTACCTCAACCATTCGAAAACTATAAAAGCGACAAGACTGTTCAAACTCGAAGACATTCGAACAGAGATCGTGGCAGTGTGTACATCGAGCATTATAATCGAAGCAGCAGTATTTGTAATTGTGCAAAGTGATGAAATTCATTGTGAAATAAAGTACAAATTATAAAGAAGTAAACTTTAAGCCTAATATTAAATGTGTAAATAGCAATAGTTAAATAAAGTTAATTATTTTAATTTAACCAGCGATTGTTTGATTACTACACGATCCAGTGGTACGAATCCGAGTACAGAGAGTTAGAGTAAATTGTCAGGAGGGCAATTTCGTAACAGAGTAAATTGTCAAGAGGGCAATTTCGTAACAATATATATATATATATATATATATATATATATATATATATACACATATATATATATATATAGATATGTAGGATTTTATCATGCCGGCAACTTCACCGACATGATTATAGGGACAGTGAAATTGAGTCAGGTAGCAAAGGGGAACAAATGGAAACATTTGTCATTCAGTTCATTGAGTTCATTCATTCTAGTCGTGTGTAGCTGTGGGTAAAGTTGTTCGAGATCAAGGAGAATAAAATAATAAAGAGACAGGCAGTGAACAGTGAAGTTAAAAAATAATAAGAGAAGCTGTGTGAAATGTAGCTATAAGTTTTCTTAATTAAATACCACCTAAAATATTCAATAAAATATTACTTTCTAAATTTTAAAATAAACTAAAAAGTGGAGTTTCACTATAAACCCTACAAATTTTATGGGGGCTCAACCGGGATTGAAAAAAGCCAAGAAAACAAAAAAAAAACCAATAACTGTAAACAACTGACGCACATTCGCATTTAAGTGACTGCGGGCAGAGACAAAAACAAGCAGACGCTAGAAAAAAGCAAAAGATCGTTTTTTTTCAAATTTAAATTATTTTCTTTGTGTTTGGGGTGGAAAATAAACACAAATTCTGCCAATAGAGTTGACTGAGCTGTAGTGAGAAATTTTAAAAAGGGATTGTGTTGCCTTGTCGGAAATTGTTCGAAAAAATATTAATTGAGCATAAGAGGTGTTTGGTTATAGAATATTCCAATGGTGCTGTATCCAATTGCCAAGTAGATTTAATTTGTGAGCGAGAGACTCGTATGTTTGAGTGCAGTTTGCGAATAAAATTGGGTAGCAGTGTTATTGTTCGGAGGAACATATCGCTGTTTGTGAGTTATGAGCAGAGCTATTGAGAAGAAGTTTTATGAGCAGAGCTATTGAGAAGAAGTTTTGTGAGCAGAGCTATTGAGAATCTATTGCATAAAGCCGTGAAACGCAATAAGGGAGCAGAGAGGTGTAAGCAGGGAAGAAAAAGCTGAGAAGAAAAAGCAGGGTATTTTTAAAATTATTGTAGGAAATTGTACGTAAGTTGAAGTATATATTCCAATAAGAATTTTTACGAAAATTAACGTAGAGTCAGTCAACCATAATTTCAATGAAAAATTTTGAAAATAAAACATTGCTAATTTGAATTTTTGAGTAACGTATTCTGTTGTTTAACGTAACGTAATCGAATTTTAATTCATTTGATTTAACGTAATAAAACAAAAAATAATAATTTGTATAATTTGATTTGATTTTTTGAAATTAATACGTTACAGTGCCGGTCATAAACATTGTATTTTTATTTTAAAATATTTATAATACAAATCAATATATTTTATTTAAAATTTTAAGCAAACTTCACAATGGACAGAGAGACATTATTAGGATTAAATTGTCATGAATTGAGGGAAAAATTGAGAGAAATTGATTTAGAAACAACTGGACTAAAGGCAGAGTTGCAGAAAAGATTATTGGAGCATTTTGATTTAGATTTCGAGGTCTATCAATTTTTAATGGGACTAGTTCACCTGACATTAATCAGTGGCTGTCCGAATTTGAAGAAATGTCAGAAATAGTTCAATGGTCTGAGTTGCAAAAATTTGTGTACGCTAGGCAATTGTTGGGTGGCGCGGCAAAACTTTATATTAAAAGCCAATTAGGTATTCGTAGCTGGGATGCATTAAAGGGTTCTCTTGAAGAAGAATTTGGATCAAGTTTGTCAGCGGCAGAGGTGCATCGTAAGCTTCGTAATAGACGACTGAATAAAAATGAGTCGCACCTCGAGTATTTGTATGTTTTGATGGAAATCGGGAAACATATAAAGTTAGACGATAAAAGTATTATTGAATACTTTATAGAAGGTATTCCAGAGTCGCGTTTCAACAAATCTGTTCTCTACCAGGCAAAAAATATAAAAGAATTAAAAGAACAAATAAAGATTTTTGAAAAAATTCGGTTTTCACCCAAGTCATTAAACAAAGGCAAAGAATTAAATAGTGTGGACAATATGAAAAATATTTCGGAAAATAAAGATCAGCCTGTGAGCGAAAAAAGATGCTTTAAGTGTGGAGGAAAGTCACATTATGCAAGGGATTGTCCCGATACGGACATAAAGTGTTTTAAGTGCCGGCAATCTGGCCATAAAGCAAACGATTGCCCAAATAGAGAAAAAGTCGTCGTCAAACAAGAAGGTAGGCAGGCAAATATGGTTCAGAAAGGGTCTAGTTTACTTTTTAAAGATATTGTAATACATTGCAAAACTTTATCGGCACTAATCGATACGGGTTGTGATGTATTCATTATGAGAGTCGACACATTATTCCTTTTAGGAGAAATTAAATTAATTCCTGAAAAGATATCTTTACGTGGAATTGGTGACTGTGAAATAGTTACAATGGGAACATTTGAAACCGAGGTAGAAGTTGACCAAATGAAATTTGATGTTACGTTTTATGTTGTTGGGGAACGAGATATTAACCATTCCATTATGATTGGTAATTCTTTGATTTCCAAAGTAGAAGTATTCATAAAAAAAGGAGAGGTAACTTTTAAAAAACCAGCGGTGAAAAATCATTTCTTTGAGGAGTTCGGAAGCATTTGCTTGAATGTCTTAGTTGACGAGGTTAAAAACGAAGTTGATCTGAGTCATGTAAATGCTGAACGCAAGGGTCAGGTTATGAAGTTGATAAATGAGTACAAGCCTGAGAAAAATGTGAAAAGTCCGGTAGAGATGAAACTCGTACTAAAGGACGATATCCCAGTTTATCAGCGACCCAGACGTTTGCCAGTCTCAGACCAGGTTATAGTATACAAACAAGTCGACGGCTGGTTGAAAGATAAAATTTTGCGGCCAAGTTGTTCGGAGTATGCATCTCCCGTGGTTTTAGCAGCGAAAAAAGATAGTACTAAGCGCTTATGTTGTGATTATAGGAAGTTGAATACAAAGATAATAAGAGATCATTTCCATATGCCTCTTATTGAAGAAGTACTCGATAAGTTACAGGGTGCTCGAATCTATACAACTTTATACCTGATGAATGGATTTTTCCATGTCCCATCATCAATAAAATATGCAGCGTTGTTACTACTAGTGGACAGTTTGAGTTTTTATTTGTTCCTTTCGGCATTTCCAATTCGCCAGCTGTTTTTACGAGATTCATAGCTGCAGTTTTTAGAGACTTGATTCAAAACGGAACTTTAGTTGTTTATATGGACGATATCATAATTCCCGCTAACGATGTTGATGAAGGTATAAATAAATTAGAAATTGTCTTGAAAAGAGCAGCTATTAGTGGATTGAGAATTAAATGGCAAAAGTGTCAAATTTTACAAGAGAGAGTGGATTTTCTGGGGTACATTGTTGAGAACGGTTCGGTTCGTCCTTCAGATGAAAACACAAAGGCGGTGAAAAACTTTCCTATCCCTACCGATATGAAAGCTATTCAACGATTTTTGGGACTGACATCGTACTTTAGGAAATTTATCCAGGATTATGCGATCATAGCGAAACCTTTAACAGATTTGCTTCGAAAAAATGTCGAGTTTGACATGAGTGAGGGGGCGTTGTTGGCTTGTCAGCAATTAAAAAAGGCTTTAGTTAGTGTGCCGGTATTGCGATTGTATAATGTGGGCGCGATGACCGAAGTGCACGCGGATGCAAGTAAAGTTGGTTATGGTGCGGTATTTTTGCAGAAAGATAGTGTTGATCAGCAGTTACACCCGGTTCAGTTTATGAGTCGTAGAACAAAACCGACTGCAGAAAGGTACCATTCGTACGAATTGGAAGTCCTTGCCATAGTTGAAGCCCTAAAGAAGTGGCGTGTGTATTTGTTGGGAATCCCATTTTAAATAGTGACCGACTGTAGTGCTTTCAAAATGACGATGAATAAAGAAGATGTTCCACCAAGAATCTCTAGATGGGCTATGTTTTTGCAGGAATTTCAATATGAAATTGAGCATAGGCCTGGTGTAAGGATGAAACATGTTGATGCACTTAGTCGAGTTACGTGTTTGATGGTGGAAAGTTCCTTGTCTTACAGACTGAAAGAGGCACAACTGGCCGATGATTGAACCAAAGCAGTTAGAGCTGCATTATCAGCAGGTAGTTATTCGGACTTTTTTTATGAAGAACGATGCGTTGTATAAAAATCCAAATAAGATATTAATTATGGTGCCAAATCAAATGGAAGACGAAATAATTAGGATGGCTCATAATCAGGGTCATTTCGTAGTGTCAAAAACTCAAGATTTAGTGGAAATGCAGTACTTAATTCCGAACCTTACATCGAAGGTTCAGAAGATAGTAAGAAGTTGTGTACAGTGCATTATCACTGATGCTAAGAGCGGAAGAAAAGAAGGGTTTTTGAATCCTATAAATAAAGAAGATAGACCTCTTATGACATATTACATTGACCACGTTGGTCCAATGGAGATGACAAGTAAAGCGTACAATCACATTTTAGTCGTCGTTGATGCTTTTACTAAGTTCGTTTGGCTTTATTCAACTAAATCGACCGACTCGAAGGCTGTCGTGGATTCCTTGGAGAAGCAAGCGTCTATTTTTGGAAATCCGATTAGAATTATTACCGATAGGGGTACGGCTTTTACATCCCAAATGTTTGAAAACTATTGTAAAGATGAACAAATACAACATTTGTTAATAGCGACAGGTATCCCAAGGGGAAATTTACAGGTTGAGAGGATGCACAGGATTGTAGTACCCATGATATCGAAGTTTTGCCAGAAGGACAACAAGATTTGGTATAAACATGTTCGCAAGGTACAAATGATAATAAATTCAACACCTCCTCGTAGTACCAAAGTATCTCCTTTTACATTATTAACATGCGTAACGATTTCCCGATAATCCGGAAATGCGACAAACGCTTGAAGATGAAGTAGTCTTTGAAATGGACAAAGAAAGAGAAAGTTTACGAGCACTAGCCAAAGACAATATTGTTAAGTTTCAAAAAGAGAATTGTAAAACCTATAATTTGAAACGAAAACCTGAGACAAATTATAGAACAGGGGAATTGGTTGCCATCAAGCGAACCCAATTTGGTTCAGGGTTAAAGTTGAAGGGGAAATATCTTGGGCCTTACAAGATTATCAAAATTTTAAAACATGGTCGTTATGAGGTTGAACGGGTAGGGGACCATGAGGGACCAAGCAAAACTTCTACAGTGGCCGAAAATATGAAGCCGTGGGCAATTCTCGACGCATTGCCGTCAGAAGGGCCGAATTTGTAGGATTTTATCATGCTGGCAACTTCACCGACATGATTATAGGGACAGTGAAATTGAGTCAGGTAGCAAAGGGGAACAAATGGAAACATTTGTCATTCAGCTCATTGAGTTCATTCATTCCAGTCCTGTGTAGCTGTGGGTAAAGTTGTTCGAGCTAAAGGAGAATAAAATAATAAAAAGACAGGCAAACAGTTAAGTTGAAAAATAATAAAAGAAACTGTGTGAAATTTAGCTATAAGTTTTCTTAATTAATTACCACCTAAAATATTCAATAAAATATTACTTTCTTAATTTTAAAATAAACTAAAAAGTGGAGTTTCACTATAAACCCTACATATATATATATATATATATATATATATATATATATATATATATATATATATATATATGTATATATATATATATATATATATATATATATATATATATATATATATATATATATATATATAAGTTAACGTAACATATGCAAAAACTTCAATATAAATTAATATGCAAGCCACTCAGTGCAATTGCACTTCATATTGCACCAGCGGTCACACGGTCTACCTGTGGTGGCATAATGGCACGCGCGGATGACACAATTATGCTAACGTAGCGTCTGGAGCAGTTCCGCCGGTGGGAACCGAAGCAACTGGAAGGAAGACACGCAGCGGCAGCATGATCACCCCAAGGTGTTTTCAACTTAAGTGAGTTCTAATTTGAATTTATCTAAATAAAGACGTGCCAAGACCACAATAAAAAAATAAAAAATATTTTTTTATTTTAAATCGACATAAAATAATTTAACTGGCGCCCGAGCAGGGACCAGTCGCGAAATTCGTAGTCTGACCGCGAACTTTTAAAAGGATACGTTTTGAATTAAAAATAATTTTCGTTCGTACATATAATACAAAAGTGGTGTGACAAAAAAAATAATAAGCATTGAATGCTAAATAAAGAAGTTTAAAAACAGTGCAAAAATTTGTTAATTAACTGTGAAAACATTTTGTTGGAAAAAATTTTGATATGCTCCGCTTCCTGTAATTAAAAATAAAATTAATCTACGCAATTACTAAAACAATATACATTGGCCAATGTTACGCACGAACTAACGTAAAACAAAATAAAAAAACAAAAGGAAACCAAATCACTAAACTAATAAACTTCGTGGAAATCAAAAAGTTCGCTGGGAAAAAATCTTCGGAATCTGGCTGGTCCAAAAAATCCAGTAGTGAGTGTTATTGGTGATCGAAAAATCTAATATCTCATAATATTAGTGATCACAAAATCCAATAACGAGTACTATTGGTAATTTTAAAAAAAACAAAGAAAAATCTAATTACTAGTGCCCTCAAGTAGTGCCCGTGTATTGGTAAACAAAAATCCTTTAGCAAGAGTCCTTAAGTAGTTCGAAGCTAAAGGTCGCGAAAAAAAATCCTTGTAGGATACTCGCGCCGACTTAGTACAGAGAAAGAGGCCCCCTAGTAGCTTTTAAGCAAACGGGACGCGTTGCACGCACGCCGCTCTGTCAAAACTTTAACTGAATTAAAAACAATAATTTAAAAAAAAGGAGAAAAACAAAACAACAACAAAAAAATAAATATTCTGAAAATATTTGAAATACTAAAAAGAATGAAAACAAAAGAATAAATCAGCTAAAAAGCTAGTTAAATCGCTGAATGAGAATCCCAAAAATTGGTGTTAAATAAATTTTGAAATATTGCATATGAAAAAAAAAATAAAAAAAATGAAACAAGATTTCTATACTGGTAAATGAAGAAAATATTTGCGTGAAATTTAACAATAAAAAAGGAAAAAGAGATAAGAAAATATACGAATTTAGAAAAAATATATACACACGCACAAATTTGAAATTCGAAAAAATCGAAAATACAAATAAATAAAAACAAAAAACAAAAAGTGAACAATTTTTTTTTTATATACAAAAAAGAATGCCAAAAATTGTCGGAATGCTTTTAACACTATTTTAAGTAATAATTAATCTTCATGTCAAAAATTTTGTATTAGCGCAGTTTAAGAAAACTTCAAAAACCTATTGAAAGTTTAACCTAAAATTTATTCATATTTAAAAAATAAAATTTTGTAACATTTAAACAAATGAGGAAAACCCATTCCCTAAAAACTATTTGATAATTTTAAGAAAAAATTCAAAAGAAAATACCTATTGTAATTTTGGGAAGAAAAAAAAATCAAAATGCAAAACGAATCCATCCTTAAACCTTCCCTCCTTGACCCTTCCTCAAGCTCTTCCTCCACGCAACAGCGAACAAGCTACGGCACCACATTAGAAAGCATGGTGTCTACCATGGTTAACCGAATTTTGTAGGCCGAAGGACGGGACATACTAAGATCCCTAGTAAACCCACAGTCGGAATCAAATGAGGCAACCGACCAGACTATCAATGAGGAATATAGAAATGACATGTCGGATTTAGACAGGATTCCCGATGTGGTCAGGTGTCTAAGAGAATTCTCAGGAATAGCAGGGGAATTCAGCTCCTGGAAAAAGAGCGTAGACAGGATTTTGAATATTTATGAGGGTTCAAAAGTAACTCCTAGGTACTTTGGAATATTAAATGTGGTTAGGAATAAAATCGTGGGAGAGGCAGACATGGCCCTCGAATCCTATAACACTTCGCTCGACTGGAAAGCTATTTTAAAATGCCTACAAACGTGATTTGGGTACTTTGGAGTACCAAATGATATCATTGATTCAAGGGAATTTGTCAGTAGAAGAATTTTACCAACAGGTGTATAAACATTTGTCATTGATCCTTAATAAAATATGCTGTATGGATATAGGAGCGGAGTCCATGAATTTCTTGATGCAAACTTACAGAGACAAAGCGCTGGACACATTCGTTAGAGGACTTAGAGGCGACATGCCCAAGTTGCTGGGCATACGCGAGCCGGCAGACCTGCCACAGGCTCTATATCTTTGCCTAAAACTTCAGAACCAAAATTATAGAAAAAATTACGCGATCCATACACATACAAACACTAAAAGGCAGATATCTCAACCAATGCCACCACATAAGGGATACTTTGGCAATAACAATTTTTATCCTCAGCAGCCAGCATGCTGGAATTCCATATAAGACGCAAAGAAACTTCCATATCAATACAGCCAACGACTTTAATCGGACTATAGCGGAGGAGGAAAATCGTGGTAATCAACCTTCTAATGAACATGGAACAGGTGCATGTCACGAACAGGATATTGTAGACTATTCGGACATCTATTTTTTAGGAAATCCTACTTGTCGCTCCCATACGTCGAAACAAGGACAGAGAGCGGCGAGATACTAAAGATATTAATAGACACAGGGTCAAATAAAAACTATATTCAGAATTCACTACTACCAACACCCACACTTAACAAGAGCCCATTCTTCGCCAATTCAATAGGTGGAGAAATCCAAATAACTCACCATACCGTAGCACATCTTTTCGGCCAAAATGATATTGACATCAAATTTTATTTGTTACCTACCTTGAAATCCTTCCATGCGATCCTTGGAAATGATAGCCTTAAGGAGTTAGCTGCTGTAATCAACACTGAACATGGTTTCATGTCAGTTCGAAATGGAATAAAAATTAAAATTAATCAAATGTCATCGCAGGGCGTGAATGTCATTGATATCGAGATAGACCACATTCCCTTACCCGTAAGAAACGACTTCATCAAATTAGTCCATAGGCATGCTAGCCTATTTGCTGAGCCCGACGAAAAATTAACTTATACAACTCGAGTAGTAGGAGAAATTCGGGCAACGAATGACACCCCCGTTTATACAAGGTGCTATCCCTACCCTATGTCTATAAAGGACGAGGTCGAGAAACAAATCGATCAACTTCTGAACGACGGTATAATAAGGCCATCGAGATCTCCCTATAATTCACCTGTGTGGATAGTCCCAAAAAAAGCCGATTTATCAGGACAAAAGAAATACCGAATGGTAATTGATTACCGCAAACTGAATGCAGTAATAATTGCAGACCGCTATCCCATTCCTGAGATTAAAGAGCTAATTGCTCAACTTGGGAAAAATAAATTCTTTTATGTTATAGACTTAAAGAGTGGGTTTCATCAAATACCACTTAAGGAATCCGATATTGAAAAAACAGCATTTTCTGTAAATAATGGAAAATTTGAATTTTCAAGGCTTCCTTTTAGGCTGAAAAATGCCCCAGCAATCTTTCAAAGAACGCTTGACGACATACTTCGCGAGCATATTGGCAAAATATGTTTTGTTTACATCGACGATATTGTCATCTTTAGCAAAACTACAGCGGACCATTTAGAAAATATAGAGAAGATCTTTAGGACTTGGAAGATGCCAACATGAAAGTTCAATTGGACAGTGCCACTTTCTAAAGGAAGAAGTAGATTTTTTAGGATTCGTAATATCGGAATCAGGAGTAAAAACTAATCCATCAAAGGTCGAAAACATCGTCAATTTTCCACAACCTAGGACACTGAAGGAGTTGCGTTCCTTTTTGGGTATGTCAGGGTATTATAGGCGTTTTATAAAAGTATATGCGCAAATAGCCAAACCTCTTACTTCCTTGCTACGGAGAGAAGCAGGACGGGTACCAAAATTTGTTTCTAGTAGAAAATTAATATCAATGAATAACAGTGCAGTTGAGGCATTCAATAAATTAAAAAATTCACTCGTCTCCGAGGATATCATCCTCTCGTACCCAAACTTTAACTATGCTTTCTTGACAACAGATGCTTCAAATTATGCCATTGGAGCAGTCCTGGAGCAAAATAGCAGACCAATAACCTTTATTTCACGAATGCTAAGTAAAACAGAGGAACAATATGCTGCTAACGAGAAGGAGATGTTAGCAATTGTTTGGGCACTAAATTCTCTCAGAAGCTACCTCTATGGTGCAGCCAAAATAGTTATTTTCACAGACCACCAACCGCTTACATTTGTCTTGAGCAACAAAACTAATAACAGCAAAATGAAATGCTGGAAGGCAATACTGGAGGAACATAACTATGAACTCAGATACAAACCAGGAACGACGAACGTGGTCGCAGATGCCTTATCAAGACTACCACTAACTACACAAATAAATTCACTTACTGCCTCACAGCATAGCGACGAAAGTTCCTCTCATGACCGCATACCAGCGGTCGAAGTTCCTATAAATGCCTTTAAGAACCAAATTTTCATCCTTTCTGGAAACCCTGATAATTATCAATTCGAAATACCATTCCCTACGTACCACAGGCATATCGTCACTAAATCAGAGTACACAAATCAGGATCTAATTTCAATCCTTAGAAGACATTTAAACCCCAGCGTAATTAATGGTATGTTTACAACAGAAGAAATAATGGGAAAAATTCAAGAAATTTGTCCCGAACACTTTAGTAGATACAAAATCCGTTTCACCCAAACAAAAGTCAATGATGTAAATAGCGAAACATAACAGGAATAGGAAATTCTAAAGGAACATAGAAGGCCTATCGAAATGGGCGTGAGAATAAAATCCAATTATTAGAAAGGCTTTACTTTCCGAAAATGAATTCAAAATTTAACAGATTGTTGAAGGAGTGTGTAATATGCCAAGAGCATAAGTATGACACCGTCACCCCAATAAGCCCCAATTAAAAGAAACCCCAATTCCTGAATATCCTGGTCACATTCTACACATATATATTTATAGCACAGAAAGGAAACTAGTCCTTACAGCAGTGGATAAATTCTCAAAATACGCGCAGGCAAAACTGATTCAATCCAAGGGAGTAGAAGATATCCGGGAACCACTACGCCCATTATTATTCAATTATGGAGTTCTAAAAATTGTTGGGATTGACAATGAGAAGTCCTTAAATTCTGCCTCTATAAGATTCTTATTACATGACCAGTTAAGCATACAAATTTTCAAAACACCCCCTTATGTCAGCACAGTCAATGGGCAGGTTGAAAAATTTCATTCAACTTTGACGGAAATTATGATGTGCTTAAAAACTGATGGAGCTCATAGATCTTTTGAAGAATTGCTAGATAGAGCTGTGTATGAATATAATTGCTCCGTGCACTCGACAACAAGGAAGAAGCCAATCGAGGTATTTTTTGGTAGGAGGGTTAGCACGGACCCAAGCAAATTCGAAAAAGCAAGGCAAGATAATATCGCACGGCTAAGAGAAAAACAAAGCATCGATTTAGGGCAACAAAATAAGAAAAGGCATTCTATTAAAAACTATGAGCCGGGAGATGTCATTTATGTAAAGCTTAATAAAAGAGTAAGATCCAAGTTCTCCCCACGTTACAAAAGGGAGTCTGTTAGAGAAAACAAGTCGAAGACAATAATAACTGAAACTGGGAAAGTCGTCCCCAAAAGCAATATTAAAAGTTAGACTCTTTTTTTTAAGTTTCTTGTGGCCTCTTGCTTGGCCGATGTAAAAATTTTGGACTACTCAAACTCAGAATTGATCACAGTACAAACAGGATCATCAAAAGTGCAGTCTGGGACGGTTAAACTGATTCATATAATTGACCTTTCCTCTTATGAAAAAATTATTGAAGACTTAAGAGACGAAGTCAACAATATCAACGACACAAATCCTCTTCATCCATTCCTTCGACACGAACTAATCCTCATCCAAAACCACCTAAACCGCCTAAAACCTAGAAATAAGCGTTCATTAAATTTTTTGGGAAGCGCATGGAAATGGATAGCTGGCAGTCCAGACAATGACGACTTCGAAATTGTAAAAGGAAAGATGATGTGTCATCAAATAATAACAAGCAAATTGTTATAAACAAAATGCTAATGGAAAGGGCAAGGAATATAACGAAGATTACAAATAATATTTTAAAAGTTTTCAAAGATGAAAAACATGCTCAAGATGCCCATGTAGCCAATGTTAAACTCAGACTAGATATAATAAAGGAAGAATTAATAAATGTAGAATATGCCGTGCACTGGGCAAAGGCTGGGATCATAAATTCGTTTATATTGTCTAATACAGAAATAAACGTTGTAAAAGAAATTTTCGAAAAAGATGATATCCCATATATAAATATTGAAGAAGCCTTTGAGTTTGCATCTGTAAAAATAGCATCAAATTATACCACTCTTGTTTATATAATGAGCATTCCGACAACTAAAAGTGAAGCATGCAAAACATTGATTGTCAAACCCGTTAAAAAGTGGTCATTCATTAATAAAATGGATTTTGAGAAAATTCTGCAATGTAATAAAAAAACTTTTGGCATAAAAGACAAATGTAAAAATTTCAACTTTCTATCCATTTGTAAAGAAGATGAAATAATTGACATAAGTAATTCACATTGCATTCCAAACCTCCTTCGGGGTGAATCATCCGACTGCCTTCGAACCAACAATCAACACATACCTGAGGTAGAAGAGATCCTTCCCGACGTAATCCTGCTAAACCAATTCAATGGGACAATTACGGCTAATAATGATCAAATTAATCTGACCGGCACCTTTCTAATTTGGAATCACAATATTACCATCAACATAAAAAACAAAACCTTCTGTAACGAGCAAATAATATCTTCGAAGCCTATGCCATCTATCCTACAAAGAGGGAGCAGCTTTAAGGCGGTTGAAGAGCTACTCACGTTAGAAATGATGAAAGAACTCCATCTTAACAATACTAAAAGCATCGAGTTGATTGCCGATAAACAAATCTATCCTGTCATCATGGGGTCCAGCCTGTGGATATTGCTACTATCCGCAATCGCAGTTGTCATCGCAAAGAAATGTGTTTCCAAGGCAAAAACAAACCACAAATTGGTCAGCGAAACTAAGCCAACACCGAATCCAAGAGGGAATTCAGAGCAACAGCCCCAAACGTCTGCGAGGACGTCTGTTTTTGAGGGTGGAGGAGTTAACGTAACATATGCAAAAACTTCAATATAAATTAATATGCAAGCCACTCAGTGCAATTGCACTTCATATTGCACCAGCGGTCACACGGTCTACCTGTGGTGGCATAATTGCACGCGCGGATCGGATGACACAATTATGCTAATGTAGCGTCTGGAGCAGTTCCGCCGGTGGGAACCGAAGCAACTGGAAGGAAGACATGCAGCGGCAGCATGATCACCCCAAGGCAGCGAGGCTTATATTATTTTCAACTTAAGTTAGTTCTAATTTGAATTTATCTAAATAAAGACGTGCCAAGAGCACAATAAAAAAATAAAAAATATTTTTTATTTTAAATCGACATAAAATAATTTAACTGGCGCCCGAGCAGGGACGAGTCGCGAAATTCGGAGTCTGACCGCGAACTTTTAAAAAAATACGTTTTGAATTAAAAATAATTTTCGTTCGTACATATAATACAAAAGTGGAGTGACAAAAAAAATAATAAGCATTGAATGCTAAATAAAGAAGTTTAAAAACAGTGCAAAAATTTGTTAATTAACTGTGAAAACATTTTGTTGGAAAAAATTTTAATATGCTCCGCTTCCTGTAATTAAAAATAAAATTAATCTACGCAATTACTAAAACAATATACATTGGCCAATGTTACGCACGAACTAACGTAAAACAAAATAAAAAAACAAAAGGAAACCAAATCACTAAACTAATAAACTTCGTGGAAATCAAAAAGTTCGCTGGGAAAAAATCTTCGGAATCTGGCTGGTCCAAAAAATCCAGTAGTGAGTGTTATTGGTGATCGAAAAATCTAATATCTCATAATATTAGTGATCACAAAATCCAATAACGAGTACTATTGGTAATTTTAAAAAAAACAAAGAAAAATCCAATTACTAGTGCCCTCAAGTAGTGCCCGTGTATTGGTAAACAAAAATCCTTTAGCAAGAGTCCTTAAGTAGTTCGAAGCTAAAGGTCGCGAAAAAAAATCCTTGTAGGATACTCGCGCCGACTTAGTACAGAGAAAGAGGCCCCCTAGTAGCTTTTAAGCAAACGGGACGCGTTGCACGCACGCCGCTCTGTCAAAACTTTAACTGAATGAAAAACAATAATTTAAAAAAAAGGAGAAAAACAAAACAACAACAAAAAAATAAATATTCTGAAAATATTTGAAATACTAAAAAGAATGAAAACAAAAGAATAAATCAGCTAAAAAGCTAGTTAAATCGCTGAATGAGAATCCCAAAAATTGGTGTTAAATAAATTTTGAAATATTGCATATGAAAAAAAAATAAAAAAAATGAAACAAGATTTCTATACTGGTAAATGAAGAAAATATTTGCGTGAAATTTAACAATAAAAAAGGAAAAAGAGATAAGAAAATATACGAATTTAGAAAAAATATATACACACGCACAAATTTGAAATTCGAAAAAATCGAAAATACAAATAAATAAAAACAAAAAACAAAAAGTGAACAATTTTTTTTTATATACAAAAAAGAATGCCAAAAATTGTCGGAATGCTTTTAACACTATTTTAAGTAATAATTAATCTTCATGTCAAAAATTTTGTATTAGCGCAGTTTAAGAAAACTTCAAAAACCTATTGAAAGTTTAACCTAAAATTTATTCATATTTATAAAATAAAATTTTGTAACATTTAAACAAATGAGGAAAACCCATTCCCTAAAAACTATTTGATAATTTTAAGAAAAAATTCAAAAGAAAATACCTATTGTAATTTTGGGAAGAAAAAAAAATCAAAATGCAAAACGAATCCATCCTTAAACCTTCCCTCCTTGACCCTTCCTCAAGCTCTTCCTCCACGCAACAGCGAACAAGCCACGGCACCACATTAGAAAGCATGGTGTCTACCATGGTTAACCGAATTTTGCAGGCCGAAGGACGGGACATACTAAGATCCCTAGTAAACCCACAGTCGGAATCAAATGAGGCAACCGACCAGACTATCAATGAGGAATATAGAAATGACATGTCGGATTTAGACAGGATTCCCGATGTGGTCAGGTGTCTAAGAGAATTCTCAGGAATAGCAGGGGAATTCAGCTCCTGGAAAAAGAGCGTAGACAGGATTTTGAATATTTATGAGGGTTCAAAAGTAACTCCTAGGTACTTTGGAATATTAAATGTGGTTAGGAATAAAATCGTGGGAGAGGCAGACATGGCCCTCGAATCCTATAACACTTCGCTCGACTGGAAAGCTATTTTAAAATGCCTACAAACGTGATTTGGGTACTTTGGAGTACGAAATGACATCATTGATTCAAGGGAATTTGTCAGTAGAAGAATTTTACCAACAGGTGTATAAACATTTGTCATTGATCCTTAATAAAATATGCTGTATGGATATAGGAGCGGAGTCCATGAATTTCTTGACGCAAACTTACAGAGACAAAGCGCTGGACACATTCGTTAGAGGACTTAGAGGCGACATGCCCAAGTTGCTGGGCATACGCGAGCCGGCAGACCTGCCACAGGCTCTATATCTTTGCCTAAAACTTCAGAACCAAAATTATAGAAAAAATTACGCGATCCATACACATACAAACACTAAAAGGCAGATATCTCAACCAATGCCACCACATAAGGGATACTTTGGCAATAACAATTTTTATCCTCAGCAGCCAGCATGCTGGAATTCCATATAAGACGCAAAGAAACTTCCATATCAATACAGCCAACGACTTTAATCGGACTATAGCGGAGGAGGAAAATCGTGGTAATCAACCTTCTAATGAACATGGAACAGGTGCATGTCACGAACAGGATATTGTAGACTATTCGGACATCTATTTTTTAGGAAATCCTACTTGTCGCTCCCATACGTCGAAACAAGGACAGAGAGCGGCGAGATACTAAAGATATTAATAGACACAGGGTCAAATAAAAACTATATTCAGAATTCACTACTACCAACACCCACACTTAACAAGAGCCCATTCTTCGCCAATTCAATAGGTGGAGAAATCCAAATAACTCACCATACCGTAGCACATCTTTTCGGCCAAAATGATATTGACATCAAATTTTATTTGTTACCTACCTTGAAATCCTTCCATGCGATCCTTGGAAATGATAGCCTTAAGGAGTTAGCTGCTGTAATCAACACTGAACATGGTTTCATGTCAGTTCGAAATGGAATAAAAATTAAAATTAATCAAATGTCATCGCAGGGCGTGAATGTCATTGATATCGAGAAAGACCACATTCCCTTACCCGTAAGAAACGACTTCATCAAATTAGTCCATAGGCATGCTAGCCTATTTGCTGAGCCCGACGAAAAATTAACTTATACAACTCGAGTAGTAGGAGAAATTCGGGCAACGAATGACACCCCCGTTTATACAAGGTGCTATCCCTACCCTATGTCTATAAAGGACGAGGTCGAGAAACAAATCGATCAACTTCTGAACGACGGTATAATAAGGCCATCGAGATCTCCCTATAATTCACCTGTGTGGATAGTCCCAAAAAAAGCCGATTTATCAGGACAAAAGAAATACCGAATGGTAATTGATTACCGCAAACTGAATGCAGTAATAATTGCAGACCGCTATCCCATTCCTGAGATTAAAGAGCTAATTGCTCAACTTGGGAAAAATAAATTCTTTTATGTTATAGACTTAAAGAGTGGGTTTCATCAAATACCACTTAAGGAATCCGATATTGAAAAAACAGCATTTTCTGTAAATAATGGAAAATTTGAATTTTCAAGGCTTCCTTTTGGGCTGAAAAATGCCCCAGCAATCTTTCAAAGAACGCTTGACGACATACTTCGCGAGCATATTGGCAAAATATGTTTTGTTTACATCGACGATATTGTCATCTTTAGCAAAACTACAGCGGACCATTTAGAAAATATAGAGAAGATCTTTAGGACTTGGAAGATGCCAACATGAAAGTTCAATTGGACAGTGCCACTTTCTAAAGGAAGAAGTAGATTTTTTAGGATTCGTAATATCGGAATCAGGAGTAAAAACTAATCCATCAAAGGTCGAAAACATCGTCAATTTTCCACAACCTAGGACACTGAAGGAGTTGCGTTCCTTTTTGGGTATGTCAGGGTATTATAGGCGTTTTATAAAAGTATATGCGCAAATAGCCAAACCTCTTACTTCCTTGCTACGGAGAGAAGCAGGACGGGTACCAAAATTTGTTTCTAGTAGAAAATTAATATCAATGAATAACAGTGCAGTTGAGGCATTCAATAAATTAAAAAATTCACTCGTCTCCGAGGATATCATCCTCTCGTACCCAAACTTTAACTATGCTTTCTTGACAACAGATGCTTCAAATTATGCCATTGGAGCAGTCCTGGAGCAAAATAGCAGACCAATAACCTTTATTTCACGAATGCTAAGTAAAACAGAGGAACAATATGCTGCTAACGAGAAGGAGATGTTAGCAATTGTTTGGGCACTAAATTCTCTCAGAAGCTACCTCTATGGTGCAGCCAAAATAGTTATTTTCACAGACCACCAACCGCTTACATTTGTCTTGAGCAACAAAACTAATAACAGCAAAATGAAATGCTGGAAGGCAATACTGGAGGAACATAACTATGAACTCAGATACAAACCAGGAACGACGAACGTGGTCGCAGATGCCTTATCAAGACTACCACTAACTACACAAATAAATTCACTTACTGCCTCACAGCATAGCGACGAAAGTTCCTCTCATGACCGCATACCAGCGGTCGAAGTTCCTATAAATGCCTTTAAGAACCAAATTTTCATCCTTTCTGGAAACCCTGATAATTATCAATTCGAAATACCATTCCCTACGTACCACAGGCATATCGTCACTAAATCAGAGTACACAAATCAGGATCTAATTTCAATCCTTAGAAGACATTTAAACCCCAGCGTAATTAATGGTATGTTTACAACAGAAGAAATAATGGGAAAAATTCAAGAAATTTGTCCCGAACACTTTAGTAGATACAAAATCCGTTTCACCCAAACAAAAGTCAATGATGTAAATAGCGAAACATAACAGGAATAGGAAATTCTAAAGGAACATAGAAGGCCTATCGAAATGGGCGTGAGAATAAAATCCAATTATTAGAAAGGCTTTACTTTCCGAAAATGAATTCAAAATTTAACAGATTGTTGAAGGAGTGTGTAATATGCCAAGAGCATAAGTATGACACCGTCACCCCAATAAGCCCCAATTAAAAGAAACCCCAATTCCTGAATATCCTGGTCACATTCTACACATATATATTTATAGCACAGAAAGGAAACTAGTCCTTACAGCAGTGGATAAATTCTCAAAATACGCGCAGGCAAAACTGATTCAATCCAAGGGAGTAGAAGATATCCGGGAACCACTACGCCCATTATTATTCAATTATGGAGTTCTAAAAATTGTTGGGATTGACAATGAGAAGTCCTTAAATTCTGCCTCTATAAGATTATTATTACATGACCAGTTAAGCATACAAATTTTCAAAACACCCCCTTATGTCAGCACAGTCAATGGGCAGGTTGAAAAATTTCATTCAACTTTGACGGAAATTATGATGTGCTTAAAAACTGATGGAGCTCATAGATCTTTTGAAGAATTGCTAGATAGAGCTGTGTATGAATATAATTGCTCCGTGCACTCGACAACAAGGAAGAAGCCAATCGAGGTATTTTTTGGTAGGAGGGTTAGCACGGACCCAAGCAAATTCGAAAAAGCAAGGCAAGATAATATCGCACGGCTAAGAGAAAAACAAAGCATCGATTTAGGGCAACAAAATAAGAAAAGGCATTCTATTAAAAACTATGAGCCGGGAGATGTCATTTATGTAAAGCTTAATAAAAGAGTAAGATCCAAGTTCTCCCCACGTTACAAAAGGGAGTCTGTTAGAGAAAACAAGTCGAAGACAATAATAACTGAAACTGGGAAAGTCGTCCCCAAAAGCAATATTAAAAGTTAGACTCTTTTTTTTAAGTTTCTTGTGGCCTCTTGCTTGGCCGATGTAAAAATTTTGGACTACTCAAACTCAGAATTGATCACAGTACAAACAGGATCATCAAAAGTGCAGTCTGGGACGGTTAAACTGATTCATATAATTGACCTTTCCTCTTATGAAAAAATTATTGAAGACTTAAGAGACGAAGTCAACAATATCAACGACACAAATCCTCTTCATCCATTCCTTCGACACGAACTAATCCTCATCCAAAACCACCTAAACCGCCTAAAACCTAGAAATAAGCGTTCATTAAATTTTTTGGGAAGCGCATGGAAATGGATAGCTGGCAGTCCAGACAATGACGACTTCGAAATTGTAAAAGGAAAGATGATGTGTCATCAAATAATAACAAGCAAATTGTTATAAACAAAATGCTAATGGAAAGGGCAAGGAATATAACGAAGATTACAAATAATATTTTAAAAGTTTTCAAAGATGAAAAACATGCTCAAGATGCCCATGTAGCCAATGTTAAACTCAGACTAGATATAATAAAGGAAGAATTAATAAATGTAGAATATGCCGTGCACTGGGCAAAGGCTGGGATCATAAATTCGTTTATATTGTCTAATACAGAAATAAACGTTGTAAAAGAAATTTTCGAAAAAGATGATATCCCATATATAAATATTGAAGAAGCCTTTGAGTTTGCATCTGTAAAAATAGCATCAAATTATACCACTCTTGTTTATATAATGAGCATTCCGACAACTAAAAGTGAAGCATGCAAAACATTGATTGTCAAACCCGTTAAAAAGTGGTCATTCATTAATAAAATGGATTTTGAGAAAATTCTGCAATGTAATAAAAAAACTTTTGGCATAAAAGACAAATGTAAAAATTTCAACTTTCTATCCATTTGTAAAGAAGATGAAATAATTGACATAAGTAATTCACATTGCATTCCAAACCTCCTTCGGGGTGAATCATCCGACTGCCTTCGAACCAACAATCAACACATACCTGAGGTAGAAGAGATCCTTCCCGACGTAATCCTGCTAAACCAATTCAATGGGACAATTACGGCTAATAATGATCAAATTAATCTGACCGGCACCTTTCTAATTTGGAATCACAATATTACCATCAACATAAAAAACAAAACCTTCTGTAACGAGCAAATAATATCTTCGAAGCCTATGCCATCTATCCTACAAAGAGGGAGCAGCTTTAAGGCGGTTGAAGAGCTACTCACGTTAGAAATGATGAAAGAACTCCATCTTAACAATACTAAAAGCATCGAGTTGATTGCCGATAAATAAATCTATCCTGTCATCATGGGGTCCAGCCTGTGGATATTGCTACTATCCGCAATCGCAGTTGTCATCGCAAAGAAATGTGTTTCCAAGGCAAAAACAAACCACAAATTGGTCAGCGAAACTAAGCCAACACCGAATCCAAGAGGGAATTCAGAGCAACAGCCCCAAACGTCTGCGAGGACGTCTGTTTTTGAGGGTGGAGGAGTTAACGTAACATATGCAAAAACTTCAATATAAATTAATATGCAAGCCACTCAGTGCAATTGCACTTCATATTGCACCAGCGGTCACACGGTCTACCTGTGGTGGCATAATTGCACGCGCGGATCGGATGACACAATTATGCTAATGTAGCGTCTGGAGCAGTTCCGCCGGTGGGAACCGAAGCAACTGGAAGGAAGACACGCAGCGGCAGCATGATCACCCCAAGGCAGCGAGGCTTATATTATTTTCAACTTAAGTTAGTTCTAATTTGAATTTATCTAAATAAAGACGTGCCAAGAGCACAATAAAAAATTAAAAAAATATTTTTTATTTTAAATCGACATAAAATAATTTAACTTATATATATATATATATATATATATATATATATATATATATATATATATATATATATATATATATATATATATATATATATATATATATATATGATTTCTATATATATATATATATATATATATATATATATATATATATATATATATATAGAAATCATATTGATTTGCTTTGTCTTTTTACAGATCCTGCACTCTCTTACAAACTTCCGCACCGACCAAAAAACTGCTTTTCCTACTCAATGTTTTTGCGACACCCTTATAAGCGGCTATCTCTGGTTCATGCGCGTGCACTCTTACCGAAGCAGTCAAGACTTCTGGAACCCATACTTTCCAACAGGTGTACAGGCTTCTTGCCTCACTATCTGCAGTGCGTTGAAATAGTACCCCATGAAAAGGTCCCGGTACGCCAAACTTATGGCAGATTTCTTCAATTAAACAACTTACTACATTCTTTGCCATAGCTTATCTCATCGGTTTTAGAAACACGAATTTAATGAAATAGAATAATACCACAAACACGTACACGTGACCTGCCTTCGACCGTGGAGAATGTAGTTCAGTAATATTTTCCTCATCCATTAAATGTCTAGAAATTCGATTGCTGTACTTTGCCTCTTTACAGATTCTGCAATCCCTCACAAAGCTCCGCACTTGAACCATCATACGAGGCCAATAATAAAATTGCTTTACCCTACTTAATTTTTTTGAGACACCCTCATAAGTGCAATCTCTGCTTCATGTGGTTGCGCTATTACCGAAGCAGTCAAGAGCTTCCTTCCTCACTATCCAGTACGTTCCTGCAAATTAGGGAACCTATCCGCGTTTTATTTGATCGTTTCCTTCCGTTGAAGATATTCAGGCGACTCGAATTCAGTGGTATCCATTTTTAAAACATTTATCGTAATTTCCTCCATCAACCGAGATAGCGTATCAGCAACAATATTTTCACATCCTTTGCGGCTCTCAATCTGGAAGTCAAACGCCTGCAACTGAAGTCAACAATTGGCCAATCTACCGCTCAAGTTTTTCAAAGCCATTAGCCACTTCAAGCTGCCATGATCCATTATTACAGTAAACAGCATCAACCTAACATAGGTCCTGAAACGCCGCACCGCTAAAACAGCCGCCAGATACTCCTTGTCACGCTATAGTTGAGCTAGCAATTATTCATTTTGTATGAGTAATAAGCTATCCCCCGCTCATCACCACTCCCATCCTGTTGGAAAAGCATCGCATGGGATATAGAATCTCGTCCCAAAGTGCGCTAGTGTTGAGGGTCCTTTCTGTAGGGGTCCTTGCGTCGCTCGTCTTACTGTGCGCCTTTTGCAGCCGGTAATAGGCGCTGGCGTAAATGAACCACTGTTTCGTAGTTGTAGGCGCTCGAAGCAGTCTAATTAAAAAGAGGTTGTTTCGAACTAAATTTGCAATAAGAGACGCTAGAGTGCTTAAATTCATAAGCCTTATATACTATTTTACAATTAATACTTATTGTCTAGGTAAACACTTCTCTGGTGTTCTATTTGTGCAATGGTTGGTTGGTGCCAGTTGCTCAATCAACTGACCTACTGAATATAAGAATGATGAGGGTGTATTCTAAATGTCAATGACCGTCGTCAGCTCGATTGCGGAACGGTAACACCCCAACAGTTCACATAATTATTATTTATAAATTACTAATTACTTATATTCTTGCACCCTAAAAATATATGCTTTATTAATTATTTGAAACTTGTTTTCAAAACCTAACCACACAAAGTGTGTACTGTAGGAGTTGGTGCTGTTAGCCGACTACACGCAGGTAGCTTGATTTTGACTTGGAACGCTAATACTGGTTCAATTTTGTAAACGATGCAGTAGCTTCCGGAGTCATATCAGTCAAAGGTGGTGCAATATCTGCAAAATTCGCCACAAATCTCCTATACCAACCAGCCGTCCCCAGAAAACTACGGACCTGTTATGGTGTTTTTTTGATCGGAATAACGTCAGAAACTTCACCACATCTTTCAACAACTGCATACGTGTATCGAAATCTCGGGATATCACCAACAAATCATCCAGGTACACAAATACTTTGCTCTGAGACGCTTATCCCTCAATCTGCAATAGCCTCAGTTCCGCAATGCATAATCAAAACGTCATTACCTTTATTTGTAAAGTGGCCTCCCAGGTATCGCCAAGGCGGTCTTTACTCTTTTCCTCCAATTCAATCTGCCTGAATGCAATCTTCAGATCTATGCTGCTGATGAATAATGCCCCGCCTGTACGACTTAAGATGCCTTCGATATTCTTAATAGGATACGCATCCTTCATCGTACGCTCAATCAACTTTCTTCCATCAAAACACAAAAGATTCTAGTGCTAGTATCTGATCTACCTCGGCATACAATAACTCCTGTATCACCGGCAATTCCTGGCAATATCACTTCACTGACTCTGCCCTTCGAACTAGTCATATACTATGCTTCTCTATAGTAGTCTTTCCCAGGCCATGCACTTCGTATGACTTGTAGTCCTGGTTTTTTTTATTCAACTGCTCCTCGGCGGTAGGTACGACCTCTCACTCTCTTCCCCCGGAACATACGATGCATAAAATCCCTCTCGGGTTTCTGGTAGTGCCTCGCCCATACGCGCTTGAACTCTATGGCCGCTTCGTCACTGTACATTCGTGGCTCTCTCACTTTCGCTACCATACTCTGTGTTTCCACGGCACGAGTCAATTTCTCAATTGCCCCTTCAAAGTTATTCATCGTACCCTTTAATAGGCCTATCTCATCCTGAGGTCCTCTCATACTTTCTTGAATCCCCCAGGTGCATAGGTACCTCCTCTTCCGGCCTGTTTTGGCGAATCGGAGTCCAGGGCAGCTGTTTTGTCTTAGGAATGGCTCCGGTGGCAACTCTCGGCATATGAATCCCCACTCTATCTGCTTCCCATAGCACTACTCTCTGAGGCTCAATCCCTTCTCTCCTAGTAGTTATTGTCTCCGACTGATCCACAAGTCGGTCTTTCTCCGCTGGTGTCTTCCCTGTAGCAATAATTTTGAATTAAAAAATTTTTAAATAAATAAATTTGTTTAATTAGCTTTAAATTTTTACTTTAATTGTAGTGTTTTTTAGAAAATTTACAATGCCAAGACCTTCTAACTTTTTCTTTAAACAAAAAACACTGATCACTTGAAATTTATTTGCCTAAATTATAGTTTTCCTCTTCACACTTAAATGCTTTCCTCAACGTAAGCGGCACGATTCTTCGTAATTCCCATTTAAAGTTATTAACTAAAAATGAACTTAACTTACATATATCTATTTTAGAAGCATGGACCATCCATAGTGTGTTGCGTGGAAGGTTGAAACCAGAACCGATTACCTTCTCGAAGCCAGCTTGGACCATGCCACCACAAGGGGTGAGTGAGTAGTTGCGAAGGCGGGACACCCCTTGAGGCAGCGACTGCGGGGTTGTGCTGTGAGGCGACATGTCTCCTATATTCTAATTTTCACTAACACATTTCATAAAAAAAATTTCTTTTTTATTATAGATCTTCCCGTGACTGGCATCTCCTCACATTGATGCAATTGGTTACGAAATACTTCGCCCCAAGCCATTAATCTAACCTCCTGACACTTAACGACCTGTACCCGTGCAACAGTAGCCAGCTAACGGAATCAAACAAAATTTCTGATTGATTGCCATATTATTATGTCCCCATTCGATCGACCGTAGCAAAGTCACCGAGAGTGGATCTGACTCGTCTTCTCTGTGACGGGGAAATAATCAATAAAATGTTTGTATATTCATTCTGGTTCTTGCCAACGCAATGCAGTCGCACATCATGTGTTCTGTGGTTTCCCTTAATTCTAGACAGAGCCGGCACTCCGTATAAGAATGTGGACTTTAGTCAGGTGATATTTCAGGTAGTAATGACCTGATAGAAAACCTACTATTTTTCCTTTATCTGCTTTGCACATATTGCGCAATTCTTTATTGTAGGTGAATGGCCTTACCAGTCTTTTGGCTTGGCGAAGCCCCTCTACCCCTTCCCAGTGTGACAGTCTGAGACTATGTTCCCAGTTATCTACCCTAGATTTAGCCTCCGCCCAGTTGATACCACAGTATGGCTCCGGACCTATGAGGCTTGCTGCGGAACCGGCCGTAGCCAGCTAGTCAGCAATTTTATTGCCTTCGATACCCGTTGTCCTCACACAGATTGAGATTGCGTGTATTTCAGCGTGGAAGACGCTAGGCCACCTGCCCATTGGCTCTGAGATTTTGGTATTTGGTCCATAGACCGACTGCGGTGTTTGTTTTTGAACCATGAACCATTCTAGACTTATAGGGTCGACCCAAGGTCCTCCTATGTCCCATTCATTACGGTCTGACATAATAATCTCAAAATTGCGATCAAACTGTCGTTTTGGGATCATATAGTTCGTTATTGAGCAGATTATGGTTTTGATCTGGTATGTTTTATAAAATATTGAAATGACCATAGTCATGAGGTTCTTGTCTAGACAAAATCTTCATCTTTAATGCGCTTCTAGCAGCACATTTTTTCACGAATGCGTGTAGTGGGGATAGTCCTATTATGGGCTCAATAGCAGAGGTTGGGCAGTTTCGCATGGGCTAATTTCTCTACTTTTTAACATGTAAATATACATAAAACAGTTAAAGAATAATTTCTAAAATCATGGTTTCCTCTTCTGGAGGAAACAGATTTGAATTGCGAAGAAAAAAAGCAAGTATAAAAATCGACAACCAACACGGTTTCCCCATTCTTGGTTCAAAATCCATTTATGGAAAAACTCAAAGCCCAAAATTCGTTGTTTTAAAGAGCAAAGTGGAAACCAAACCCTTAAAAAGTTTGAAAATATTTCTTGTAACCAAAGCTCTTGAAGGAATCTATTCTGAAAGTGTCCAAGAAATTACATTTACTAGAGACGGCAATTTATTGATTCTCACAAAAAATGAGAAACAAACAAATGAGTTCTTAAAAGCAAAAAATTTAGGTGGAATATGTCCGATAGCAGCAAGTTTACACCCGATTCTAAACACAGTAAAAGGAGTTGTGTTTGCTCCACCACTACGAGACTAGCCCGAAACAAAAAATCTTGACGGACTAAATAATCATCATGTACTAGAATGCCAAAAAAATTAAAAAATTTATTGATGGTAAAACTATGAATACCTCTCTTCACATTATATCATTCAATAAATACGAACTCCCAAAAGAGGTAAATATAGGGTTCCTTAAATACAAAGTAGAAGCATACATTCAAGCTCCTCTGCAATGTAAGAAGTTGGGACACACCAAAAAATATTGCAAAAGTGAAGCAAAGTGTGAAGTCTGCGCGTCTGCAATCCATGACCCAATACCATGCACCAAGGTCGAATGCATAAACTGCAACCATGCTCACAGGGCAAATGACATAAACTGCAAACATGCTCACAGAGCAAATGACAGAAACTGCCCAAGCATCAAGCAAAGGCAAGAAATTCAGAAATAACGAGTAAAGAAGTCTGAAGTCGGGTTAGACCGACTACAAAATACCCTTTACCTTTTCTTGTGCGTGCAAGTTCAACAATTGGGAAGTTTTCTTCATAAATCATAATTAGGAGCATACTAACGGTAATTTTTGGTAGGGTACCTTGAATTGATTATATCGACCCCATATCTAGTGTCAATATAACCACCAATATAAAATTTCGTCAAAAAATATTGTGTAGGTCGAAAGTTATAATAATATGTCAATAGTGGGCGTGGCTGTAAACATAACACGCCCATTTTTTTTGTGCGGTGTTTAATGTTAGTACCCGCAACATTCCTGTGAAATTTCGTTGTTAAATCTTTAATAGGAAGCTTGTAATGATTTTTGGTTAATTGTGGGCGTGCAGTGGTAATAATCTGCCCATATTTGGAATGCATGCTAGTACAGACCCAGTGTATACATTTACCAATTTTTTTCATATATCATCACTAGAAGCATAGATAGGGTAACTGTCTTTAAGTGGGGTCCCCAAAGTTCATTATATGGGTGGGAGGCGTATCCTTTATCTGATAGACCCCAATTCTTGTGTATGGCTTTCTAGTGTCGATATAACCACTAATATGAAATTTCGTCAAAAAATATTGTATAGGTCGAAAGTTATAATAATATGTCAATAGTGGGCGTGGCTGTAAAAATTACACGCCCATTTTTTGTGTGCTGTTTAATGTTACCACCCGCAACCTTCCTGTGAAATATCGTTGAGAAATCTTTAATAGGAACCTTGTAATGATTTTGGTTAATTGTGGGCGTGGCAGTACTAATAATCTGCCCATATTTGGAATGCATGCTAGTACAGACCCAGTGTATACATCTACCAATTTGTTTTCATATATCATCACTAGAAGCATAGATAGGGTAACTGTCTTTAAGTGGGGTCCATAAAATTAATTTTATGGGAGGGAGGCGTATCCTCCTTCTGATCGACCCCAATTCTTGTGTATGGCTTTCTAGTGTCGATATAATCACTAACGTAAAATTTCGTCCAAAAATATTCTATAGATCGTAAGTTATAATAATATGTGAATAGTGGGCGTAGCTGTAGAAATAACACGCCCATTTTTTGTGTGGTTTTTAATGTTAGTACCCGCAACATTCCTGTGGAATTTCGTTGATAAATCTTTAAAAGGAACACAGTAATGATTTTTGGTTAATTGTGGGCGTGGCAGTTGTAGAATGATCTCCATATTCTGCACACACACTATTATGGACCCCATGTATATTTCGGCAAATTTTTATTCCGCTGGCATCAATACGACCATAGATATGCTAATTTTAATTTTATAACCGAAAGTTCCTTATACCAAAAGTGGGCGTGTCTTTTCTCAGATCAGCCCCAATTGTTGCAGATAGCTTTATAATGTCCACATGTTCCTTCCCGTAAAATTTCGTCCGTAAATCTTTACCAGATCTTAAGTTATTAATATTTGTTAATAGTGAACGTGGCAGTTAACATTTTCCGCCCACTTTTTGCACAGTGTTTAGTAGGACCCACATCTTCATTACTGTCAAATAATGTCACGATTCCGTCAATTGGACCGAAGTTATAATCATTTTAAAAAAGGTGAAAAAAGTTCCTTATATGGACAGACGGACGACCAAATTAAAAATTGCTTAGAAAGTGATTCTGATCATATCTGTATATATATATGTCCATACCTACCACGCCTCCTTCTCGAAATTCCAACCCCTCTCAAATGCACAAAGTTAGTATACCCTATTTACCTTTTTTAAAGGTAAAGGGTACAATAATCTTAATTTATCTGCCACCAAACATAACAACGTCATGCAGTGACATTTTACACCTTGTTAACAATATTTCCGCTCCGCATATTTTCTTAGGAGACTTTAATGCACACAATACCATCTGGGGGTCCAATAAAACAAACTCCAGAGGTAAAGAAATTGAACAATTCACGCACCATACTAATTTAACACCTTTAAACAACGGCTCACCAACCCATCTATCTACCCATTCCACTTTCACAAATATTGTCCTCTCATTTTGTTCTGCAATTTACTCCCTTTAATTTCATGACATATTAATCCACAATTATATGGCAGCGACCATTTTCCGATTATCTTGTCCATGACAAATAACCAAACTAGATCAATCAATAGAAACAATTATAAATATACATATAAGGGATAAAGCTGATTGGAGTAGATTCAAAAAACTTGTCAGTAAAAAAACCGTGCAAATAACTGGCAATATAAATAAAGATGCTGCTCGCTTTCAAAAATTTATCATAGCGAATCCATCCCAAGGCATTAGCATTAGTTAAAACTGTTCATAAATATTCCTACTGGTGGAACGATGAATTGTCTAAATTTCGAAAAGCTAAACAAAATAGCTGGACAATTTTTAAAAATAATCTAACACAAGAAAATTGGTTACTTTACAGAAAATCTAATGCGACATTTAAATTTGAACCTAAGAGAGCAAAAAGGAAATCATTTCACATCTACCATCAATCCAATACTCCTACTCAAATTCTGTGGAAAAATGTACACCGACTTTATGAAAATGAAAGTTATCGAAAACTTAGCACCCTCGTTCTACCTAATGGAACCCTTTTAAATGTACCAATCGACATTGCCAACCATTTTGCAAAATTGTGGTCCGAATACTCAAATCATTCCAATTTTACTAATGAATTCCAAACCCTTAAAAATAATACAAATTCCAACACCATATCATACACAATAGATACAATAACAAAATCAGTAGAAAACGAAATAACATTAATTGAGATCAACGCAGCTTTATCATCAGCAAAACGTACTACACGAGGCTATGATAAAGTTTCTTACCAGATGCTAAAAAACCTACCTATCTCTGGCAAACACAACCTTCTCAACATCAGCATTATTCCTCAATAACAGCATTATTCTGTTGTGAGTTAGAACCAAGCTTCCTACGTGTAGTTGACTCACAGCATCGACTCCTAATAGATGCCACACTCTGTTGGATTAGCATGTGCTAAAATTGCTTAACAATAAGACATACTTTTAGGGTCTAAGTATTTTAAGCTAAAATGGTTTGTGAAATATTACTATGTGAACTTTTAGGGTATTACAGTTCCGCAGTCGAGTCGACGAGGGCTGCGTAATGCACCGTAGTCACTTTTGTAGTAGGTCGGTTGGCTTGACCAACTGACACCAATTAGCAGGTGCGGAACTGGAACACCAGAAAGGTCAGTTCACAGACTGAGATAGATGTAAAGAAATAGTATATAAGATCTAGGTTTCGTAAGAATAAATCTCTTGTGATTTAAATCTTAAAAGTGTAAAGTGTTTCAGTTTAACGTTAGAGTTTTTAAGTTTTTAGCCACGCGCCCAAAGGAACCGCGACAGGACGTCCCCCGCCAAACAAGCAAGGACACCATACCACAACAATTCCTCAAATGTGGAAAACAGCAACTGTTATACCACTACCAAAACCCAATAAAAAAGGAAACTCATTTGAAAGATACAGACCTATTTCCCTAGTTTCCTGCATATCTAAGGCATTGGAAAAAATCGTTTCAAAACGCTTCAATTGGTTACTTATCAGGAAAAAGCTCATAAATCCCAAAAAACACGTAGCATTTAAACCACAAAAAGGAACAATTGACGCCCTACTATATCTAGACTATCTAATCGCTAATTGAATTTCATTATAAAAAACATTTTTCGGAAATATCGATCGATTTTGAAAAAGCTTTCGATAGAGTTGGCAAGCATATTATAATATCGCAATTAGAAGAATGGAAAGTAGGAGTCAAAATTATAAAATATATTGATGCTTTTCTATCGAACAGAAAAATGAGTTAAAGTGGACGGAAATCACTTACTAATATGGCCACTTCAAAATGGTATTCCACAAGATTCACCATTATCAGTTACTCTTTTCCTTCTTGCATTTGAAAACTTAAATAAAATAATAAATCGTAACCATTTTTTCAACCACACCATCTACGCAGATGACTTATATATCACAAGCCCAATTTGATTCCTCCAAAATAAAATCAATATTCTTTTTGCAGACATAAATACCTGGCTAAAAAAAATCAGAGTCTTAAATATCGTTTGAAAATTCTAAATACTCCATGTGTGCCGTAAAAGAAACTGTGTTCCTGTTATTATTTTAATTCAAAATAAAACAATAGAAAATGTAAATAATCTCCGTATACTTGGTATTATATTTAACAATAGATATAGATGGTCTTCACATATTGATTATTTAAAAGTATTTCTCAACAATAGATTAAATTTAATTAAATGTATAAGCAGTTACAATAGCCAAGCACACCCAAATTGCAACATAAACGTACTAAAAGCTGTATTATTGTCGAAAATAGACTACACACTACCTATATTTGGAAACGCACCACAATCACAACTGAGGAAAATAAATTAAATTTATAATGCAGCTGCCCGTTACTGTCTGGGTGCATTTCGGACCACACCAATGACCAACATACTGACAGAAGCCGGACTACTAACATTAACTGATAGAATGGCGTTGCTCACGGATTCACGGCTGATCCCAAAAATAATTTTGCCAGCAGAAAATCCAATGATTGAAAATATATCCAACCAAGCAAAAAGAAAAATAATACGTCAGCCCTCTACTATGCATAGAATAATATCCTCAGCAAAACTCATTGGAATCAGTATAAAAAGCCACATAAAATACAACACGAAACATCCACCATGGCGACTAAAAAAAGAAAGCGTAATTTGTAAATTATTCGCTCTCTCAATAATTACAACCACTGCCACCATATACCATCAAAACTACAAAGAAATTCCAGATTCTTGGCTAAAATGTGGATTGAAATTCATGTATACTGACGGCTCTAAGAAAACAAACGTTTCCGCCTTTGCCGTGATAATTACTAACATGGAAGTAATCCAAGTGTCACAATTACCTGCATACTCCTCAATATTTAGAGCCGAAGTCGAAGCAATATATGCAGCTTTAAAATATTGCAAAATTCAAAAAGGAAAGTATATCATATGCTCAGATTCACAGTCGGTTATAAAAGTAGTTCAAATCCCATCACACGGAGACAAAGCAAAATTCGTGAAATTTAAATCACACTTCCCAATAAAACAAAAATAATGTGGATGCTGGATTATTGGAAATACCCTGGCCGACGAAGCCGTAAAATATCCTACAAGTGCACCACTTTTAATTCATCCCACATACAGCAGAAGCGACTTAAAAACCCAAATAAATGCATACCATTCTATCCAACGAAAACTAAACTGGACTCAATACTCGCACAATTACAAACTAATTCACCCAGCCGGGAATGGATCCATATACCCAAGTTACATATCCAATTTGAACTTACGAAAATACATAAGGATCCGTCTTGGGCACAGATTGATCACACATAAAAATTTATTTGAAGGAACATTACCACCAACCTGCCCACTTTGCAACTGCCACATACTAACAATAGTCCATCTCATCAACAGCTGCCCGGCTGTCGTTCAAAAACAACTAAATTATTTTAAAGAAATCATTTTACCATATGCAAAACAAAATATATCTACAGAAAACATAAAAGACGTAACTTCTCTGCTCCACCTCTGTCAGATTAACTTTGACATATAAATATAAAATATATATGTATATACTTTTATTAGTAGTTTAATACTAGTTAATTTTATTAATAGTTAGGCCGAAGACCTTAGTTGTTAGTTGCCTAGGTAATAAGTTTAGCATTAAATTTATTTGTGTTTAAACTTTTTAAAATAAATAAATAAATAAATAAATTTATCTGCCGTCTGAACATCGCAATGAGTGTGGTTTTTATTATAGCGAGAATTATACCATCCTTCCAAAATGAAGCAAGCAACTTCAATATTATTTCGTCTCCCTCCCCTTGAAATGAAATTGGTGAAATGTGATCAACCATAAGACTGGCCCTGCAGCAGCCACATATAGTTCTTTTTTTGCTTTGAATTCATCTATTCTATGTAATAGAATATCAAATGAATTGTTGCGATCGTGGTTTTTGGCGTCTACCGTCTGTATGTTTGTTTTGCTTCTCTCCTTCTTTTCTTCCTTCCATTTGTCCGCTTTTCTAGTGAATGCGGCCAGTCTAAAACCTACCAGACGATTCTGAGGTAGAGATGGCGCTGCCTAAGAATAGTAAAAATACCAAAGAAAGGTAACTGACCGACTTGACCGCTGGAGCGGTCAAAGATGGAATAGCGGAAGAGATCGAGGAAATGGAAAAAATACGGTTTCAAGAGAAAAGGGAAAAAAACATTTAAGGCATTGGGAGGAAAAAAACGGTCTCTGTGCAGTTTTAAGTGTTTGGGACGAAAATTGTTTCCAATTAATTTTGTTGCCGCGCGCGTTCAAAATTTGTGTTTTACTGTGTATGTAGTCGGATTAATTGTTGATTGTGTGACTGTGCACTGAAGTTAGAAAAAAATACTATAAATTGAATTTGAGTGTTTTATTAGAACAACGTAATTCAATTAGGCTCATTTGAGAGAGAAAAATAACCTTATTTACATTCGTGTACTGAAAATATTCAAATTACCACAAAGTCCGGATTTTGCTGTTTAGAAACGTGTATAGAAAAAAAGTCTAGTGCGGATATTCCTTGGTGCAGGTCTGATTCTGTGGGGATAGTCTCTCGTCTCGTCGGTTGTTCCTGTTATTTGTTCTGATACAGTAAAATGATTGCGCAGAATAGAGTGATAACTGCTTGTTTCCGGCCCATACCATTCGAGAATCGGAGTTGAGTTGTGTTACCGGAGGAGAAAGGATGCTGCCGCCCGCCCCTTAGAGATAAGGATAAAGATAAGTATATATGGTATTTATTTAAATTATTAAGTTGGTATGTTATTTATTTAAATTATTAAGAAAAGTATAATGTTTAGGTATGTGTAAATTTATGTTTAAAATGTTAGGCTACGGCGGCAAATATGGGGCGGGCTCGCTTGTCGTCGTGGAAGAGTATGCCCGGCTGAGAACCGGAAAAATGGTGAGTTGAAGTTTTGTTTTTGTAGTGTTGTCCCACACGATACAGTGTGGCGGGTTAAGGACCACGACCATTGCTGTGAGCTAGCCGCGGCCACCACACTGCATCATTCTAGTGGTGCGGTAACAGAATGTAGGCGTTTCCGATTTCCATTTGCATTTTTCCGAATGTTGGAAGAGCTACAGATTTTTTCGATGCAAAAGTTCATTAAGTTTTTCTATGAATACAATAGAGAACGATAAATATGTTACATGATTATGAACAAAATTCAAATAACATTAAATATATAATTTAAATTAAGAAAATTACCATGTTTGAACTCTGATTTGATTAGTTTGGAGCGAAGATAATCGGACACTCCTTTTGTAATTTTCTTGTAATTGCGATAGTGCGTTCCTCGTATGCCTTAACTTATTTCTTAAGTAAGTGTTTCCTGCCATTATTATATCCCGCTACCGTGCGGGAAGATTGAGATGGAGACAGTAATTATATAAATCAAATTTCCATGCAAAACATTACTGAGCAAAAGTGCAAATGGATGAATTAATTGCAAAAAATTACATCTACTATACATCTGAAAAAAGTAAATGAAAAGGACATTAAAGAGCAAAACTACTGGTAATGAGAAAGATTAGTTGTAAATCTAATGAATCTGTTGAATTTAGGAATAGCTGAAGTGTACCTATAGCTACGTCTGAATTTTTGTCTAAAATGTGCATTCAGTGTGCATATAGATCATTGTAGTCTATAACTGTGCAATCAATTTTATGTTGTACAAATCCATCAAAGGTATCAAAACTTAAGAAACATTCGCATCGTCTTTTGCTAAATTACCGTGTGCAGAATGCTCAGAAATATAGAAACGCAAACCATCAAATTATCGAACTCTACTTGCAGCAACGTTTAGCTGGACGTGTGTAAAATTAGGTGTCCTTAGTAATACACCAACCCTTTCGATTGTTTGGTCCTGAGACTTATTAATTGTCATTGCAAATGCAAATATAATTGGAAACTGTACTCTTTGAAATGCAAATAAATCAAACGAATCCGTTGAATTGTTATGCAAATGCTTCAGTCGACTAGTTGTTAGCTTCATTGGCATCATCACTGACTATTCTATATTAACTGAAATAGTCAACATATGCACCAGACAAAAGTTTAAAAAAATATCGTTATTAATTAAAGCGAAAGTATCATTTGTAGGTGCCAAGATAACAGACTTAAAAATATTATCAGATAGAATATTTGTATCAGTGTCCCGATATGTACAATTTATGACATTATTCAAACTTCCAACTATACTGAGGAATTTAAATCGTATATTCACAAAATCGTGGAAACAAAGTTGATTCACAATTTCAATTTTTTTTTTTTAAATTCAATAAACTCTAATTCATGTGGCAATGCTTTTATATTTTGCGTTAAAGTAACTTTATGGTATGTGCCATATTCATTCCAGCTGCTAACACAATTTTCAATAAATATTGCGCGCTACTAATGTGGAATAACGGGTCTTTCCGCCAAACAATTTGTTTTTATATTCTTCATTAAAGCAAATATCTATTATTGTATATTTACAACTTTCAACACAAAAAGTGGACACATAGATATCTCATCAATCATTATAAACGATGCAGCATTTATATATCAAGGATGACTACTCTTAGCAAATATATATGCTGTAGTATTCTCTCAAACTGGAATAGGCAATTTGAATGCGTGCTGCATCGTTCTACCTCCAATAAGAAGAGTTGAAGCAATACGTACGCAGGTGCAATACAACGAAGATTAAGTGAATGCAATTTATGGATAATCGCAGTTTCTGTAAATTTACAACATGTGAACCTGTGTCATGGTGTACAACTTCACGTATGACACGATCAATAATATTGGTTTGTTCAGCATTAGGATCTACGGAAACGTGTCAGAAATGTGTGACCGACAAAATTCATATTAACTATAAAATATCATATCATCATGTGCTTTTTGCCTTACTTCACTCCACTCTACTTCACACACTTTACTCTTTTCACCAATATACTGCACTTTCCGCTCCTCACTCTCCCTCTTTTCCTGAGCCCGATATACCTGAAGGAACGGAGTGCGAAGGAAACGAAAGAAGGAACACACTCAAGAGAAAATCTTCTCTGCTATAAATACATATATTGGTAAATCTACTCGTGAATACCAACACACGTATATAAATATCATTACAAGCAAAGATTCATAACTACCTTAAAAGTGTACGACAAGTTTTGTGTTCATATACTGTTTGAATGTATACATGTCTGGTTTTGTTCAAAACACCTTTTCAATTTCCATACTATTTACTGTATTAAGCAACGTTGCTTAAGCAGTTGATGTTGCAGAAATTGGACGAAGATGGTGATGTTCGTGGGCATATAGCAAGGTTTTTTGATGCAGTTGACAAACTTGAGAATATGGATGTGCAAATAAATGGTGATCTCCTAACCATAATGTTGCTATACAGCTTGCCGTCTACTTATGAAAATTTTCGTTGTGCTATTGAATCTCGCGATAAACTACCAGCCGCCGAGGTACTAAAAATAAAAATTATCGAGGAAAGTGAAGCGCGCAAGCAGTCAAGTGGAAGTTCTGTAATCGCAATGGCAGCTGGGAGACCATCAAGAGGAGGTTTTAAAATTAGATGCTATAAATGTGGCACATTGGGCCATAAAGCAAACGTTTGTCAAAAGAATAGTGGCAGAAATTTAGAGAAACAAGCATATACTCAAAAACAGTCAACAGACGAAATTGATGAGAGTTTCGCTGTGTGTCATGTGGCAGAGAGTGCCTGTTCGGCAGACGAAAATGTGATGGGGGCGCGTAGCTGGATTCTTGATAGCGGTTGCACATCCCATCTATGCGGGGACAAAGAAGTTTTTTCATCAATAATTGAATCAGGAATGAAAAAAGTTAATCTAGCAAGTCATAATTCTGCAAAAGTGAATGGACAAGGTGCTGTTCAGCTGTCTGTGGCTCCACGAACTGGCCAGAATCTAAAAATTGAGCTTAAGAACACGCTTTTTGTCCCTGATTTGAGGTTAAATCTTGTGTCCGTGGCAAAAATCACAGATAAGGACTATACTGTGACATTTACAAAATCTGATGCAGTTGTCACTGATAAATTTGGCAACCAATCCATGTTTGCTGAAAGAAGAGGCGATTTATTCTTTATTCGTGAAAGCGTAGAATGTGCTAACGTCGAAACGAAGTGTTCCGAACTGTCGAGGTGGCACTGTCGTTTTGGTCATTTAAGGTGACCAAACATGTAATTAATTGCACTGTATGCCTAAGGGAAAAAATGTCAGCTTTACCATTTGGTAAAGGAAATATTCCTTGTAAGAAACCTTTAGAAGTTGTGCATACTGATGTTGTCGGTCCATTTAGAGTAGAAGGCACTGGTCGCGCAAAGTACTTTGTTACTTTCATCGATGATTGTACGAGATGGTGTGAAGTTTACTTTCTGAGGGAGAAATCTGGTGTTCTCGAGGCGTTTAAACAATACCAGCTGTATTTTGAGAGGCAGACCGGGAAGAAAATAAAGGCTTTGCAGTCCGACAATGGACGTGAGTATTGTAATAATGATTTTGATAAGTTTCTTTCAGATAATGGCATACGGAGAAGATTAACGATTCCCTACACCCCGGAACAAAATGGACTGGCTGAGCGAATGAATCGTACTCTGTTAGATATGGCCAGGTGTTTACTGCTGCATTCCAGACTGCCTCCATCTTTTTGGTCCGATGCGGTCGCTACGGCTGCAGAGATCCGGAATCGCTGTCCAACAAGTGCTCTTGGTGGCAATACACCTTATGAGAGGCTATTCAACAAAAAACCAAATGTAAATTATTTTCGAGTGTTTGGTTCAAAAGCAGTCATGCTAAAGAAAGATCCAAGCAAAAGTAAACTTGATCCCAGGGGTATTGAAGGAATTTTTGTTGGATATCCAAGGGACCGAAAAGGGTATCGAATCTGGAATCCGGTCAGCAGACAAATACTATACGCTCGTGATGTAAGATTTATTGAGGATCCAGAAAACAGGTCAGACACATCAACCGATGAATATAATTTACTCGATCAAGGAGAGAAAGGTGACAACGCATGTGAGTTGGAGGTTATGTTGAATACTCCAATGCGGTCCAACTCTATAGAAACTGTTGCCGCACCTGAGACTGAAAACAAAGAGAAAACTAAAAGGAATGTGAGACGACCAACACCTTTGCTCACAGATCGCCAATTGCGTCCGAGGAAAGCACGTACTTTGAGTGTGGCAACTGAAGATGATGGCATCTTAAGTGCAAGTGATCAATGTGATGATTTTGAGAACGAAGTTTTTGTTAATGCTGCTGAAGTTGACATGCGAGATGCCCTTGATGGAAAGGAAAGCGAAGAGTGGAAGCAAGCAATAGAGAGCGAAGTCAAAAGTTTAATTAAAAACCAGACTTGGGATCTCATTAAAGCATCTGACACTGTGGATATAATTGGATGCCGCTATGTGCTTACTAACAAATATTCACATAATGGAGAAATTGATCACCGAAAAGCACTCCTTGTAGCTAAGGGTTACAACCAAAAATTTGGTGTTAACTATCATCAAACTTTTGCACCAGTTGCAAGACTGGAAACTATTCGACTTCTTCTGGCCTTGTCCGCGCAGTTTGGTTTAAAGATATGGCAGTTTGATGTAGTGACGGCTTACCTGAATGGAACGTTAAACGAAACAGTATTTATGAGGATTCTAGATATGATGAATGAGATGCTCGAACGCATTTTAAGAAGTGAAGATGAACTTTCGGCAGTATATATCGGAGCCAAAGAGATGCTGCATAACATTCATGATGGCGCCAATGTATGTAAACTTAATAAGGCATTATATGGCCTTAAACAAGCTGGGCGACAATGGTATACTAAGCTCAGTGAGAAGCTAACTGAAATTGGACTGAAACCAATGAAAAATGAACCTTGCCTATGTTAAAGACAATCAAACTCTGACACTTGTTTTGGTATACGTCGATGATTTGTTGGTGGCGACTTGCAATGATGAAAGCCTTCTAAAAATAAAAGGTCATTTGATGATGGATTTTGATATAAAAGATATTGGTGAAGCAAAGCATTGCCTTGGTTTACAGATAAATCAACGGAGTTCGTCAATTGAGTTGAAGCAATCGAATTATATACGAGAATTACTCACTAGATATGGTATGAGTGAATGCAATTCTTTGGCAACTCCCGCTGAAGTAAATTTGCACTTAGACTACAGCCAATCTGATGGCACATGTAAAATGGAAACATATAGAGAACTTATTGGAAGCCTTATGGACTTGAGCGTAGCATCGAGGCCTGATATAGCACACATTATTTCAAGACTTGCACAATTTGTTGAAGAACCTAGCCAAGATCATTGGAATGCTGCCAAGAGAGTTCTAAGATACCTTGCTGGAACAAAGGAGCTTGTACTGATCTACAGAAAAATAAATGAGTCACTTGTTGGATACGCTGATGCTGACTGGGGTGGATGCACTCTCGACCGGAGATCCTATTCAGGCTACGTTTTCATTCTGGGTGGTGCTGCGATAAGTTGGAAGTCACAAAAACAAAGAACTGTTGCGCTATCTTCTACTGAAGCGGAATACGTAAGCTACACTGAAGCTGGAAAAGAGGCTATCTATTTACGTGGGTTGCTACATGAGCTTGGTCTTGTTCACATTGTTCAACAAATAACGCTTTTTGTCGATAATAAGGGGGCCTTATTTCTGGCTAATGATCCAGTTTTTCATGCACGAACAAAACATATTGACATCAAGCACCATTTCATTCGGGATGCCGTGGCTGCCTCTATGTTCCAGTTAAAGCACATACCAACGCAAGAAATGATTGCAGACGTATTGACAAAATCGCTGCCAAAAGTTAATCATGTGAAATGTCGGCAAGGTCTTGGGTTTCTGGAATGATAAACTGATATACCTGCGTATTGAGGGGGCGTGTCAAGATTATTGTAAGACGACAATACGCAAGTCTGGCATCACTATTCTTTTCTCTATTAATTAATTTTCTATCTTCTATAAGTTTGACATTTCTTGTAAAGTTTCTATTCTCCTTCTTCTTTATCCTGCTCTCGAATAAAGTACTACAGATTTATTACAAGTTGATTATATATTTATCTTTTTGCATCAAGAAAATTCTAACATTTACTGACAATTTTCACTTGTAAAAAAAAAACTTTCGTATAATTCCATAATTTTTAATTATTTAAGTATTAAGTCGTATTAACGTTTTTTTTCAAATATAAATCTGCCACCACCCACTCATTGTCTGATCCGCTTTGGCTTTTCAGCTCGTCAAAGCTCCGCCGACCTTTGAGTAATTGTTGCAGTAGTTCGGAGTGTCGAGCTATGCTTACCCTCACCGTCCCGTTGTCTTCAGTGTCATTATTTAACACAGGCCACCACTTACTTCTCAGTGCTTCTAGGAACTCTGTGCTGTATTCTCGTATTGCACTACAACTTCCTCGTTTCTCAGGCTGCCATGGTTTTTTAGGGACAACAATCAAAACCCGACTAGGGTCACGGGGTCCGAAACGTCTTCGCATGCTAAATCAAA
The DNA here is from genome assembly GCA_920105625.2 of Clusia tigrina. Lineage (NCBI taxonomy): Eukaryota > Metazoa > Arthropoda > Insecta > Diptera > Clusiidae > Clusia > Clusia tigrina. The sequence goes on along the minus strand of OV050030.1, from coordinate 167,504,770 downwards.
CTGCGTGGCTTTGTGGAATCGGAATAACCACCTATTGCCCGGTCCGTCTTCATCAACAGCTCTGCTGTAGCTGGTACCGCCGATTGAGTGCTGCCACGAGTGAACGTAGGCTGTCTTTGTAACAGCTGAACCTCACAATTTCCGTTTCGGTTGGTCATCACCTGTGCTGGTTGCTTACACAGTAGAGCGCCCTCGTCCTTTGCATTGCCTAGACCTCCAAGCTGCAAACATTTGTCCTTGTCGATCGCAGATAGACCCACATACTTGAGCCTATCTCTCGACTCTGCTATGTACGCAAACTCGAGCTCCGACACCACATCCCATCCCCCTTTCACTGTGTTGGGGAACGGGTAAGCTTTGAACACGGAGTAACTCGTCTGCTCCGGCAATGGAATCTTAACGAATACTCCCAATCCCTTTTCTGAAGGAAACGCTCTCACGCTGGCCGCCCTATTTACGTTGAAGTTCCTGGCTAGGAACCAGGTTGGTCTCCCCTCCACAGTCAATTTGCCCATCATTTCTTCCAGCCGCTCTTCACTAATGATGAATGGATGCAGCACTTCCAGAAGTAGATCGTTTAATATTGCAACCTCCTTCCCTTGCTGTGCCTGGATTTCGAATAAACTTGTGTTTATTAGAACCTGTAACTCCAATAATCGCAACATTGTCTTTAAGACTTTCATTTCTGTCTTGACCGTGGAATCAAGGTCCGTCTGTAGGGCCTCCACCTCTTGCACGATCTCCAACAATGGCTCAGCTAGCGTCTCCTAATTGCTAGCCATCACTGTGACCTGACGCTTCATTACTTCGTGGGTCTGGATCTCTCTCTGGTCTATGACGTCGAATTGACTCCGCACTTCCGATGCATCTCGGTTATCCATCACCCCGAATTTCCAATGGAACATTTCCCCAATGAAGTTGGCCGCTCTCTTGGCCCTCCTGCTCCTGAACATTGTCCACAGTAATTGCTCATTATTTTCAAGCTTCGCTATTGCAGCTTCAGTTTCGACCAGTGGCACACTACACGAAGCAACCATTGCCGATGAAAATTTTCGCCTCGCCACTTCACACACCGAGCTTCCCTTACGCAAGAACTCCCTTGGGCTCTTCAGGAAATCGCTCAAGTTCATCGGCCAGAAGTCCGTTAGGATTGTCCATTCCTCCGAAAAAAACCCTGTCTGTCCAACATCTTCGATGAATACCTCGGTGTCATTCATCTGCCTTACTTCTACCACTGCATCTGTAATTACCACCGCTAAGGCCAGCACGCCAAACGGAAACCAAAAAGTAGAATAATCGTACATTTATTGATACAAATACCTACATAGTATAATTATCCATCGGCACATCTTGCATGAATACAAATTTAATCCGATATTTTCAACAACAGCTGTGTTTCTTTCAACGCGAGTGTAAATAAAACGCCAAAACGCTACCCGTCGCTTAACATTTTAGCATTTGGCAGCACTGGTTTTGACAATTAAAATTCTTATACACACACATTTGTAAACAAATTTAAAAAAACAAGAAAAATAGAAAATGACAAATTCGGAGGAAGCATTGGTAATTTAACTTTAAATACTTATTAATTAATACAAAATATTATATTATATATGTGATTATTTAGGTTACAACTATTTTATTGGAGGACAACAGTACTTTGCGTCGACTCAAACAGCAATTGGAAGTAAAAGAATTGCTTGACATTGTCTCCTCTTTACTCCACCGCTTCCGTTTGCTATTGAACACAAAAAAACAATTTGAATTTATTTCATTCACTCTGATTTTTAATATAGATTAAAAGTTATTAAATTATTTACAAATCTATTTTCTTTGTTCTCCATTTAATATGACAGTTTTAATATAATTACAGCGGTTAATTCTTGGTTTACTCTGTTTCTCGTTCGCAATAGACAACAAAATGGCTTTGACAGCACTTCTGTTTGAGGTGATAAACTTTAAGCGCATACAAGCACCTTGTCTTAACTAAGCGGTCCATTTGTATGGATAAGCGGGCGTTTTATTCAGACTCGCGTTAAAAGAAACACAGCTAATTTAAATTTAAAAAAAAATGTACTATAACATGCTGATTATATCATATCTTAATTTAATAATTACCTACCTAACTCCTAAAATGCGCCTGTGACGTACCTAACACGCATATTCCCCCCAACTAATAAAGGTTGCTGAATGAATATTCTTACTTTAATCTATTACTCCTCTGATTCATGCTTACTGTCCACCTCGCTACCATACCTGCACACTAACTGCACTAGTACACCAAAATTACTTATTTAAGTTTCTACCTACTTGCTAAATTATTTGCGCAATTATCATCTTTAGTTACTTTCCTAAGATCCTTATAATCCATATGCCTATCATATGCCTACTTACATGGTGCACGCTCGCCACAGCCTATGCAAGGCTCTTACTTATCTTATCTTCTAACCTAGTATCCCATGCAATTATACACAACTATATTCTCTACTACATCTATTAACCTTATACGAAAGTATGTATCTATGTAAGTGAGTTTTCATCTAAATATCAACATAGAACAAACATGTACTCGCACGAGGATGTCACCACTAAGACTATCACTTGTTTACTTTATTCTGCATTTGCAATATTCTGCTTTTTTCCCACCCAAGGCGTCATTGAGTATCCGTATACATGTGCATTCGGAAAGTGTTCATATACAAATGTACCTATCCACTTAAATATATACTCTGCATATCTAAATGTGCTATGCCGAACATCCATACATTCCCGTAAGTATGTACGTTGCACTGGCACACGCTAAAGAAACAACCAAAAACAAAAAGAAAAATCGCAGTGGTGTCAAATTACCAGTGCTCGTAAGCTATAAACAGTACACAGTCGTACAAACATATATATACAACATTATTGCGATTATTCACTTTGCAATTTCTTTAAAAGAAATTGGCGAGAACCAGCAATAAAATAAAACAAAATATGTGTATATACCGTTTCCACGCGACGTTACCCTTGAATTTGTTTTATAAAACAATATTATTTTATATTAAGTTTTGACCTAATTCCACAGCCGCTGTTTTGATGTTATTGATTTGGGGTAGGTCTATATGTGAACACATGTATGTTAGTTTTGCATTGCGATGCAACTCGAGCATTAACACAGAAAAATCGGTTTTCTTTATGCTAAGGCAATAGTGTATTCGCACAAACTATCTACCTGGGGGTTCTTGAGTGGAAAAGCTTTAAAAGGTTATTGTGCAGCTTCCTTGGTTTACCTTTTATCGTTACCACAGTTGTAACCGGGCTGCGGATATCTTCCACCGCATATGGACCAATCCAAACGGGTGAGAATTTTTTTTCCTAGTCTGGTTCTTCAAAAGTACTCTATCTCCTACTTTAAACACGGTTGGATTTACAGTCTTGTTGTAGGCTTTTCTGGCCACTTTCTTTGCCTTCTCCTAATTCTCCCTGACCAGCTCATGTGCTCTCTGGAGCTGAGACTTACGTACTTTATTCGGATCTTCAGCGTTGTAAACCCGTGCGCACTTTCGCTTCAGGTTGCTGGGCATGTCAAAGTCAAATCCGTAAAGCGTCTTAAACGGTGTTTGCTTCATTGAGACGTGGACCGCGTTGTTATGCACGTGCGTAGCTGTAGTCAGTCATTGGTCCCAATTTGATCCGTCGTCCTTGGCGAAGCTACGCAAACACTCGGCCAGAGGGCGGTGACTTCGTTCCAACGACCCATTGGCTTGCGGGTGGTATGGAGTAATATGCAATTTTCTAATTCCTAATAGTTTGCATGTCTCCGAAAACAATTTAGTCACGAAGTTTGATCCGTTATCGGTGATCAGAACCTTCGGTATGTTGCACCGCGCAACGATTTCGTTGAAAAACGCTTTGGCTACAGTGCCCGCTTCAGCGTCGGGTATGGCCAAGCATGCCAAGTACTTAGAAAAATCATCCTGGAACGTAAGGATGTATTTGTGGCCAGATACCGTCTCTGGTAATATGCCCACGATATCCATATATACCTTGTCGAATGTTCGAGCTGGTGTGTCAGTCAACACCATTGGCATTTTCGTCAATTTAGAACTCTTATTTGCCTGACAAGCGTAATCGCGTTTTACTCGCTTGTACGTTTTCCATGACCCTTGGTGCCCGCCCAGAGTTGAATCATGGTAACTCTTTAGTACCTTCAGTATATCCTTTTGGCTTCCCTAGCTGGTCGTTCCACCATTTTCCTTTGGTTTGTGTCGTTCTCCTCGGGTTCTTCGTCTATACTTTGACCAAGATTTACTTCTTCCTCTATCCTGGCCTTCGTCTTGGCTCTCGTTTGAACCATTGCCACTTTCCTCAGCTCCCTGCTCAGTGCATCTCCATTAAGATTCTTTTTTCCCGGCTTGTATATGATTTCAAAATCATATTCAGACAACTTATGCCTGATCCGAGCCAACCGAGAAGTTTGATCCTTCAAGTTTGCGATTCCACGCAACGGTTGGTGATCAGTGTAGATCTTAAATGGCCTACCCAGCAGGTATGCCCGGAAGTTTTTCGTTGCCCAAACTATGGACAAAAACTCCTTCTCTATTGTCGAACACCGCTTCTGCGTATCGCTAAGCGCTCTACTTGCAAATGTAATCGGTCGGTCGCTTCCGACTTCATCTTGTGACAACACCGCTCCTAACGCTTCATTACTTGCGTCGGTGGTCAGCAAAAAGGTTTGCGTAAAATCCGGATAAGCTAGAACCGGTGGTGAGCTAATTATTTCTTTCAGTTTTTCAAACGCCCTCTGGCAACTGTTTGTCCATTCAAACTTTGCTTCCTTTCGCAAAAGTTGGTTTATCGGCAACACTATTCTAGCTAGACCCTCCACGAACTTCCTATAGTAGTTCACTAAGCCCTAGGAACGCTTGCACTTCTTTTATGTTCTTCGGAATGGCTAAATTCCTTACACATTCCACTTTTAGCGGGTCCGGCAGTGCTCCTGCCTTTGAACAACGGTGTCCCAAGGAAACCACCTCTCTCCGCAAAAATTGACAGTTCTCCGTAATCAATTTCAAATTGTGTTCTCTTAATTTTTGGAGAGCTTTGCACAAACGTTGCGTATGTTTCTGCAAATTATTTCCATAGATTACTATGTCGTCGAGATACACAAAACAGTCTAACCCCTGTAAGCCTGTCAGCACATGGCTCATTAGCCGTTGGAAGGTAGCTGGTGCTCCTGTTATCCCAAACGGCCTCCTGTTGAACTCATAGTGCCCTAGACCGGTACTAATCGCGGTCTTCTGCTTATCCTGGGTATCCACCAACACCTGGTGATAGCCACTCGCTAAATCAAGCGTAGAAAAATATCTACTGTGTCCCAACTGGTCCAGGATTTATTCTATCCTTGGAATTGGGAACACCTGCTTGATAGTGGCGTCGTTCAATTTTTCTTAAATCAACCACCATTTTCCACTTCTTCTTATCCGGAGTGCCGCCCTTCTTCGGAACCAAGAAGATCGGTGAGTTCCAAGGCGAGGTACTCAGCGATATTATATCGTCCTGTAGAATTCCCTGTACGCCTGTTCACCTCATCCTTGTGAGCTTGAGGCAGCTGGTACTGCTTCTGGTTTATCGGCGGCTGATTGGCCACCGTGGGAATTTCGTGCATAATATCCGGTGTATATGTCAGCTGGTCTCCTTCCAACAAAAATATGTCCTGAAAGGAGGCGCAGGCTGACTCTATTGAGGCTTTCTCCTCCAAGTTAACGTTCGGATCCAACTTGAGTGTCGCCAGCACCCTCTCCATCCTCTCTTTCACGTTCGATTGTCTTATCTGGGTAACTGAACGCAATTTCGGCACCCTGAAGCTGTCAGAACTGGTAAACTTGGGTCTGAACTCTTGATCTATGACATAATCCTGGTCAGTGGCATTCAACATACAAGCGTATACCCTGCCCTTGTTGACTCTGCTACATGCATTCTAAATCTTACACTATCGACCTTGCTGTGGTTCACCATTACCGAGCCCATAGTCCTGATGCTTCCTCCGAATGCACCGTTCAAATTTTTCACGTCCACCTGGCTGATGACCAGTCCTCTACGTACCTGAATCTACCAGCAGCACTAGCTTTCCCCTAGCTGCCTCCCTCCAGGGTATCTAAACGAACGCATCAGCCATGCTGCTAGTTACGTAACAATTCCCTGTTTCACCAAACACGGCAGCATATCTACTTTCCAACTTACTGAGTTTATTCCTCACATCGGTTGGTAAACCCACTCTCCAAACTCTCCTATTGCTGTTTCCACGGAACTTGTTTGGGTAGCCTCCTGCTCCTCTCGGGTAGCCTCGTGCGTCTCCCGTTCTGCATTTCCCAAGGAACAGTCTCGAGGAGCCTCTTACTGCCCCTCCCTCCTTGACACGGTCATCGTATCACTGGGCACAAAAGAAACTCTTCTTGCTGCTTTTGGCCTAAATTTCGCTTTCTCTGCTTCGGCTCTCCGGTCTACTGGCCTTCACCGGGCCGCTGGAAGTTTCCCTGACCCGGCTGACCCCGTCTGCTCCTGCATTCCGCCGCTCTATGACCGATTTGGCTGCACGAAAAGCACCTCATGCCTCATGCGGATCTGAAGACGAGACCCCGGCTGCTGGTGGACATTACCATCCCAATTCCTAGGACCCGACAACCTGGATCCTGAATTTCTGAGGCCTGCGTTCCCAGGACTGCTCCTGTCAGGACTTCTCCTTAGCAACCCTGACCGCCATATTCCCGAAGACCTCTCAGCCCTTGCTGGTGTTGGACTTGCTCCGCACGTTCCATCTGCCTCATGCCAATATAACCTGCACTCCCCACAGTATGGAGTATTATTCCTGACGATACACTCATCTCGTGGATGCCCCCATTTATTGTAGAATGAACATACCGGTATTGCCTGACGCAACTCCCCTTCTGTTCGTCTCCCGTCCCGCTTTGCACCTCCATATGTACCTGTACCAGTGTCATAAGTTCCTTCATGTGTGCGTGAGTCCGTCACGTACGCTTCTCCGTCTCTTGCTACAGCCACAGGTACGTCCTGCCTGTTAAATACGGAATTTACTTCACTGGCACTAGGTTGACTTCTTTCCACCAGAAACTGCACCCTGATGGCTTCCTCTACCAACTCTTCCAGAGTCCCGGTCCGAATACCCTTCGTGTCTTAACACAGGCTCCCTCAGTCCCACTACAAAAGCTGTCAGTACCGACTTGTCAATTTCATATAGCAGCGCCTTGCCATCCACACCGTTGTACTTGCCAAGAACGACTTCCGTCGCACACCCCTGCAATGTGCTCAATCGCCTAAAAAATACTCGTATCTATTCGCCTGGCAACTGCCGCGCCACCCTGACTTCTTGAGTGATTTCTTCCAACGTTCTCGTTTTCAAGTACGTTTTCTTTATTAACATATACAATTCTTCCACGTTACTAAAATTTTTTGGCAAAACCAGATTGTACGCATCTCCGAACAACCTCTGTTTCACCCAATCGAAAAAATCTTGCAATTTGTCAGGACCAATACTCCTCTTTGCTAGTTCACACCCCTGGATAAATCGATGAACCTACGATCTTAAATCCACCGACTCAACACCAGTAAATACTGGTACTAGCCTGGACACGGTCTTGGAGATATCCTCGATACCCATGGTTCCGTCCCTTTTCGATACCCTCGCTTCTAGCGGAATTTGCCCCGCGCTTTCTCCTGTCTCGAGTAGATATGCCACCAATGAAGGCTTCAGACTTAGCGGACGATGTGAGTCCAAACGAGTAAGCGTGTCGCAAATGGGCTCCTCCCCTTGTGGAGCTCCCCCTGACTTCTGAGCAAGCGAAACCTCAACTTTTGAAGGCAAGTTCCTAGGCTGACAACACTCACTCACTATTATCCCCGGAACCGTAGGTCGTTGCACTCCCTCGGGTGTCAAATAACTTGGCCAACGGCCTTCCGGTGGTAACGATAGCGCTGTCTGCGTCAGTGTTTCCGTCGTCGCTACCGACCGAGCCCTATCTTGAAATGGCTTCCTATCTGAGTTTTCCTGTCTGATCCCGGAAATCTAATTCTCCAAAGATGAAGCTTCTTTCTCCGTTTCTTCGCGTCTCCTCGAAAGCTCCCAATTCCTCTTTCGCATCAGTTCCCCGTCAGCTTTTAAGTCCTCTCTCTCTCTCTCTCTCTCTATGTACGGCTTGCAATTCCTCCTCCGTCCTGTTCAAAACCGCCGTTAGCGTCAAGTCAGCTGCTTCCAAGGGTGATAAGTCAACTTTTGCCTTCGTTTGTCCCCAAAAGACACGAGCTTCCTCCTTACCAGCTCCCGAATACTCCTTCCGCAAATAACCCAACCTCAGTCTGCAACGATCTGAGCTTTTCCCGACAGTCACCCTTACTTGACTCTGCGACCGCTTCCTAGGTCTGATATGAATTTTTCAGCAACTCTGCAGCCAAATTCTTGATGCCTGATGTCACTCGCGTAACCTTCTGCAAAATAACTAATACCACTACAAACATCCTTCTGTTTCTGTAGCCTTCTATCGTTGTTGTCAAACTCGTTCTGGAGATTTTCTAACTCTAAGATTTTGTTCCGATAATATCTGCAATCCTTTAAAATCTTACGATCCTTCTTGAAGTTAGTCACTAACCTCCTGATCTCCTTACTCAAAATCTCTTCAGCCTCCAACAACTCCCTAACGCCAACTGGAAATCCCATATGCCGTCCAACCACCGTCGACTATATCTCCCAAAATAGCTAAGACACCGCCACTCAACACGCTTCATACCCCCTGAGAATACTTAAATACTAATATTAGAAAAATATGAGCGTACTCACCACTTTTTGTCCATATTTTGTGTCCTAATTGTTCCGTCTTCCCGCGTTGTGGTTCCTTGAACCGGCTGCGCCAAAATGTTGTACCTCCTTGCGAAACTGGTGCGACGCGCACGGCAGTTGTCCGATGGTTCCTGGACCTGTAAATTCAGCACTGATTCTACTATTAAAACTATGCCGAATTGCGGCGCAAAAACAAGACACTACCGTTTCGCTTTCAGAAATACAATTCCTTTATTAAGTTAGAAACACTTATATTTATAAACTTACATTTACGCTATACAGTGTAAACTACTTTCGCCTATTCTGCTTTCGCCTATTCTGCTTTCGCGGCAAGTAGGTCATACACTCCTTACATTACCAGTTCATTAACTGGCCTAATTTTATTTGCGTGCTGATCATGCACTTTGATCCGCAGCTGCATGTACCGAGTCACCCTGAAAGCTTGCATTGGTTAACACTGTATGGAAAGTCATGTCGTGAGTCGACTACTCGTAGGTAGCCGTATCTTGACTCACAACACTACTCCCGGCATAACAACAAAAGGAGTGCTACTGAAAGCAGCTGAGAAGCAACTGTAAAAAAACAAGAACCCATAGACAATCAAAACAATATATAAATATAAAAACAATATAATATATAAAATCGGACCATTGTGAAAAATTTGTCTTGCTTTCGGTCTACACCACTGCGTACCGCCTGGGTGATGTGGAAAGTGCAAAATTAATAATAAAGTTATTTACTTAAAAAATACCTGTTATTTATTCCAAATAGTATTCGCTTTTCAATACAGGCTGAATGTTTTTTTCACACGTCATCTTCTATAACTGCCATCCAATTAGCAAACAGTTTGAAAATATTAAGAATATTTAAGAATTCAAGTATTTAATCTGTTGGATTTTACATTTTTTGCATATTTTCACAGTCCTGAGTCCGCAATGCTTCGCAATAATATAATTTAGTGCGGCGTTTCATGTGCGCGAGTATTTGCATTGACACATCCACTATTTGTAATACTACTAATAATATTTTTTACAATACGAAATAATATTTCCAATAAAATATTTCCTTGATTTTAGCCCAACAAAAAGTTGTAAACAAAAACAGCTGTTTTTTATACATCACTTTACTAAAATATGGCAACCCACACATGGCATACGTGGTATACGTGTACAACAAACACAATAAATTACCATACACTATACATGTGACCAAAAAAAATGGTTGAAACGGTAAATAAAAAAGCCGCGAATTGAATATCTATTCTTATGTTTTTTGATTCAACTGTGCTATGCTTCGCTATATTTTGCTATGTTTTGGTAACTGAAGGCCCGAATACAATAATGCGAGAGACCGAGACGAGAGCGAGACCGATACGAGAGCGAGACCGAGACGAGAGCGAGACCGATACGAGAGCGAGACCGAGACGAGAGCGAGACCGATACGAGAGTCAGACTGAGACGAGAGCGAGACCGAGACGAGAGCGAGACAGAGACGAGAGCGAGACCCAGACCGAGACGACAGCGAGACCGAGACGAGAGCGAGACTGAGACGAGAGCGAGACCGCGTCTCGGCCGAGATGACGAAAAGAATTTGTAACAAAGGATGGTATGTGGCAATATTCAATAATGCGTGATGCGATTCGGCGAGACGAGGCATTTCTAAAAAAATAGAAATTTCTCGCACTCTCGGCAAACACATCTTGTCAAAGTAATCAGCTGGCTTTGGTTAAACGGATTTGTTTATGCCTGTGTTGCTGTTCGTGGCTCCGCGTTTATTTTATTTAATTAAAAATGCAAAAGTTAAGTGAGGAAAGCATAGAAGTTTTAATTGATTTAGTAAAATCCAAGACTTATCTTTATGATATAAGGGAAAAACTTTACAAAAATATTGATGTTAAAGATAATGCTTGGAGAGAAATTCCCGGACATTTAAATTTGGATGGTAAGTTTTTTATTAAAAAAATATAAATAAAAATAAAGGGAATTGTTTTTAGAAAAAGATTGCAGAACTGCTTATAGATCTCTTCGGGATCAATTTAAAAAAATGCCTTAAGGATCTAAAATGTTCAACAGTCATGCGGGTAGCCTTCAAAAATATATCGTGGTCTTGATTCTTAATTTTTTGATACGTGGTTTCATAAAAACTAAAAGTTTCACGACTTTTATAAATCGGTCGAACCCAGCACCTCCTCCTACGGGCCCTCTACCATATTTACATATCCTAAATGTGCTGCGGTGGCACATTTTATTAATTTACGAATTTTTTCTGCACGCATTTTTCAATATTTCTCAAAATATTTCGTTTTTAATGTTTCTTTAGCACTTTTGCTTTAGTGGACATATATCTCGCACTTTGCTTTTTGTATATTAGAATGCGAGACAGTGCAAAACGTGATCTCGGCCGCCACTCGGTCTCGCTCTCGTCTCGGTCTCTCGCGTTATTGTATTCGGGCCTTGAGGCTTTACTCGCATAATCGTCGGCTCACATGTACAGCCAGAGAATGATGTGTGTACATGAGTTCACCATATATTCCCAGCAGGAAATGTGACTAAATTCATTGTGAATATATAAAATTTATTTTCTAAAACACCAAATCTAATGACTATCCCAACAATACAATAGAAATATTTTGGAATATCATGGCATATTTGCGAAATTACACTTAAGAATTCTAACACAAGCTAAAAATTCAAATTCGTATAAGAAGTGTTGAATAACTTCGCTAATAAATCCTTGGATAGGCATAAGTTCACATCATATACGCTTAAAAAAAAAAATTAAAAAATTAAAAAAAAAAAAAAAAAAAAAAAATATATATATATATATATATATATATATATATATATATATATATATATATATATATATATATATATATATATATATATATATATATATATACATATATATACGAGTATATATGTGTGTATATATACTTAGGCCTTCTTTTATGCGGTATATGGGTTCCTCAGAAAGTCGCATAAAAAAAATCCGCATAAAAAAGTTCCTTACTTTCATACAAAAACAGGGGTTGCGTTCCAGCATTTTGAAAAACCGCACAAATTTAGATACTCCATGTAAAAGAACCTAAAAAACCGCATAAATACATCCAAAACCATTTATTGCTTCACTTCAAAACTTATTATTCCATTTAATGCTACGCAATACGATTTTAATTTAAACATAAATAAAAGGAATAAAATTTTATCCGTATTTTAACCAAAAACAAAAAAATAGTACCACAATAAATTAATGAATTATAAAGAGTATAGGGTCGAATTAATGATCAGAATCACTGCTAATATGTGGAGGTTTGCGTCGTTCGAATATTGGAGAACCGCTGTCATCACTTATAGATTCTTCCACATTCACATCAGCAGCATTGTCTACTCTTGTGAAAAATGATATGATTTCCTTTTGAGTAACTGCATTTTTCAAAACTTTCTTCTACTCTCGATAACCAGACATAAGACGATTTAAATCTTGATTTATTTTTAAGGCCTTTTCCGTGTCAGGCTCGTGTAACAAAATTTTTACTTGCAATGTATCGCACGTTTCGAGAATTTCTGAAATCGATTTTAACGTAAGACTAGAAACAACTTCGTCATGGCTATCATCATCAGAAATTTCTACATCTCTTAAGGCTATTTCAATAATGTCTTCATCGGGCAAAGTCATATCCGCAAGCAATTCGTTGACATCATTATTGTTGAAAAAGTCGAAACCTTCTCCTCCTATTTGATGGGCAGTTGATATTATTTCTTCCCTAAGTCTTTGTTCCTCAATATCGATTTCGCTTGGCCAATGCAATGCAATCAAGAATGGAAAATTTGTTCCTCAGTTCCATTAATGTAGATTCTAAATTTATCAATTTATTGAAAATGTACTCATAGGAACATTTGATGTAATATTTTTTAGGCGTATAAATTATGCTTTGATCCAAAGGCTGGATAGTATTTAGTGCAAAAATACTAATTTAACATTGGGATGTTCTATTACTGGAGCCTGGAGCGTTGTCAATGATTAATATCCCTTCATATTGCAAGGATTTTTCGTGCATGTAGGCCTCCACCTCACGAACAAAGCATTTCTTAAACCATTCGGTAAACAATGCTGTTGTCACCCATCCCATTTTTGTTTGCCATCCAATGCACAGGTACATTTTTAGGTTCCTTACCTTTAAGAGCACGTAGTCTTAAGAATTTAATGTCTATTATAGGTTTCAACATTTTATCTCCTGATGCATTGCTGCAGAGCAGGAAAGTTATTCTATCTTTGTTAGCTTAGAAACCACTGGCCCGGTTTTTCGATTTTGCTACGAAAGCGCGACTTGGCATTTTTTCCCTTCTCATCTGCATTAAATATCTGCTCTGCAGAGTACCCTTCATTCGCTATGATATTCTTCAATTTCTCTGGATATTCTTTTGCTGCCTTGTCGTCGCCTGATGATGTTTCACCCCTTATTTGTATGTCATGAAGTTTAATTCTTTTCAAAAATCCACTTAGCCAACCTTTGCTTGCAGAGAATGTCTTGTTTACATGGGATGTAGAAGATGTTGATTCAGACCTTTTTAAGTTATCATAAAATTTAAGCGCCTTTTCAATAATTACATATCCGCTCACAGGAATACTTTTTAATGCCCGAATTCAACAACAAATATTTCCACGATCACAATTTTATCGCCAGCTTTCACGAAACAAAACTACCTTTTTTCCAGAATAATCCCTTCTCATCTGCATTAAATATCTGCTCTGCAGAGTACCCTTCATTCGCTATGATATTCTTCAATTTCTCTGGATATTCTTTTGCTGCCTTGTCGTCGCCTGATGATGTTTCACCCCTTATTTGTATGTCATGAAGTTTAATTCTTTTCAAAAATCCACTTAGCCAACCTTTGCTTGCAGAGAATGTCTTGTTTACATGGGATGTAGAAGATGTTGATTCAGACCTTTTTAAGTTATCATAAAATTTAAGCGCCTTTTCAATAATTACATATCCGCTCACAGGAATACTTTTTAATGCCCGAATTCAATCAACAAATATTTCCACGATCACAATTTTATCGCCAGCTTTCACGAAACAAAACTACCTTTTTTCCCTCCACAACTCCTCAACTTTCTCTCCTCAGCAGTTTTCCTCGCCAACTTAAACCGGCAACCTTTCAAAAGTCAGTGATTCTGATCATTAATTCGACCCTATACTCTTTACAGTGCCGGATTAGCCACGTAGCAAGAGTAGCAAATGCTACGGGCCCCGCGAATTTTAGGGACCCGCGCTCCAACGCCTGTCTGGCCGTAATAAAAAAATATTAATTTAGATAGGAGCGTAAAATATCTTGCATGACTTAAACGCGAAGCGCTTAGGCTATGTTTCACTTCCACTTGAAAATCTAAAACACGATTTCGTCACGTTAAATCGCAAAAATATGTAGGTATTTTACGAACTTTTTAACGTTAATGTTCTAATGTTTAATTATAATCGATATATTTAGACTAGCATCTATACCACGTTTCTACCCTTCAAGCGGCCAGATTTTTATTTTTTTATATAGGTATACATTTATTTTGCGAGTTTACGTAGCTGAGATTGTACTTTTTTAATCGATTTTAATATAATATCGACGATTATAAGTATTTCGAGAAAACAGGCGAACTATTTAAATTTTATTAACTCAGTCACGATCCAATCTTCTGTGGTTGGTTGATTTATTATAAAATATAGATTCATTTTATGAGTGAATATTTCTGACTTTTTTTTTAATCGATTATCATATCGATCATGTTTCGAAATTATTGAAAGCTAGTGACGGTAGATTAAGAGCAAGGTGTTTCAGAGTCTCAAGTAAAAATCGGGTAATTTAAAAAAGAATTATTCAAATTATAAACAAAAAGTTATTCAATTAAAAATTACACATTTTATGTGTTCGTCTACATTTAATTTACTTGAATATCTTTACTATAAAATAAGTGCTTAAGGTATGCACATTTGGATATTTTGGATTTTAAACTTTTTTCAATTACTATAGGTAGGTGTAGGCATAGAACATACCAAGAAGGTAAACGAACCAAAAATTGCTGCTTGTATGTATTAGTCTGACAGCAGCTAAGCCATTGTCAGTTTGTGTTTTTATATGCAAATATCAATTCTCCCCCATTGTCTGCCATATTGCGGCGAATTCATGTTTGTATAAGCGTTTACCTTCTTGGCGTTATTCTATGGGTGTAGGTATAATACCTACCACGAGAACCGTTGGTATCAAAATCTACAGCAATAATTTTAAATTGTACCACATTTCTAAAATTGAGCGCTGGCCACACCACAAGTTATGTGTTGTACTACTTGCACTGCACTACACGCAAGTTGGCAGCACTGCAAAACTAATAGGGGAATTCCCTGACATTGTCATCGATCGAGCTAGTCGTAAATCGAATAAATAAAATAGGATTCTATTGACTATCAAACAATAAGAAATTGCTATACATTTACCTTTGGCACAACATAAAAAACTTTTAAAAGCACTTTAGATGTGAGCCATTCTTGAGAAAAGTTGTTTTGACATTGCTTCGAGTACTGTTTTCGTGCGTGACGTAGCGCTGTGTGCAACTCATTCAATTATCTTTTTTAAAACACAATAGAAGAGTTTTTGTATGTACAAAGGCAAAAATATCAACGAGAATAACTTCACTTAAGATAAGATATTTGTCTGACTATAGGTAACATGAGCAGCAGATCTAGAAATACGGGTCGGCACTACGCTTCTGGAAGTGCTAAGCGTAAAGCAAAAGATGAGCAGGAAAAAATGAACGAATGAATGAAGCTGTTCTATCAAAAACACGTAAGCTGATCGAGTAATTTAATGTTCAGAATGATGTTGCTGAATCTACAGAAAGTAAATCAGAAAAGACAGAAGTTGCATCTCATTGTACATATGATAGTAGTACTACTACCATTTTTGATGAAGCTACATTTTCTATAAGTGATGCTGTAGGTGAAGAGACAGCAATTCCTCCTAATTTAGCTGTATCATGTTCTAACCAAAAAGAAGTTAAAAACACAGCCAGTCCTCTCGATCTCGAGTCGTCGTATTCTAACTAAAAAGTAGTCGATGGCATATTATTACTTGATTCTAATGTCACTACAGTTTCAAGTCAAAAACAAAACGAAAGTAAAATATACTCCAACGATATTGGTGAATGGCCGAGCAACTTTGATAGAGATTATTGGATTGAAAAAGGAAGCAGCGAACTGCAACATATGAATAGTGGTTTTTTTGTCTTCAAAGAAAATTTACGAAAACGAAAATAAGCCACGATTCTGCCATAAGGCATTTTTCACCTATGAACATAAACTAACGAATAAAACTCACGTCAGAGACTGGTTGTGTTATTCGGAAACCAAAGGACGACTTTTCTGTTTTGTTTGCAAAGTTACGAATTCAGATAGTTCGTCACCACGGTTTACAAAAGACGTATTAGATGACTGGAAGAATGCGCACAATTTCTTGACAAGACATGAAGAAAGCACTCCGCATAGACAAGCCATAATTTCGCTGTTAAACCTCAAAAACAATAATACGCGTGTTGATTCTCAACTTGTGAGCCAAATTGAGACTGAGCAAAAGTATTGGAGGCTACTCTTAAAACGAATCATTGCAGTAATAAAGTTCTTAGCAGAACGAGGTCTTGCGTTTCGGGGTAGTGACGAAATTGTTGGTTCACCTCACAATGAAAATTATTTAGGCTTGTTAGAATTAATAGCCCAATTTGACGCTTTTATGGCTCAACATATACAAAATCATGCTAATAAAGGAAAGGGATATACGTCATATTTATCAAAAACAACTTGTGAGGAATTTATTAATCTAATTGCATCAAACATACTGGATCAAATTATTTGCGAAATTAAGAAATGCAAATACTACTCAGTTTCATTGGATTCTACTCCAGATATATCGCATGTAGACCAACTGATTCTGATAGAGCGCTATGTTCTGCCATCTGGACCAGTGGAAAGATTTGTTAAGTTCTTGGACATGGAAGGTCATACTGCTGAACAACTCACTCAAAGTTTACTAGATTTCTTAAGTGAGAGTGGCATTGATATCAAAGATTGTCGTGGGCAAAGCTACGATAATGCCAGCAACATGAGTTGGAAATACACCGGCTTACAAGCCCGAATTGAGGAAATAAATAAGTGCGCCGAATACATTCACTGTCTTGCACATTCATTAAATTTGGTTGCTAAGTGCGCTGCAGACTGCTGTACAGAAGCATTACTTTTCTTCGATTTCATTGAAAACCTCTATACATTTTTTTCCGCTTCTACCTATCGATGGGGTCGTCTTACGAACGCACTTAAAGATTCTACTTCAAAAATTCCGATTTTGAAACGCTTATCGGAAACAAGGTGGTCAGCCCGAGCTGATGCTACGAAGGCACTTTTATGTGGTTTTATCACTCTTAAGCAAGCTTTGGAAGACATTTTCAAGAACGTGGATCAAAAAGCGGAGTGCCGTAATAAAGCTTACGGACTAGTTTCAACGATGAATAAGTTAGAAACGGGAATAATGACAATTACGTGGAACGGAATCCTAGAACGCTTGCAAGCGACTAGTGCTTCACTGCAGTTGTCTGATCAAGACTTTAATACGGGATACGCCCTTTATGAATCATTATATGGCTACGTCCAAGCGATCCACATTTTCAGATATTGAGGCAAGAGCCAAAGATCTGACCAACTGTGAAGAATACCAGCAACAGACATCAAGACGAATCAAGCGAAATACAAAGTACGACCATTTCAGCGGCTCTACTACACTCGCCGACTTTGTTGAAAATCAAACACCTGGACAACGTTTGGAAGTTCAAGTGTTTATTGTCATTATTGATAACGTACTGTCTGCTTTAACTAAACGTATGAAAGCATATCATAAGATTACTAGTGTTTTTGAAGTATTTCGACAGCGAAAATCTCTTACAACAGAAGAGATTTTGGAAATATCCTCACCAACTTTTCCTCGCCAACTTAAACCGGCAACTTTTTAAAACTTAACTGACTAAAAAAACAAACGTCCCGTTTTGTACTTATATACCTTTTTGTTCATTTCATTTCTCCCGCTAACCCACCTCTATACGTCTTTCTCGTACACCTTCTACCCCTACCTCCAATACAGTTTTTCATTTTTTCTCTTTGTTTGACAAACTCAGCAGCAGCAATAGTAACAGCTGCTCTCAGAATCTTAGTCACCTTATTGGCATCCGCCATTGACCCATGTCCTCAATTTCCTCTCCCCACTTGCATTCTTTAATCACATTCATTCGCTCCTCCCCCATTTACACACACACATACCCACTCATTTTCCATGATTCAAAGATACGATAGGCATCTTTTCACCACACGCGCCGGTTCCTGTACCGGCAAAGCTATTGGTTGAAAAGCTCCATATCGTCCCAATGATAGTCAATCTTTCAAACGCAAAAAAAAAGCCCCGGATAGGCGCACAACGGAGCTGCCAAGACGAAATGAAAGTAGACGACTGCATCAATATATATAAATACCGCCAAAATTCGGTGTTATTTTCCACATTGGTTCTCGAGAAATAACCTGACGGGTCCAATTGAAAACAGACACCTGCGTACTACCAAGACCACCAAATGTTCACTATTTGGTGGCATTTGGATTAGTGTACAGATTTCATACCTTCTATCTGTACTGTTTTCATACCTTTTTGATGGAAATCAAAAATGTTTGTTATTTTTTCTTTGAATGCGTGCGGCAGTAATTAACAAGTAGTTACTCAGTTGTGCTTTTGCCATAGAGTAATATAGAGAGGTAACCCTTCTTCTTCCATATCAGCTTACTTGCTGGGTGAAACAAAAATAGTACAATGTAAATCAGCCATGCTGTGTTAAGAAAATTTATTTGACCACATCTAGGACTAAATTTAGGATACAATTGCGAGTTGCTTTGTTGACTGTATAAAACGTATATAATTTATAATGTGTATGCTGTATTTATTTACATATAAGTATAAAATTGTTTGTGGTTTTCTCGCCACCCACGAGATCTATAAAATGGCGCGTTATCGAGATTACTAAAAATGTGGGAAGCGTAGCGAACCTTTATTTTTTTGAATGAATTTGTATTTATATGTGTATCTGACAGTCTTGGTGCACATCAAATGGAAGATTTAGAATCTATATTATTGAAATGAACTATATCATCCCAACTAACACTGGAATTATTAAATGTTGTGGTATTTTTAAAGTTTTTGAAACAATTCCTAGTGCTCTTTAATAAGTGTATGTATTTCTGAATCCCCAATAAGCTCAATATATTTAATATATACAACTTGCTTTTCGCTTGCTTTGAATGTGTGATGTGGCTGGAATGTGATGGACTTTAAATAATGCGGGTTGTTTATTGTAATGGTTTATGATACAAGACATTTTTAGTTTTACTCTCTGGAATGTATACAAACTAAGCTGATGGTTTTCCGACACAGGAGCAGGCAACAGGCAATTCCTGCGAGGTTCATCATCTTGGCTAGTAGCGGAATCTAATGATTTGTACGTCATCAATTTCACTTTGAATCTTGAAATTCAATTCATTTACATCAATTCTTTTAGGAACCAAACATGATTTTTGTAATTTTGTGCAATGTTTGGGAACACTTTTCGGATGAGTTCGGTTTTTGATTAGGTGAACGGCAAAAATTGACGGGAAATGCAATATACTTTCTCTCCTCAGCACTTTTTCTCGTCAATTTAAACTGGCAAGTTTTTAAAACTCAACTGACTAAAAAAAACAAACGTCCCGTTTTGTACTTATATACCTTTTAGTTCATTTCATTTCTGCCGCTAACCCACCTCTATACGTCTTTCTCGTATACCTTCTACCCCTACCTCCAATACAGTTTTTCATTTTTTCTCCTTGTTTGACCCACCCAGCAGCAGCAATAGCAACAGCTGCTCTCAGAATTTCAGTCACCTTATTGGCATCCGCCATTGACCCATGTCCCCAATTTCCTCTTCCCAATTGCATTCTTTAATCACATTCATTCGCTCCTCCCCCATTTACACACACACATACCCACTCATTTTCCATGATTCAAAGATACGATAGGCATCTTTTCACCACACGCGCCGGTTCGTGTACCGGCAAAGCTATTATCGTCCCAATGATAGTCAATCTTTCAAACGCAAAAAAAGAAAAGCCCTGGATAGGAGCACAACGGAGCTGCCGATAACCGTTCATCAACAGAAAAGGAGTATAAGAATAAAAAAAATAACACCAAGACGAAATGAAAGTAGACGACCGCATCAATATATATAAATACCGCCAAAATTCAGTGTTATTTTCCACATTGGTTCTCGAGAAATAACCTGACGGGTCCAATTGAAAACAGACACCTGCGTACAACCAAGACCACCAAATGTTCACAATTTGGTGGCATTTGGATTAGTGTACAGATTTCATACCTTCTATCTGTACTGTTTTCATACCTTTTTGATGGAAATCAAAAATGTTTGTTATTTTTTCTTTGAATGCGTGCGGCAGTAATTAACAAGTAGTTACTCAGTTGTGCTTTTGCCATAGAGTAATATAGAGAGGTAACCCTTCTTCTTCAATATCAGCTTATGCTGGGTGAAACAAAAATATTACAATGTAAATCAGCCATGCTGTGTTAAGAAAATTTATTTGACCACATCTGGGACTAAATTTAAGATACAATTGCGAGTTGCTTTGTTGACTGTATAAAACATATATAATTTATAATGCTTATGCTATATTTATTTACATATAAGTATAAAATTGTTTGTGGTTTTCTCACCACCCACGAGGTATATAAAATGGCACGTTATCGAGATTACTAAAAATGTGGGCAGCGTAGCGAACCTTTTTTTTAATGAATTTGTATTTATATGTGTATCAGACAGTCTTGGTGCACATCGAATGGAAGATTTAGAATCTATATTATTGAAATGAACTATATCATCCCAACTAACACTGGAATTATTAAATGTTGTGGTATTTTTAAAGTTTTTGAAACAATTTCTAGTGGTCTTTAATAAGTGTATTTATTTCTGAATTCCCAATAAGCTCAATATAATTAATATATACAACTTGCTTTTCGCTTGCTTTGAATGTGTGATGTGGCTGGAATGTGATGGACTTTAAATAATGCGGGTTGTTTATTGTAATGGTTTATGATACAAGACATTTTTAGTTTTACTCTCTGGAATGTATACAAACTAAGCTGATGGTTTTCCGACACAGGAGCAGGCAACAGGCAATTCCTGCGAGGTTCATCATCTTGGCTAGTAGCGGAATCCAATGATTTGTACGTCATCAATTTCACTTTGAATTTTGAAATTCAATTCATTTACATCAATTCTTTTAGGAACCAAACATGATTTTTGTAATTTTGTGCAATGTTTGGGAACACTTTTCGGATGAGTTCGGTTTTTGATTAGGTGAACGGCAAAAATTGACGGGAAATGCAATATACTTTCTCTCCTCAGCACTTTTTCTCGCCAATTTAAACTGGCAAGTTTTTAAAACTCAACTGACTAAAAAAAACAAACGTCCCGTTTTGTACTTATATACCTTTTAGTTCATTTCATTTCTGCCGCTAACCCACCTCTATACGTCTTTCTCGTATACCTTCTACCCCTACCTCCAATACAGTTTTTCATTTTTTCTCCTTGTTTGACCCACCCAGCAGCAGCAATAGCAACAGCTGCTCTCAGAATTTCAGTCACCTTATTGGCATCCGCCATTGACCCATGTCCCCAATTTCCTCTTCCCAATTGCATTCTTTAATCACATTCATTCGCTCCTCCCCCATTTACACACACACATACCCACTCATTTTCCATGATTCAAAGATACGATAGGTATCTTTTCACCACACGCGCCGGTTCGTGTACCGGCAAAGCTATTATCGTCCCAATGATAGTCAATCTTTCAAACGCAAAAAAAGAAAAGCCCTGGATAGGAGCACAACGGAGCTGCCGATAACCGTTCATCAACAGAAAAGGAGTATAAGAATAAAAAAAAATAACACCAAGACGAAATGAAAGTAGACGACCGCATCAATATATATAAATACCGCCAAAATTCAGTGTTATTTTCCACATTGGTTCTCGAGAAATAACCTGACGGGTCCAATTGAAAACAGACACCTGCGTACTACCAAGACCACCAAATGTTCACAATTTGGTGGCATTTGGATTAGTGTACAGATTTCATACCTTCTATCTGTACTGTTTTCATACCTTTTTGATGGAAATCAAAAATGTTTGTTATTTTTTCTTTGAATGCGTGCGGCAGTAATTAACAAGTAGTTACTCAGTTGTGCTTTTGCCATAGAGTAATATAGAGAGGTAACCCTTCTTCTTCCATATCAGCTTACTTGCTGGGTGAAACAAAAATAGTACAATGTAAATCAGCCATGCTGTGTTAAGAAAATTTATTTGACCACATCTAGGACTAAATTTAGGATACAATTGCGAGTTGCTTTGTTGACTGTATAAAACGTATATAATTTATAATGTGTATGCTGTATTTATTTACATATAAGTATAAAATTGTTTGTGGTTTTCTCGCCACCCACGAGATCTATAAAATGGCGCGTTATCGAGATTACTAAAAATGTGGGAAGCGTAGCGAACCTTTATTTTTTTGAATGAATTTGTATTTATATGTGTATCTGACAGTCTTGGTGCACATCAAATGGAAGATTTAGAATCTATATTATTGAAATGAACTATATCATCCCAACTAACACTGGAATTATTAAATGTTGTGGTATTTTTAAAGTTTTTGAAACAATTCCTAGTGCTCTTTAATAAGTGTATGTATTTCTGAATCCCCAATAAGCTCAATATATTTAATATATACAACTTGCTTTTCGCTTGCTTTGAAATGTGTGATGTGGCTGGAATGTGATGGACTTTAAATAATGCGGGTTGTTTATTGTAATGGTTTATGATACAAGACATTTTTAGTTTTATTGTCTGGTACGTATACAATCAAAGCTGATGGTTTTCCGACAACGGAACAGGCAACAGGCAATTCCAGCAAGGTTCATAATTCTATTGCATAGTTGACGACATAATGCACGAAAAAATCCTTGGAATTTAAAGGGATATTAATCATTGACAACGCTCCATGCTCCAGTAATAGAACATCCCAATGTTAAATTAGTATTTTTTCCACTAAAGACTATAAGCCTTATCCAGACTTTGGATCAAAGCATAATTTCTACGTTTAAAAAATATTATATCAAATGTTCCTATGAGTGCATTTTCAATAAATTTATAAATTTAGAATCTACATTAATGGAACTGTGGAACAAATTTTCCATTCTTGATTGCATTGTCCAAGCTACATATGCGATTGGAAGTCTAAGAAAACACACATTAAGAGCATGTTGGCAGAAAGTCTGGCCTGAGTGTGTACAAAACGAAATCGATATTGAGAAACAAGGACTTACGGAAGAAATAATATCAACTGCCCATCAAATAGGAGGAGAAGGTTTCGACATTTTCAACAAGAATGATGTCAACGAATTGCTTGCGGACGTGACTTTGCCCGATGAAGACATTATTGAAATAGCCTTAAGAGATGTAGAAATTTCTGATGATGATAGCCATGACGGAATTGTTTCTAGTCTTACGTTAAAATCGATTTCAGAAATTCTCCAAACGTGCGATATATTGCAAGTAAAAATTTTGTTATACGAGCCTGACACGGAAAAGGCCTTAAAAATAAATCAAGATTTAAATCGTCTTATGTCTCGTTATCCAGAGTAGAAGAAAGTTTTGAAAAATGCAGTTACTCTGTGAAGACCTAAATTTTGTAACAATTTTAGGTCACACAAAATACCGCCCGCACCATATACCAACACCATGCGAGCACATGTAGCCAAACCACGCCACACGTGGTTATGCTCGAACATGACACAACGCCGAAATACGGGAATTCCGTATGCGCGAACACGACACAGTGCCGAAATACGGGACTTGTCGATGCTCGCATGAAAAGTGTATAAAAGGCCGGTGCACAGAGGAACCGGTCTCTTGTGATTTGAACAGCGGCGGCGACAACAACGGGTGAGCACGAGGTCTTGTGATTTGAACAGCGGCGGCGACAACAGCGGGCGAGCACGAGCTCTTGTGATTTGAACAGCGGCGGCGACAACAGCGGGCGAGCACGAGCTCTTGTGATTTCAACAGCGGCGGCGACAACAGCGGACGAGCAGGCGCTCTCTTGCGATAACCAACAGCGGCGGCGACAACAGCGGACGAGCAGGCGAGTAAGTGGGTATAGTATTCGCGGACAGTGGCGACCACGGCAGACAATTCCTGAATTTTGAGACTTCTTACGTGATTGGTGGTGTGAGGTTTTAACCGACATCACTACCACGTAAGAGAGTGCTCCACCCTAGACGAAGTAAACGCAAGGTTTTAACCGGCGTTTCACTTCAAAGCAGCTATTGCTTCAAGTTAGAATTTTGAGACTTCTTACGTGATTGGTGGTGTGAGGTTTTAACCGACATCACTACCACGTAAGAGAGTGCTCCCCCCTAGACGAAGTAAACGCGAGGTTTTAACCGGCGTTTCACTTCAAAGCAGCTATTGCTTCAAGTAGGAATTTTGAGACTTCTTACGTGATTGGTGGGGTGAGGTTTTAACCGACATCACTACCACGTAAGAGAGTGCTCTACCCTAGACGAAGTAAACGCGAGGTTTTAACCGGCGTTTCACTTCAAAGCAGCTATTGCTTCAAGTTAGACTTTGGAGACTTCTTACGTGATTGGTGGTGTGAGGTTTTAACCGACATCACTACCACGTAAGAGAGTGCTCCACCCTAGACGAAGTAAACGCGAGGTTTTAATCGGCGTTTCACTTCAAAGCAGCTATTGCTTCAAGTTAGACTTTTGAGATTTCCTACGTGATTGGTGGTGTGAGGTTTTAACCGACATCACTACCACGTAAGAGAGTGCTCCCCCCTAGACGAAGTAAACGCGAGGTTTTAACCGGCGTTGAATTTCAAAGCAGCTATTGCTTCTACGTCTGCCACTACCCCACTTCACTGCCATTAGACGAAGCGGAGAGAATACAGGATTAGTTCTAATTAGTCTAAGATGAAGTTGTAATTTACTGAATAATAAAATAAAGTAAACAAACTCCATCAAACGTTGTGTTAAGGTCAAGAAAATAAATATTGTACAGGACTCTGGGAAGACTGAGCGTACCCCAGCTAGAGATTCCTTACATGGCGCCCGAGCAGGGACCTTAACACAACGAATCGATATGAAGCCGAAGTCAGGGTGGATCTATACCCTACGCAGCTAGAGCAATACGCGGCAGAATTTAAACTTGACGATACTGGAAGTGTGGACGAACTGCGAAAAAGGTTCGCAGCTTTGATAGTTGATAGCACCACTAACCCGGAATTCCGCAAACGACTGGAGGAATTGGAAATAAAGCACACGCAAGAGACAGCAAGCTCCACATTACCAAAAACATCGAAGTCAACGTTAACACAACCATCTCACGTCCACATAGAGGAAATGGAACGACACCAGGAACAACCATCTGTCGGCGCAGATAACATGAACGCTTTTGTGTGAACTCAATGTGTTATCGTCATTGAACAAGTTCGTAAGTGGCCAGTAAAATACGACGGCGCTAAGGATCCGTTGGGATTTATAGAGCGCGTAAAGGAACTGGCAGACATGTATGGTCTCAACCGGGACTTACTCCCTCGCACAATGCCACAGCTTCTCACAGACAAGGCATTAACCTGGCACCGGAACAACAAAAGGCAGTGGGTCACGTTTGAAGCATTCGAACGAGACTTTCTGAAATTTTTCCTCCCCAGCCGATATTTTGAAGATCTAGACGATGAGATCCGAAAACGGGTGCAAAAGCCAAGAGAGGCCTTTAAGGATTATACCATCGCCCTGCAAAATCTGATGGGACGTGCGCATTATGACGAAGACCGACAGAACGAACGTATCTTCCGCAATAGTTTGCCCGACTACCGCCTATACATACGGCGTGACAATTTCTCCTCGCTGGACGAACTGACCACTCGTGCGCAAGAATACGAAAGTATCAGAGCGGATCAGGAAACACTGCGTGAAGCACCACAACGCAGCCGACAACAACCACCACATGAGCAGCTACGACGATGCCAACCGGAACCTCGACGCGATCGAGCACAAACAATGGGCATCAAAATAAGTCACAAAACAGCATGTCGACGCTGCGGTCAAGAAGGACACATCCAACGCAATTGTCGGAACCCACAGGCACTGTTCTGCTGGGAGGGCGGCCAAACGAATATGCGAACAATTGAGTGCTGTCAACAGCAAGCGGGAAACGAGCAAGGACCCCCTCACAACCGGGGACGAGTGGGGCCGTCAAATCGCAACCCGTTCCGCCAACAGTAAAGTTGTTACGTTACGAGCGTAACCATATCTTCGCCACAGTTACGGTGGACGGAGAACAAATAAATGCGACGATAGACACCGGGGCTACAAAGAGCTTCATCAATGGAAATTTTGCCAAACAACATCGAAGTCCGAACAACGTAGTCGCAGTAAACGTGAGGGCACAACTAGCAAACGGCGGTGAATGCACAAGCAAGGAAGCCCTTATGCTGGACGTGCGAATAGGTGATAAATGTTGCCGAATGCCGTTTCTCATCTTCCCACGTGCATCTGGACAAGTTATTTTAGGGTTAGATTTCTTGTACACCATGGGAGCTACACTTTCTCTCGGAAGGAGCTCCGTTGAATTGAGAGCCGACAGGAGAAACTCACGAAACAACCCCAAACAGTTGACAGTGCGTAACAGGAATCCTAGGAAGCAACAGCAGAGGTCACCACAGAAACAACAAGGACAGCAAACGCTAATACAACAACAATTGACAATAGCAAACAACGATCAACAGATAACCCCGCCTGCAGTGAGACGAGGGCATTCGAAGCGGAGCGCAAACAACAGCAATCTCAGCAACAACAACAATAACATTAACAAAATTGCCGCTAGCCTCTCAGCTAAAGCCGGCGCTGCCGAAGAAGCCAAAGCGGCCACAACTACATCATCGGCTTCAGCCACAACTACAACACCCCGCAACTACGGACGGAAGAAGAAGTACCAACAAGTAACGCAAGTCCTGCAACGAACTGCTGACACTCTTGAGGATCAGGAGCCACATCCGATGCCCGCCAAAGTGGCTAATATTGAATTAGCAGAAGGTTCACGTACGAGTGCACTCACAGCGACATCGCCTCTACTAAACGCAAATTATGATGAAACTCCAACGCTGGACTTGCACGATCCCAACTCCAATTCCAACGCTCACGTTCGTCTACCAAGCACTGCGCCTTCATCGCCACCGGGGCGTGATTATAAGATCAAAGACAATTTCAAACGGACCCTTACGCTGGACAACCAGGTCAACTGCAACGCGGTGGTCCCGTCACCGAGCGCACAAGTATCCGCTGAAGGCACTGGTACTGCTGGCATAGTCGCAGCCGAGGAGGAACAGCAACGCGGTTCGGTAAAACTGGTCTTATCCAAAAAGAAGGGTAGGAGTTTCAAAAGTGGGGTACTTGTTCAGTCCGACCAACCCGAGCGGTCTGCAGTCAACAAGCGACAGCATCTGTACGAACATCGGTGGGGTGCTGAAGCCAACGGCGATGCTTCCTGCGACGCAATGCCTCCGAAATTCAATGACAAGAAAGCCACACGATCATCGCCCTACGGCCTATTTGAAGACTTCAATGAAGAGTCGAGCAAAAGTACACTTTCACGTGACAATAGACCAGTGGTTGGCAAATTGACTCGCGTCATTAAGCTTCAAAATATCCCCAATCCATGTGATACGGACACAGCTACACTGGCCGACACTATTACCAGCTTTAAAGTTGACAGGAAGGGCAAACTGAATGTCGTAGCAGATGCGCTATCTAGACAACCACTAGAAGCTCTTTACTCACGTACTCAACTGCAAGATGAAGAGAAGGAAGAATACAACGACGGAGGCACGTGGAAGAGAGGCGCTACATCATTGACCGCGCTATTAAACAAACTGCCCATTACAACTGGCCTCACTTTCCGCGACCTGAATGAGGTACATGGAGAGAAGGGGCAACACTTACCGCAAATGGTCAAAGACGCAATAACACCGAGGATGCAGATAGATCCTAGGACTGGGAAACTGAAACGAATGCGATTCGAAATGCCACCATACCGAATCGTCATTAACCCCACGTCAATAACCGTAAGATTGCGCACCATGAAGTAAGGGGGGGTGGGAAGACCTAAATTTTGTAACAATTTTAGGTCACACAAAATACCGCCCGCACCATATACCAACACCATGCGAGCACATGTAGCCAAACCACGCCACACGTGGTTATGCTCGAACATGACACAACGCCGAAATACGGGAATTCCGTATGAGCGAACACGACACAGTGCCGAAATACGGGACTTGTCGATGCTCGCATGAAAAGTGTATAAAAGGCCGGAGCACAGAGGAACCGGTCTCTTGTGATTTGAACAGCGGCGGCGACAACAGCGGGCGAGCACGAGCTCTTGTGATTTGAACAGCGGCGGCGACAACAGCGGGTGAGCACGAGCTCTTGTGATTTCAACAGCGGCGGCGACAACAGCGGACGAGCAGGCGCTCTCTTGCGATAACCAACAGCGGCGGCGACAACAGCGGACGAGCAGGCGAGTAAGTGGGTATAGTATTCGCGGACAGTGGCGACCACGGCAGACAATTCCTGAATTTTGAGACTTCTTACGTGATTGGTGGTGTGAGGTTTTAACCGACATCACTACCACGTAAGAGAGTGCTCCACCCTAGACGAAGTAAACGCAAGGTTTTAACCGGCGTTTCACTTCAAAGCAGCTATTGCTTCAAGTTAGAATTTTGAGACTTCTTACGTGATTGGTGGTGTGAGGTTTTAACCGACATCACTACCACGTAAGAGAGTGCTCCACCCTAGACGAAGTAAACGCAAGGTTTTAACCGGCGTTTCACTTCAAAGCAGCTATTGCTTCAAGTTAGAATTTTGAGACTTCTTACGTGATTGGTGGGGTGAGGTTTTAACCGACATCACTACCACGTAAGAGAGTGCTCCCCCCTAGACGAAGTAAACGCGCGTTTTAACCGGCGTTGAATTTCAAAGCAGCTATTGCTTCTACGTCTGCCACTACCCCACTTCACTGCCATTAGACGAAGCGGAGAGAATACAGGATTAGTTCTAATTAGTCTAAGATGAAGTTGTAATTTACTGAATAATAAAATAAAGTAAACAAACTCCATCAAACGTTGTGTTAAGGTCGAGAAAATAAATATTGTACAGGACTCTGGGAAGACTGAGCGTACCCCAGCTAGAGATTCTTTACAACTCAAAAGGAAATCACATCATTTTTTACAAGAGTAGACAATGCTGCTGATGTGAATATGGAAGAGTCTATAAGTGATGACAGCGGTTCTCCAATATTCGAACGACGCAAAACTCCACATATTAGCCGTGATTCTGATCATTAATTCGACCCTATACTCTTTATAATTCATTAATTTATTGTGGTACTATTTTTTTTGTTTTTGGTTAAAATACGGATAAAATTTTATTCATTTAATTTATGTTTAAATTAAAATCGTATTACGTAGCATTAAATGGAATAATAAATGTTGAAGTGAAGAAATAAATTGTTTTGTATTTATTTATGCGGTTTTTTAGGGTTTTTTACATGGAGTATCTAAATTTGTGCGGTTTTTCAAAATGCTGTAACGCATCCCCTGTTTTTGTATGAAAGTAAGGAACTTTTTTATGCGGATTTTTTTTATGCGACTTTCTGAGGAACCCATATACCGCATAAAAGAAGGCCTAAGTATATATACACACACATATATATATATATATATATATATATATATATATAGATATATATATATATATATATATATATATATATATATATATATATATATATATATATATATATATATATATATATATATATATATATATATATATATATATATATATATATATATATATATATATATATATATAGATATATATATAAATATATATATATATATATATATATATATATATTTATATATATATATATATATATATATATATATATATATATATATATATATATATATATATATATATACTCGTATATATATTTTTATTTTTTTTTATTTTTTATTTTTTTAAGCACTTATGCCTATCCAAGGATTTATTAGCGAAGTTATTCAACACTTATAGAAATTTGTAATTTTAACTTGTGTTAGAATTCTTAAGTGTAATTCGGCAAATATGCCATGATACAGAGATACTCCAAAATATTTCTATTGTATTGTTGGGATAGTCATTAGATTTTGTGTTTTAGAAAATAAATTTTATATATTCACAATGAATTTAGTCACATTTCCTGCTGGGAATATATGGTGAACTCATGTACACACATCCGTCGGTTTTATTTCACTGCTTTTCCGTTTCTTTCTTCTCTGTCTGTACATGTGAGCCGACGATTCGCGAGTAAAGCCTCAAGGCCCGAATACAATAATGCGAGAGACCGAGACGAGAGCAGACCGAGTCTCGGCAAGATCACGGTTTGCACTGTCTCGCATTCTAATATACAAAAAGCAAAGTGCGAGACATATTTCCACAAAAGCAGAAGTACTAAAGAAAGATTAAAAACGAAGTATTTTGAGAAATATTGAAAAATGCGTGCAGAAAAAATTCGTAAATTAATAAAATGTGCCACCGCAGCACATTTAGGATATGTAAATATGGTAGAGGGCCTAACCCGTAGGAGGAGGTGCTGGGTTCGACCGATTAATAAAAATCGTGAAACTTTTAGTTTTTATGAAACCACGTATCAAAAAATGAAGAATCAAGACCACGATATATTTCTGAAGGCTACCCGCATGACTGTTGAACATTTTAGATCCTTAAGGCATTTTTTTTAAATTGATCCCGAAGAGATCTATAAGCAGTTCTGCAATCTTTTTCTAAAAACAATTCCCTTTATTTTTATTTATATTTTTTTAATAAAAAACTTACCATCCAAATTTAAATGTCCGGGAATTTCTCTCCAAGCATTATCTTTAACATCAATATTTTTGTAAAGTTTTTCCCTTATATCATAAAGATAAGTCTTGGATTTTACTAAATCAATTAAAATTTCTATGCTTTCCTCACTTAACTTTTGCATTTTTAATTAAATAAAATAAATGCGGGGCCACGAACAGCAAAACAGGCATAAATAAATCCGTTTTACCAAACAGATGATCACTTTGAAAAGTTGTGTTTGCCGAGAGTGCGAGGACTTACTAATTTTTTAGAAATGCCTCGTCTCGCCGTATCGCATCGAGACGAGAAAGAAGAGTATTTAATAAATACTTGAATTCTTAATTATTCTTAATCTTTTCAAACTGTTTGCTAATTGGATGGCAGTTATGGAAGATGACGTGGGAAAAAAGCATGAGATATATTCAGCCTATATAGAAAAGTGAATACTGTTAACAACCTAGCCAACGGCGACTGCGATAACTTAAATAATTGATTTTTATATTTTGTTTGGCCCATCTGGCAAAATGGTTTTCTCATTTTCTGGTAATTCTGGTCATTTTTTGAATTCTAAACGGCCAGGAAAGGAGGACGAAAAGTGTAAGCATTTTATTTATCTGTTGTAATCATTGAAATAATTATTTTGTATTAAAGTTTTAAAGCTCTAAAAAACCGCATCGTGCTCCAGTGCTGAAAAATTGGAATTCGGCTTTTTAATATTCAACATCTTTAAAACCTTTTGTGTAACGTTACACGTAATTCGTGGGAATTATGGTACGCACAAAAAATGGCGCGAATTCTATGTCACCTACGAAAAATGGATGTGGTCTTTGCAATCAACCAGACAATATGCAGATTATTCAGTGTGACAGCTGCGATTTGTGGTTTCACTTTGCCTGCGTGAACGTTTCTGAGAATATAGCAGAAATTGAATGGGACAGTGGAATTTGCAAAGCGTCGCAGCAGCTGCAGTGGCTGAAAGGGAGCAATTGTCAACAGAGGCAAATACTAAGGAGTTTCAGTCACCAATGGGGGTGTCTATGAACGATTTACAGAAAGTCCACGGCAAGCAAGGAAGTTCGCGCCTTATGTCCCTTGAGTTACTTCGATTGGAAGAAGAAACACAACTGAGAATGTCATTCATTGAGCAAAAATATGCTATAATGAAGAAATACGACGATGGTGGTGTTGATGCTGCATCTGCGCTTAGAGCGCCATGCAGTCGCAGTGCTTTAAAATGGGCAAATGAAAATGCTATTGCTGCTACAGAGAGTGTACGTACTGTGAAGGAAAGCAAAGTGAGTGCTGGTGTTGATACTGCCGACAAGGGCATATCCATAGCTGGTATCACTCCAAATGATATCGGCGGCAACTCACTTGGTCTAGGCGAAATAAGTTATGTTGAGGTAGCCACTCAACGTTTGGCTGCAGCTACACCACCGAGCAGCTTGAGCGAGACGCCCAAGAGATCTGCCAATTTTCAGCGGCAATCCGCCCAGAGATCTGCCAATTTTCAGCGGCAATCCGGAACAGTAGCCGGTATTTATAAGCAGCTTTGAAAACTCTACTCATTTGTGTAGATTCAGCCTTGATGAAAATTTGCTTCGTCGTTGAAGGGAAGAGCTCGTGAGTATGTACACAGCAGTCTTATAATTCCGGCAATGGTGCCAAAAATTATTTCGACGCTACGAATGGTTTCGGTCGACCAGAAAATATTATTAACTACATGGTATCTAAGCTGATCTCCATGCGTAAATCAGAATAAGCTCGAAACGTTGGTTAATTTCGCTCTTGAGGTACAGAACTTAACCGCAACGACGGAGGCAGCGTGCTTGCAAAATCATTTGAACAACCCGATGCTGCTACAAGAACTCGTCGAGAAAATAACAGTGCCCATGGCGTTACAGTGGGCCATGCATAAGCGTACAACAGGGTGCGAGAGTTTGCCTTTATTTAACGAGTGGCTTTTTGAATTCGCAGAATCAGCGAGTATTATCATATCAATTCCCTTGGCTAAGAAGGACACTGAGGTGCGCAGGATGCAACATATGAACTACCACGAAGAAGAAGGAATCTCTAAAGATCTGCGATCCGATTTTGAAATGCGATAAATTTAAAGAATCGGACAACAAGCAAAAATGGGACGAAGTAGTTAAAAACAAGTTGTGCCATCATTGTTTGATAAAGCATGATTATAGATCGTGCCGTCAACAGAAAGAATGTGGCATAAATGGCTGCGCTACATTACACCACAAAATTTTACACAACCTAAGGAGCGGCCAACATCACGTCGCAGGGGAAGGCGTTGTCGCGATACATCGTATGCAGACTTCAAGCGTGTTATTCAGCATTGTGCCAATCACCATCTATGGAAAAAACAGAGCGGTCAACTTGTTCGCATTTTTAGATGACGGCTCCGGCCCTACGCTTTTTGAAAAAGGGGTTTTGGATGAATTACAGCTAGAAGAAGGAGTTATGCTTACGCTGGACAGACGGAACAGTGCGTATTGAGCCGGAATATCAGATTCCAGACTTAAAGATTTCACGTCGATGCACATTCCGTAGAGCATCTTGGCCTACCCACTCAAACAATGAAATTGAGCGAATTGGCTAGTAAGTACAAGCATTTGAGAGGCTTGCCAGTGGAATCGTATGACGACATCACCCCGAAAATGATAATTGGGGTAAACAACAAGAACATGGCGATGCCTCTTAAGTTCAGAGAAGACAAAGCTCATGAGCCTGCTGCAACAGAAACCAGACTGGGTTGGACAATATTTGGCGTGACGGATCGCAATTGTTGTGATGCTGACTTACAATTGCACATATGTGAGCATGACAATGACGCAGCTTTGCAGAGTTTGATGCTGGAAAATAAGAAATTAGAAAATCAGCCAAAGAACTTCAGAGGAGTTGAGTCTGTACAGAATAATGAGTTAGATGAGAAGGTCACGCGAGATGGCGACCACTTCGTTGCAAAGTTGTTGTGGAAGTCGAAAAATGTACAGATGCCCAAATCTTCCAATGTTCGCTGTTAAAAATCCAAACAAGCCGTCAAAGATAAGAGTTGTTTGGGATGCGGCTGCAAATTTTGACGGAATATCACTTGATGACTGTCTCAAGAAGGGTCCGGATTTATTAGCTTCATTGCCAGGAGTACTTTTCAATTTCCTTAGGAAAGTTGGAGTCTCAGGTGATATAACCGAAATGTTCCACAGAGTGGCGGTCGATAGAGATGACCAATGTGCGCAAAGATTTTTGTTGCGAAATGGAGAGGCCCGTCAGCCTGATGTTTATGCATTGCAAGTATTGAGTTTTGGAGCCAGCTGTTCTCCATCGTTAGCACAATTCGCCAAAAATAAGATAGCGAAGCAAGTCGAATTCAACTGCATGTGTTTGTGGACGCTAGTGAGCAAGCTTGTGTGGCCGTAGCATACTTCAGAATTGAAGCGTCATTGGTGTATGCCCGTACAAAGGTAGCCCCCCTTCGACCAATATCAATACCTAGACGGCCGTTCTCGGAGCTCGTTTGGCGAATTCGATGGTGCAGAGCCATGATTTGCGGATTGACACTAAATACTATTGGTCAGACTCGAAGACTGTTCTGCTTTGGCTAGGCTCTGATGCGAGAGCTTACAAACAATTTCTCAAATTTCGCGTTGCAGAGATTCAGGAATCAACCGAGATCAAAAATTGGGATTAGGTACCCACAAAAATTAATGAAGCAGATTTAGCGACAAAGTGGAGTCGCTCACCAGAATTCGATGCTAGAAGTTCCTGGTTCGTTGACCCACCATTCTTACGATTGCCCAACCGAGAGTGGCCTAAGTACGATTTGACAAACAGTAGCGGCATGAACGAGTCGGTAGAAGTGATAACAACACACCAACATGGTGTGAGATTGGAAGAGCGAGAATTTATCGACGTGTCCAGGTTTTCAAAATGGGAGCGACTGCTAAGGAGCATAGCGTATGTGAAGTTATTTGTTGAATGAGGAGTCGCCTTGAAAATGCTCCTCCAATAATCAACACCGCAAGAAACCCGATAATATTGCCAAAGCAACATCAGGTTACGCATCTAATTGTCGATTATTACCAACGAAAATATCAACGCGTAAATCACGAGACGGTGATAAATGAAATCTTCCAAAAGTATCACATACCAAGCTCACATACCAAGCCTACGAACTTTGCTATGAAATATCCGCCGTGTTTGTCAGCAATGCAAAAATCCGAATGCCCATCCATGTCCACCCGAGATGAGCCCACTTCCGAAGGCGCGATTAACTCCATTCCTACGACCGTTTTCTCACGTTGGGCTGGATTTTTTCGGGCCGTTCCTGGTAACAGTGGGAAGGCGATCAGAAAAGAGATATGGTGCTATATTAACCTGTATGACGAGTAGACCTGTACACATAGAAGTTGCTCATAGTCTTAACACGAGTTCGTGCGCAATCGTTATAAGAAATTTTATTGCTCGAAGAGGTATTTCCCTGCATATGTACAGCGATAATGGCACAAATTTAAAGGCGGCCGATAAAGAACTGCGACAAGGATGCGCAGAATTCGACTTCAACACTCTCCGCGGTGAGTTCCCTAGTACCGATACGAAACGGACGTTCATTCCCCCGCGCCATGGGAACGCATGGTGCGCGCTATAAAAACTGTGTTATACCAAATTATAACACCTGACACAATACTGAACGATGAGAAGCTATTGAATCTTCTGCTGGAAGTAGAAAGCATCGTAAACAGCCGACCATTGACATCACTCGACACAGCGGCAGAAGAAACCCTCACACCCAATCATTTGCCTTTGAGCTCATCCTCTGGCAGTAAACCCCCAGGAATATTTCTGAAAATGACCAATATGTAAAAAGGCAGCTGGCGTCATTCACAGTTCTTGGCAAACCGATTTTGGAAGCGGTGGCTGGCTGAAGTTCAACCTGGTCTGACTAGACGCACAGCCTGGTTTGATAAAACCAAACCTATACAATTGGGAGACGTAGTAATTGTTGTGGACAATAACTTACCCCGACATACGTGGCCGAAAGTAGTCGTAACAGAAGTAATGGTTGGAGGAGATGGCCAGGTACGCAGCGCGATCGTTCGCATAGCAGGTGGAGAGTACCATCATCCGGTTGCGAAATTGGCGGTCTTGGAAGTTCGTCGAAATGAAGGCAGTATTGTTTAGATGTTTACGGGGTAGTCACGCCCACATGTACGAGTATGATCGTGATACCGGGGGGAAGAATGTTAACAACCCTGTCAACGGCGACTCCGATAACTTAAATAATCGATTTTTATATTTTGTTTGGCTCATCTGGTAAAATGGTTTTCTCATTTTCTGGTAATTGTCACTTTTTTAAATCTAAACGACCAGGAAAGGAAGCCCTAAAGTGTAAGCATTTTATTTATCTGTTGTAATCATTGAATAATTATTTTGTATTAAAGTTTTAAAGCTCTGGAAAACCGCATCGTGCTCCAGTGCTAAAAAATTGGGATTCGGCTGTTTAATATTCAACAAAAACTATTTGGAATAAATAAATTTTTTTAAAGTAAATAATTTTATTATTAATTTTGCACTTTCCACACCACAGTGATGCGCTACCGAGTAAATTCTTCATTTGGGTAGTCTGTTCCCCTGTAGGCTTATTACATCCTTTACAATATGTTAAATTATATATTTAGAATTAACATAAAGATACTAAAAACCAAATTGTATACATTGATTATATAAACTTAATTAAAGATAAAAACTAAATAATAATAATAAAATGTAAAAAAAGGATAAGAAATAAAATATATCACAATAAATTAATTAAATAAAATTTCATCATCCATGAGCCTTAAAGCTCAGTTACTCAAACATAAGAAAACATAGCATAGCACAGTTGGCTGTCATACAAAAATCTATTAAAGACGCAGCGTGTGCATCTGATTACTGAAAATTTAGCATAGCATAGCATAGCACAGAAGTCTCTTGATTGAAGTCTATGAATTAAAAAAGCTTCAAAAGCACGCATGCATACTTTCATTGTGTTTTGACCTTCAAGCGGCCCCGACACCTTAGTGCATTATGTACAGAATCGTTAAGATGAGTTAGTGTAATAGCTATGTATGCTTCTTACATTCAATGACTGAAGCCATGCATTAAGAAAAATCCAAATCATTTGGATTTTGCTTACTGCATGAGATGTGTTCAGTCAATACTTCATGTGTATTTCCGTGACTGAAGCTGCATTCATTCGAAGCAGAATTTCAAAGCGTGCGGACGTCATGGCGGACAACGGAAAAAAATATTTCTCATCGCATTTATTGAATTTACTGGTAAATTTTGATGAGTAAATTTTTATGAGTAAACTCATTCCTTTCTCGGTACCAATTTTCCATCCAAATTCTTTTTTTTCCTTGCTTTTGTTTTTCAAAACCGCAACCGCAGTCAAAATTATTTTATCCGCATCTGACACTGTCGTACACACCGAAAGAGCAAGAATGATAGAGAAGAAGATTACGCATTGCGCAGGTCCGTTATAATTTTCTTTCTGAGTTTGACATTTCGTCGCTGGGCTGTGACGTCAACATAGCACAAACTACATAAGCCTCGTTTATTTTTGTTAGCCTCGTTTCACACGAACGGCAATGGCGCGCCACGGCGATGATAAATATATACAAAACTGCACAACAAAGTCCCAAAACCAAAACAATATTTAAATTTAAGGTGCGGCAGTCCGACTCTATATGAAATTAGTCACCATGCGACAAAATCATTTTTCCCCAGAAACTAAAAAAAGGTCTCCTCCGCTCTTTTTTGTGTTTTATGTTTTTATTGGATTTTTTATACAATGGAGCGTAGATATACGTACACACACTTTGCATTAAGGCAATAATAATTCAAATTGAACTTTCTGCAGTCTCATATGTAAGTAAGTAGATACACAAATTTCTTCTGCATGTGCCAAAAAATCAATTTTCCAAAGAAATTAAAAAAGGTCTGTCTCGTTTGTTTTTTGTTTTGTTTTTCAGCCGCAATCATAGATTGTCTGATCGTGTGAAGCTCTTGGTATGAGCATACACACTTTTCGCCGTTTTTGTGAGTTTTTATTGAAAATGTAATCGCAGTTACATTCTAAGTTGGCCAATATGGTAACTCTACTGAACATCTGTTTTTGACATTTAACTCTTATTTTTAGATTGTCATCTCTATCTCTTTC
Source organism: Clusia tigrina (assembly GCA_920105625.2). Lineage (NCBI taxonomy): Eukaryota > Metazoa > Arthropoda > Insecta > Diptera > Clusiidae > Clusia > Clusia tigrina. The sequence continues at coordinate 167,466,594 of OV050030.1, read as the reverse complement.
TTTTCACTTCCTGTAAACTACAACATTGTTATAAGAAGTTCTCTAATAAAGTATAATATTAATCCATCTTTATATTAAAGATCCCAGCTTATTCAATAGGTTATGGGCCCAGCAAGCATAGCTTAAGCAATTTGAATCGTTATCCAATAAATTTTAAGGAAGGATGGCGGCAGAAATTAAGATATAAATTGCTAAGCTTAACAGTGATAATTATTTCACTTGGAAGTTTAAGCTTGAGATGCTTCTCATAAAAGAAGGTGTCTGGAGCATTTTAACAACGGAAAAACCATCTTCAAATGCGGAAAGTTGGATTAAGCTGGACAACACAGCTAGAGCAACAATATCATTGTCGGTGGAGGATGATCAATTACATCTTATAAGGCAGTGTAAGATAGCAGCTAGCATGTGGGAGAGCTTAAAAATCACGAAAGGCAATCGTTGAGCAACAAAGTAAGTGTAATGCGGCAGATATGCAGTATGCGTTTGGAAGAAAGTGACGACATCAGAGTACACATTGGTAAGATGCGAGATTTGTTTTTAAAGCTACAAAATTGAGGAGAAGTATCATTTAATGAAAAATGGATCATCGCAATGCTTCTTAGTAGTTTACCAAGTAGTTACAACAACTTGATTACAGCGTTTGAGTCACGTTCAGAGCAAGAACTGCACATCTCATATGTTGAGTCCAAATTGATAGAGGAGTACAACAGACGTAAAGCGGCGATGGAGCGGATGACCGAAAGGCGATGATGGCAACAAGCAAAAAACATAGTTCCAGCGTTGAGTGTTATTTTTGCCATAGACGGGGTCATCTTAAAAAGAACTGTGTACGATACAATGAGTGGAAGAAGAAACAACAACATCAACAAAAGGCAAATACAGCAACAGATTTTTGTTTGATAGCAGCTGATAATTCTGGTAAATTTATTATCGCCGCCGGTGCCTCATGCCACATTTGCATTGATGAAAAGTATTTCATAAAATTAAACAGAGACAAACAAAAGGAAATAGTTCTTGCAAATGGGGAAAAGGTTGTATCGCATGGCGCGGGCTCAATAAAAATAAAATTTAAAAAGAATGATCATGATTACAACAATATAGTTTTTGAAAATGTTTTGTTCGCACCACCAGTAAATATGAATATACTGTCTGTAAAGCAGTTGACTGAAAAAGGTTGCCATGTTGATTTTCAAGAAAATAAGTGCATCGTGCGAAAAAATAATGAAATTGTTATGTATGCCGAAATAAGCAGTGGTTTATATCAATGTGAAAATAAGGAACATTTAAATTTGGTAAATGTGTGTGCCATTCACTATTGGCACAAAATTTTGGGGCATAGACATACGGATGCCATTAAGCTTATGCAGTCAAAACAACTTGCAACAGGAATACAAATAAAAGCTTGCGGCAGCAGTGACTGTTGTGAAATTTGTCCAATTGGAAAGTTGACACGTACACCATTTCCCAATAAGGCTGGGGTAAGTTCTCAAAAAGTCTTTGATTTAATCCATACCGATTTATGTGGACCGATGGAAATAGATACGCCCAGTGGAAACCGGTATATATTAACGCTCATTAATGATTTCAGTAGATATTGTTATATTTATTTACTAAAGTATATATCTGATGTTGCAGATAAATTGAAGAATTTTATTTCGTTAATCAAAACTAATTTCGGCACGAAACCAAAAATGATCAGATCCGATCGTGGAAAAGAATATATCAACAAAGAAGTCATAAAATTTTTGGAAGACGAAGGTATTCAGGTCCAATATACTGCAGGGTACAGTCCAGAGCAAAATGGTGTCGCTGAACGCAAAAACCGATCTCTCATTGAAATGGGAAGGTGCATGTTGACTGAAGCGAAATTACAAAGTAAACTCTGGGGTGAAACCGTATCAACTGCTAACTATCTACAAAACAGAATCGTTACTCGAACAACAGGGGTTACACCGTATGAAAGATTATTTGGCAAAGCTCCGGATCTGAGTCACTTAAAAATTTTCGGTGAGTCAGCATTTGTACATATTGCAAAAATTAAAAGAAAAAAGCTTTCTGAAAAAGCTATCAAGATGATTTTTGTCGGCTATGATTTGCAATCTAAAGCTTATCGAATGGTCGACAAAGATTTTAAAGTTCATATAGCCAGAGATGTGAAGTTCACTGGAAAACTTGAAGGTTTCGAAAATGAAGATACTGTTAATAAAAATGAACTTGAAATCATTTTTAAAGATTACTTAAGTAAAGATTAAGAAAATGGAGGCGAAATAAATGAAGAAAAAAGCGATGATGAATTTCATGACACATTTGATTCCATAGATGAAGTCACAGAAACAAAAGAAGAACTTGAGTTGGATTCTGAACCAGATTTAAGAAGATCCCAACGTGAGAATAAAGGTAAGCTACCTGAACGTTTTTTAAATATATTGGGGAGCGATCTTCCGACAACTTATGATGAAGCTGTTCAAAGCAATGAAAGCGAAGGTTGGCTTTTGGCCATGAAAAAGGAAATCGAATCTATGGAAGAAAATAAAACTTGGATACTTGTACAGAGACCAAAAGATGGCAATGTGATTCGATGCAAATGGGTTTTTAAGAAAAAGGTGAACGAGAATGGTTCTGAATACAAAGCCAGGCTTGTAGCCCGTGGTTTTTTACAGCAATATGGCATTGACTATGAGGAAATTTTTGCGCCTGTAGTATCTCATACCACTTTAAGAACATTATTTGCTATTAGCGGAAAACGAAATCTCAAAACTCATCACATTGACTGCAAAACGGCATTTCTTAACAGCAATTTACAAGAAGAAATCTTTATGGAACAGCCGAAAGGTTTAAGGAAAAGAATAAAGAAAATATGGTATGTCTTCTTAAGAAATCAGTGTATGGACTTAAGCAATCTGCGAGGTCATGGAACCAATCAATTCTGATGTTTTAACTAAATCAAAATTTATTCAAAGTAATTGTTATATAGGTTTAGAAGGGGCTGAATCCATATTTATATTAATTTACGTCGACGATATATTAATTAATGTAAAGAATATTTTTCGAAATTCATTTAAAATTCATGACTTGGGACCAATAAAGCAATATCTCGGCTTAGAAGTAGAATGTTCAAAGGATGGTAACTATTCAATCTCACAGACGGAGTACATTGGAAAATTTTAAAAGAATCCGGTCTTCAAGATTGCAAACCCTCATCAATTCCCTTGGAAGTTTCTTACGGAAAATCTGTCGTTGAGCAAAATGTTTTAACCAACAACAAAAAATATCAAAAACTCATCAGAAGTGTGTTGTATATAGCATTGAATTCGAGACCAGATATAACGGCAGCTGTAAACATATTAAGTCAAAAGGTCAGTAACCCGAACTCAAAAGGGTGGCAAGATAACTCAAAGGAACCGCAAATATGAAATTGCATATAGCACCAAATAGCGATGAAATTCTATCCGGCTATTCAGATGCCAATTGGGGCGAAAACAAATCAAATCGAAAATCGAATAGTGGATATTTATTCAAGGTATATGGTGCATAAATTCCAATTTAAAATGAATATTGAAGAAATTATTTGGCTATTTATAACAATTTTTTCGCGAATCTAAAAAATTTCTCACCAAGATGAGAAAAGCGCGAAATTTTGGGTTAGATCCTTATATGAAAACAAATATACTGAGGAATTATTTGCAATTCGTTTCCAACATTTGTATGTAGAGGATGCAGAGCAGTTCCAAATTAGCATCAGGATGAAAAGAGATATATTCCAAATTAGCATCAGGATGAAAAGAGATATATTCGACCTGTTATTTAATTTAGTAAAAGAAAAAAAATAAGCATGTATTTTGAAATGTTTCCTTAAGGCATGTATGCATCTCTCAAGAAAAACAAAAACTTTATATAAAATAAAACGACAACATTGAATTTGGCAGGAAACATATATAAAGCCAGTTATTTCTTGAAGAAAAAGTGATAGCTGCCTGCACAAAAGGAAATAAGGAGAAAAATTATTGTGTTGAATGTTAATAATAAATAAAAATAAATAAAAATAAGCGTAAAAAAACTAAATGTCAATGCGGCCATTCAAATTTTCTTGACTACTACTTGTTCATTACATACAATAACGCGAGAGGCCGAAACGAGAGCGATACCGAGTAATATTTTAGAAATTCCTCGTCTTGACATATCGCATCACGCAATATTGTATATTGCCAAATACCATCGTTTGGTACAATTTCTTTTTGACATCCCTTCCGAGGCTCGGTCTAGCTCGTCTTGGGCTCTCTCGTTATTGTATACGGGCCTTATCTTTTTCATTTTCACAGTAGACAAGAGGGATCAGGGTAGTTCCTGCTTGTGCAAAACACAGGAATACTAAAACTTTCAATGCCTGAAATTGCTGAAAATGTTCAATTATTTAAACTTTCACGCATTGCGAAAGCTCATGCTTGATTCATAGTTTTCGATGTGGGCACTGTTTACCCCGGCCCCACACGTGCCAGCGCAAGTTCGAAAAACTCAATACCTTCAAAGGTTTTCACCAATACTCTCACACATATAGTACTGGTCGCGCTGCTGGCAACGAAATTTCAGAGACAGTAAATGTTTGACACATGCCGCAAGTTAAATTAATACTAAATAATTGTCGTTAATTTTCGTAATAGTATGTGCGAACTTTAAAAAACAGTTGCAAAACCGGTTCTAACTAATCAAAACGCTATTGTAGGGGGAACCTTTCCCTTCGAAGATATTTTATAAATGAAGTTGCACTGGCACGTGTGGCCATCCCCGTCACTTCCAGCAAAATTTCAAGTTTTCGAAAATAATACATATTCTCAACTGGCACGTGTAGGTGCAGAACATCCAAGAATGATAAAATAGAAGATTGCGTCATGCACAGGTCCGTTATTCCTCTCTCGACAAAAACACAGCACAGCTGATTGGCTGTGACGTCAAAAGGCGCTTTGAAATATTTTTTATATGAAAAATGCATGTGTAAAGGCAATAATTTATGAATTGAAATGCTTTTAATTATTTTTAATAATATATAAATTAACAAATGCACTTGCAAGCAAAAGAGTACAAATTATTGAAAAACTCGTTCGATAAAAAGTACTTAACCAGCGGATTAAGCAGATTTTCATGTACCAAAAAACAAAAAGTGAATTTGTGTAGTGACTTAATAAATATAAATATATTAATCTATATATATAAAACAGGATGTGTGTATGTATGTAACGTATGGACTCCAAAACGGCTGGGCCGATTTTGATGAAATTTTCAGGGAATCTTCAGAATATTCAGGCGGGTGACACTGTGAAGTCTGATTTTTGATTTTCGGTCTATGGGAGGAGGGGCGTGGCAAAATCCAATTTTCGTATTGTACTACCAGTGACATATACATATATTATTTTACACTTCCTTCAAAACATCCGAAAGTGTTCCTTCAAAGCATGTCGAAAGACTTGCTGCTAATCGCTCCCGAATGGCTCGATCAAGAGAAAGAATCGATTTAAAGTTGGCGGCATTTCACTACAATAGGGACGATAACTACCGCAATCACAAGGACGTAGTGATTGGCGCAATGGACAAAGTTTGCTTACATTGTCGTGCTCTGAAGTTCACTAAGGAATCCCCGGGAATGTGTTGTTCGAACGGTAAAGTTGTTTTGCCACGAATGATTGAGCCGCCTGAACCCCTACAAAGTTACATTTCTAGAGCCAATCCGATTTCCGAGCACTTCCTTCAAAACATCCGAAAGTACAACTCATGCTTTCAAATGACGTGCTTCGGATCAACTAATATCATCAACAACGCCGGTTACATTCACACCTTTCAGTGCAAGGCCAAATCTACCACAGAATTGGATCGTTGTTCCCACTACCCAATGATGATGCCAAGTTCCTCCAAATTTATTTCAGTGGCAATGAAGCTACAGAAGTCGAACTGCGTTGCGCAATCAGTACTGAAGTCAGACGGGAAATCGTTTCGAGTCTTCAAGCTATGTTACACGAACACAACAGCCTCATCCGTCTATTCTAAACAGCCCTAGACCAGATGCCGGTAGATGATTATACGGTTGTGATAAGAGCTGACAAGACACCAGCTGGTGAGCATGAGCGGCGCTTCAATGCACCGGTGATAGGTGACGTCGCAATTATTATAGTCGGCACAGACTTCGACCGACGCGATATCATCATCCATCGCCGGAATGCAAGTGTTCAACGCATTGCGGAAACTCATCGATATGATGCACTACAATATCCAGTGCTTTTTGCACTGGGTGAGGATGGGTATCATTTCAACGTAATGCAGATGAACCCCAAATTAAATGGAGAGTCGACAAAAAAAGTTTCCTGTATGGACTTTTATGTCTATCGCCTTATGATCAGGCCAAATGAATGGAATTATTTGTTGAAATGTCGTGAAGTCTTCCATCAATTCATTGAACGTCTGCTCTTGATTCGGTTGAATCCGCAAAAGCTACGTGTCGAAGAATGTGTCCACTTGCGTGATGCGATCGCCAATGATGGAAACGCTGCGAATATCGGCCAAATGCTGATCTTGCCAGCGACCTACACAGGCAGTCCACGACACATGCATCAGTACGCTCAAGATGCTATGACATACGTGCGCAAGTATGGACGGCCAGACCTCTTCATCGCTTTCACATGCAACCCAGCATGGAAAGACATCACCGACCTTTTATTCACCGGCCAAAGTTCAACACATAGACACGATATCCTCGCCCGAGTATTCAAACAAAAGTTGACAAGGCTGATGGATGTCATCACCAAAAATCACATATTTGGCGAAACTCAGTGCTGGATGTACTCGGTTGAATGGCAGAAGCGAGGCCTACCCCACGCCCATATTTTAGTGTGGCTAAAACAAAAAATCATGCCAACACAAATTGATGACGCGATTTCCGCAGAACTCCCGAATCCCACAGCAGATCCGGTTCTATTTGAATCAATCCGAAAACACATGATCCACGGGCCTTGCGGTGAACTGAACACAAATTCACCATGCATGAAAGAAGTCAAGTGTACAAAGCGCTATCCACGCGAGCTGCTCCAAGAAACTCAAACAGGGGGCGATGGATATCCTCTGTATAGGCGAAGAAAGGTGGATGACGGTGGATACACAACTATAATTAAAATGCGCAATGTAGATGTGACGTCGATAACAGATGGATCGTGCCCTACTCACCGCTGCTTTCAAAAATGTTTGATGCCCACATCAATGTTGAGTACTGTCATTCGGTGAAGTCGATCAAATATATTTGCAAATACGTCAACAAAGGCAGCAACATGGCAGTATTCGGGCTTGCCAATCAAACTGACGAAATCACGCAATTCCAGATGGGGCGTTACGTCAGCAGCAATGAAGCAGTTTGGCGTATACTTTCATTCAACATCCACGAGCGATATCCAACAGTTCAATATCTAGCTGTTCATTTGGAAAATGGCCAGCGTGTTTATTTCAATTGTGTGCAACCGACAATTTCGCCAAAACTTTAATATATCCTGAAATTCCCAAATATTACAGTTGGAACACGTCGTCGAAGAAGTTCATGGGAAGAAAGCATGGTGCGATTGTCGCAGAATATGCTGGTGTGCATTCTTCTCATGCTTTGGGACGTGTCTACACCGTTTATCCGAATAATGCTGAATGCTATTATTTGCGATTGTTATTGCATACGATCAAAGGTCCAACATCATTCGCCGCCTTGAAAACTATCCATGGAAATGAATGTCAGACTTATAGAGAAGCGTGTTTCCGATTCGGCCTGCTTGAAAGTGATCAGCATTGGAACATAACGCTAACAGAGGCGTCACTCACGTGTCACCCAAAACAAATACGCACTTTGTTTACGATAATTTTAACAACATGTTCACCATCTAACCCACGAGAACTGTGGGAAACGCATCGCGAAAGCTTAGGTGAAGACATTCTCAGGCAATCACGCGCAACTTATCCTAACCAGGAGTATTCGGACGAGATTTTCAACCAAACTCTACTGCTGATTGAGGACATGTGCATATCCATCAACAACAAACTCTTTATTCAACTTGGAATGCCGGCTCCGATACGGGACATAAACAGTGTTCAAGACAGAGTCCTGGTGCGAGAACAGCACTTCGATGTCAACCAGCAACAACAATATGTGGAAACTCAAACAAGACGGTTGGTTGATGATCAAAAAAGTGCTTACGCAAAAATCATGCAACGGGTAACAAACGGAAATGGCGGACTTTTTTCCTCGATGCACCAGGAGGAACAGGCAAAACATTCCTCATCAATCTAATATTGGCGTCGGTTCGAATGCAGAATTGGATTGCACTCGCAGTGGCATCATCGGGAATTGCATCAACGCTATTGGACGGCGGACGCACTGCACACTCAGCACTGAAACGGCCATTGAATTTGAACCAGGCAGAAACACCAACTTGCAACATCACCAAAAACTTCGGCATGGCCACAATCCTTAAAACGTGCAAAATTATCATTTTGGACGAATGCACAATGGCCCATAAGAAATTGCTCGAAGCGCTTGACCGGACTCTACGTGATTTTCGAGGAAACAACCGATGGGAGGCGCTCTTATTCTTCTTGCTGGTGATTTCCGCCAAACTTTGCCCGTTATTCCAAGATCAATGCCCGCAGATGAGCTGAACGCATGCTTGAAAGCTTCATATCTTTGGAACCCAGTCGAGAAAATCACGCTATCGACGAACATGCGTGTGCATTTGTTGCAAGACCCGTCTGCCCAAACATTTTCAAAACAACTTTTGGACATCGGAAATGGAAAAATTGCAATTGATCGCGCCACGAACGAGATTTCGTTCCCGCCTAACTTCTGTCAAATGCAAATGAATATTCAAGCCGTTGTCGACAAGGTATTCCCAAGTATAATAACCTCTTACAAAAATCCGGATTGGCTGTGCGAACGTGCAATTTTGGCACCAAAAAATGATTATGTCAACAAGCTCAATGAGCAAATTCAATTGAAACTGCCCGGCAAAATAATCAAATCGATCGACACAGTAATGGATGAAGAACAATCCGTCAATTATCCCACTGAATTTTTGCATTCATTAGAACCACCCGGAATGCCACCGCATGTACTAACATTAAAGGTTGGATCACCGGGAATTCTTATTCGCAACTTAAACGCACCAAAGTTATGCAACGGAACCAGATTGACCATCAAAAACTGTTCACCAAATTTAATCGAGGCAACAATCATCGGTGGCAAATCAAAGGCGAAGACATACTTATTCCACGAATTCCGATGATTTCCAACGATTTACCATTCCAATTCAAGCGGCTCCCTTTGCGTCTTGCCTTTGCTATTACCATAAACAAAGCACAAGGCCAATCATTGACTATTACTGGCTTAATTTTAGAAAATTCATGTTTTTCACTCGGCCAGTTGTATGTGGCTTGCTCCCGAGTTGGCACGCCAAAAAATTTATACGTTTTTACACCAATTAAAAAAACAAAATCATTGTTTATCCGCTGGCCTTAAGATGAAGTAATAAATAAATATTATTTCCAATTTGCCTTAAATACATGTGTTTCTTTTTTGATCAGCCCACATCTACACCATATGTAAGTTATTCTGTGAAAAAACTTTATGATAGGTATTCCATGGATTTTTATTTAAAGGCCGTAAATTTCGGTAAAAGCTCTATTTAAATCGTGTGGTAATACAACACTAATGTTTGCTTAGGGCCAGCAACGCGGACCGGTTCAGCTAGTATTATATAAATACATGTACATATATTTAATAAATATACACATATTAAAATTTCAATTCTCATAATTATTTCATTTTATATTCCCATTATCGCACCAAAACAGTAAATAACAACTTTCACGACACAAATTTTACCAACAAATTTTTGAATAGGACAAATATTTTAATGCCAAATCAATTTAAATATATTATTGCACATTTTTTTATATAAATATTATCATAAAATGCGATAGATACAAAAATATTTAATATTATACACAAATTATCACATTTCTCACCCTAAAATGTATGCATTTTGGCTGTTCTCTCATTTCGTGTGCGCCTTATGACGAGATGCGCAGAGAGAGGAAATTTTCGTGCCAGCATTGGCGCAAGCTTCTATTTTATCAATCTTGCAGAACTTCGGACTTATTGTCTTTTGGCCTTTAAGCGGCCCTTAGACGGTCAATCGATTGAAGGGAAATTTCATGTATGTGTATTTCACATTTGACGTCAAATTTTAGTTTGTTTGACGTTGTTGCGTTGAACACACTTATTATGAGCGGTAGGGATGATTGTGTTGTATAACTTGCATTGGCATTAGCAGTAAAATAAATAAAAAAAATAAAGATACACGTATTTGGTTGAAAAATGATCTTTAAAAAAAGAGAAAAATTATCGAAAATCAATTTTGTCGACGAAACAAAAACCTGAGAAATGATATTCATCGGTGTCCGCTACCATGCTTTCAAAAAGATTGATTTTGCATAAAACGGTGTCCATGTGATGCATACACTAATCCATACCAAAAATAATAGAGACAAAGATTGCCCAAAGCGATGCACAAACATTTTTCGTTCTGCGCATCTACGTCATAATAGCATGGTTGCAAAGAGCAATGTCAAACTAGCGTATATTTTGTAAACAACAAGTAAACATTGCTGTGTAATATTAAAAATAGAAACATTTATTTTTTTACTTGAAACATTTTTCGGCGAAATACTTATAACAATATATTACAAATATATTTGCGTACATATTATATTTAAATTGCAATTATTTGTATTAGAAAACCGCCCATCATAAATGCTAAATTGGATAAATCAGTTGTGCAAACAAAAGTGAAGTGTATGTGCTTTTCAAATAGTTTATTGTGAAGAATAGTAAAAGTAATAATAATAATAATAAAAGTATAATAATATAAGTATAATAATAACAATAATAGTATATTACTAATAATAATAAAACTATGTTAATGTTTTACAAAATTTTTCTCGTGAGGTTGTGGCTTCTATTAGTATATTTGTAGAGTAGAGGAAAGAGTTTTCCTTGTTCTCATCTACTGGACGCGGGTCTGCTGCGATCACACTTAGAGCCTCTTTCGACACACAGTTCTCTACCAAAAGTTCCTCTAAAATTTACACCTTTAATATACCTATAAAAAATTGTTGATGATTTTTCTTACCATTATGAGATACGGCAAGATTTTGCTCTTGGAGTAGCTTAGCGCCAATCTTTTTATTTTCCCTCTGTTCAACACTCTAAATTTTCAAAACTCGGTTTGAAAATTGTAGGCACAGCGCCGCGATTCAACAATATCCGCGTAGTGAAGCCTGGAAGAATTGTACAAGTTCAACAACACAAATTCAATTTAAATAATTTATATTTTACCCATTTGATAGTTCAAGCTATTTGCGAAGTCATCATTTGTGAAATGCTAAATGCAAATATAGATGGTCTTCGGATTAAAAACGTTTTCTCGCCGGCAAACATTTATCCACTTTTTTAAAACAGTCGCATCGGACGAAAGGAGAAAAACTGCACTCCGACGCTTTGGTTCCATTCCAGTTATTACAACCTACCACCGCAAATTTTATTTAATAATTGTCTATTTATATTCCTATTATTTTATTATTTTTTTAAAATACACTATCCGCACTCTATTAATTTTGATCCGCACTGTGTATTTATTGCTATGTTGACGTCACAGCCTAGCAATGATATGTCAAACTCAGAAAGAAAATTATAACGGACCTACGCAATGCGTAATCTTCTCTATCATTCTTGAATCCATTCCCTTTCAATCGATTGACTGTCTAAAGGTGCCCATAGACACATCATGACTGCAAACTGCCGATGAACACTCGTGTACGTGTGATATTGACGAACTGCGTACACACTCGTCATGCATCATTCTGTACTGCATCGTGCTAGTGTGAACATCATGCGACTTACGTTAATAAAACGAGCAACGTTGAACTTCGGTTCAACGTTGCTTTTATTACGGAGTTTATCTAAAAACTAAACTAACAATTTTAAATTACTTATACCGAAACCTTATAGTAACTTACTTACATCGATTATTTGTTATCGCTGCTGTAGGCACAAAAGTATTTTCCAAAATTATGTAGGAGGGTAGAAAGAGAGGTAAAGGTCTACAACCACCAATAAGCAGAGTGCAAAGCCGTAGCTAAACAAGTGCTAATGCACTGAGAATTGCAGACGTTGCATTTAGGGGTTATTTATGTCATTGCACTTCAGCTGATTTATGTCATTGTACTGATCGTGCTGACTTTGCTCTTTGGATTGTTTATGTCATTGCACTTCAGCTGATTTATGTCATTGTACTGATCGTACTGAGTTTGCTCTTTGGGAAGATTGTGTCGTTGCACTTGAGAATGGTCTCGAAATATGAAAGGGAATTGGAAAATGCATAAACGGCTTTGGTGGTCATTTGTGAGATTCATACTTGATAAGAATGATATCTCAGCTGACGTTTGGTGTTAGATTTAGGGTTCGCAGCAACTGCTGGCGTAACTCCTCCCCCCTTAGTTTGAGGACACTCCTGAGGCATCATATTTTTTATCTTTAATTGCAGGTTTTTGTGCTTACAGGTCAACGTTACAATAAATATTATTATGGCAATTATAATTATTACTAAAGTGCTTCCAAATGCATATTTTTCGTGCTTGGAATATTTAATTTCACTGATTTCTTTCAGATTTTGAATTTTTTCTAGAATTAAGTTGTCAAATGTTATCTTTTTATTTGATTTTTTAATGCTTTCCAAATAATTTGGTATCGTGAAACTTTGTTTAAACTGTCTCTCTGCATTTTGTATTCTATTATTATTTATAATGATTGAACAGTTGTTGAAGTTAAATAAATAATTTCCATTTAAAATTAATTTACGTTCGTCACAAGTATTTGAGAAATTTGCTAAATGTTGGTTTTTTGCTAGTATATATCCATTATTTAATTCTATAATTTCGGAAATGTTATTAAATATGTGCATGCAGCTCTTTTTCATTATACAGTTATTACATCTTCTTAAATTTTTAATATATCTGTCTCCAACATAATTGTATATCTCTTTTTCATATTTGACAATTTCTTGCGGTTGAAACATATATTCTAAATTATGGTTATCTGCTATTGGGTACAGTAATATTCTTTGTAGAATAACAGTATCTTTTGGTATTCTTATAACAAATATAATATTTTTATTTTGGTCTAGAATTGTGCTTAATTTTATTTTTTGTAACTTATCTAGGTCGATTTTGTATTCCTATATTCTCTCTCTGCCATTCACATCGCAAACATACGCACTATCTTTCGAAAATGTAACAGTATGACCTTTGTCCGTAATTTGTGCTACCGATATGAGATTAGTTCGGAGATCAGGTACAAAAAGCGTATTTTTAAATTGAATGCAGCGATTACCACTATCGCCAGCCACTGTCAGCTCCACCACGCCAGTGCCTTGAACCTCAGCACAGGCTTGGCTTGCCACATTTAACTTAACTTTTGGAGATTTGGATATTGAATAAAAAATACTTGCATCTCCACATAAATGCGCTGTGCAACCACTATCGAGAATCCAAGCACGATTAGTGTTTGTTGAAACAGTCATTCCAGTAGTTACAGATTGGCATACGGCGTATGTTTCGTCAACATGATGAGACTGCTTGTAACCTTTTGCATTATTGTTTTTCTTTGCAGAACAAGCATTCGCCTTGTGTCCAATCGCACCGCACTTGAAACATCTAATGTCTTTCGTAGCCATTTTCCCATGTTCCAAATTAGACTTACGATCACGTGTGCGACCACCAGCAACCATTGCTATCACACTTCCAGAAGCTTGCAATCGTGCCTCGCTCTCTTCTATAATTTTGACTTTCAAAACCTCGGCAGTAGGTAGTTCATCACTAGATTCTATTGCGCAACGAAAGTTTTCAAAACTTGATGGAAGTCTATACAGCAACATAATGGTTAGTAAATCGCCATTTACCTCAATGCTCATGCTTTCTAACCTATCAACTACATCCATGAAACGTGCGATGTGGTCTTTTACATCGCCACCTTCATCCAGCTTCTGCAGCATAAGTTGCTTCAACAATGTCGCTTTACGCGCAGGCCACTTTGAAGCATAAATACTCTCAAGCTTAAGCCAAACTTCACGTGAAGTCTCACAACCACGTATTTGTTTTAGCTCCGAAGGCTGTATTGATAAGATTAGATCCGCTTTGGCTTTCTTATCCTGTTTTACCCAAGCGCTTCTTGCGACATCCTCTACTGGCATTACAAAGCCGCCGCTGACGAACTCCCAAAGATCATTTTTGATTAGCAGCGCCTCGACCTGCAGACTCCACGTATCGTAATTATCTTTTGATAATAATTCGATTCGCGAGGAACTAGATACGGAGTTTGCTGCCATTTTCTTTGAAAAATTGTCACTCGTGCTGAAATTTTTCCGATCAACTTTTGCGTCAAAAACTTCACTGATCTCTTCAATATCGCTCATTACAAATTTAAAAACTATTCAATTATTAAATTTGGCGCATCTGGGCCCATAACCTGTTAAGATTGCGCAAACTTTTGTAGATTTTATTTAACAAGAACCTTAAAATTAAACTATCAAAGAAGGCCGTCCACCGGAAGAAGACATAGAAAGAAAAGAAAAAGGTATATATATATATATATATATATATGTTGTAAAACATCAAAGATGACGTGTCACAACGTTACCAAATCAACATGCATATTGTAATTGATAAACAGCTTTTAATCAACATCCTCGTTTGTTAGTAAATTGCTATGAATAGTGCCAAGTCTAGCAGATGCAATGTTGTCCTGTATATGGTCTATGTTACCTTGTCAAATTTTTATCTTTAATATGAAGTCTATATATAGTCTTTGTCTGTATAGTGGACTTGATTGACCACTAATGTCATTAAGTTTGTTCTGTAGTTTATTCTGTCTTTATCGATTGCGTTTTCAATATGGAGAAGGTTTCGTTGAAGTTTTGGTTAATTTTTATCTGACTGTTAAGGTTTTGTATAGCATTGTGATCGTTTGTATCAATTACGCTAAGGTGTCCTTCTATTTCTTATCTGTCTTCATCATTCATTGTTCCATAAAGCCATTTTTGTGCAGTACCCATGAAATTAAATAGTCCACGTTTTTTTCTGTGTGGAATTAATGTATAAATTTTGTTTCGGGTGTTATTTAATTGTATTTCTAAAGCAATCGATTTTTCTTGTAGGTTTGATTTTCTTATATTATTTTGTAAGTTGTCGACTATATCTAATATTTCGTATGGATTTATAAAGTGTAGTATTGTATCGTAGTTTTTAACGAGAGCGACGTTGTCTATTGTTAGTTCGGTGTAGCCCAGGTTGATTTCTATCTTCTCCATTAGCAGATGGGTGTGGCCTACGTTCGGTGTCCACAGTATCAGGAATAATATTAACATCCATTTTACCTGCAAATTTAGTTTCTCTTTTAATATTGGATGTATGTATATTTCCTAGTGCTTTCTTAGTATATTTTGGTTCTTCCTTATGCCTCACACTTTTATAATTTTTGATGTAGCCTTCTGATCTATTTTCTGAATAGTGTTCTCTGTTTGTGTTGTGTTTAATTATGTACCTAGTTTTTTCTTTAATGGAATTTGTATAAATCTGACTTTTGTCACACTTCCCTTGTTGTACATTAATTGGTTTTTCCTTTATTGTTGAGTGGTAACTATTATTATACCATTCTATTGCCCTACACATTTTCTCTTTTATGCTAAGTTGCTTGTTTTCGATATTTAGAATTCTTATTCTCTCTGCTAATGTATTGTGTAGCCGTTCGATATCAGAGTTTCCTGTGTGGTTGGTTGCTTTTACTAAATGAAGTTCTATGTTCTCGTTTCGTAAGTAGTCTTTTACATTCATACTTTTAAATTCATTATCTGTGATTAGATTCTTAAAATGATCCTTTTGTGATCTGAGATCTCTTAGTTTTTCAATAATCGTTCTGTGATTTCTATCTTCAAGGTAATATGCGGTGGCGAACTTAGAGAATCTATCGATAAATGTGAAAAATTTAGCTTTTGAGTTTGTGTATACGTCCATATGTACTATTTGTTTAATGTCTGTTGGAGTCTCTGTCATTTTAAAATTTTCCTTGATAGGATTTCTATCATATTTTACGCGGTTGTATCGCAATTGTTTATGTATTTCTGAATCATAATTTTTAGGTTAGGGTAATATATATATTTTTTGAGGCCTTCATAATTTTCATTAATTCCAGTATGTCCTGTTTCGTATTTGTGGTATTTTTGTATCGGGTTTTTCAATAAGAGCGCTACGAAATAAAACAAAACCGGTTTTAGATATCAATGAAATTCTTTATTCCTGTGAAAGTACTTTCGATGCCATTATGCATGGAACTCGATTTCTTTTGCATGGCCACCACGGGCACGCTTGCAGAAGTTCAGACGCTGAACCCAATTTTCAACGGTTTTCAAGCATAAATCGGCCGATACTGCTGCAATTTCACGTTCTATATTCGTACGAAGTTCATCAATCGTCGCTGGCTTGTTGGCATAGACTATACACTTGACGTAGCCCTACAAGAAATAATCTAACGGCGTCAAATCGCACGACCGAGGCGGCCAATCGACTGGGCCATTTCGTGAGATAACAAGTTCACCAAACTTGGTTTGCAGTAAATTGATTGTGGCATTCGCTGTGTGGCTTGTGGCGCCGTCCTGTTGGAACCACATGTCCTCCAAGTCCATATTATCCAATTGGGGCCAAAAATATTCGGTTATCATTGAACGGTAGCGATTCGCATTCACAGTAATGTGCCGGTCTTGATCATCACGGAAGAAGTACGGCCCAATGACGCCGTCGGCCCATAAACCGCACCAAACCGTAATTTTTTCGGGATGCAATGATGACTCATGGAGTACGTGTAGATTGCTGTTTAACAAATAACGCATATTTTGCTTTGATTGATTGACGAAGCCATTCAGCCAGAAATGAGCCTCATCGCTGAAGATGATTTTCCGATGAAAATCCGAATCATTTTCAAGTTGTTCCTCAGCCCAATTCACGAACATACGACGCTTATGGTGGTCAAGCGGCTTCAGTTCTTGCGTCAATTTGATCTTGTAAGGATGTAGGCCAAGATCTTTTCGCAAAATTCGCCCCAACGACGTCACAGAGATGCCCAACGCTTGAGAACGACGTGTGAGAGACACATTTGGGCTTTCTTGAACTGAAGCCTCAGCGGCAGCAATATTCTCGACACTACGGGCACTTCTTTGTCTCACTGGCACGGGAACATTTTGTACTGTGCCTGTGGATTCAAATTTTTACACTAGACGCGCAATTGTTGATCTGCTAGGACAATTATGACGACCATAAATTGGACGTAGCGCTCTTAAAGTTGAGGCGACTGACTCCGAATTTCGGTAGTAAAGTTTAATAATTTCGACTTCGTGTTGGCTCGTATATCTTTGCATGATGAAATGGCAAACTTTACTGAAGAGAAATGTTGAAAGAGCGGCAAAAAATTTGGCGTCGTTTGCTGTCACTATCGATTTATTTTTGTAGCGTTTCTTTTGAAAAACCTTTTATTTGTTTCATCTTCATTGTCCATATCTTTTGCATAGTAGGCACATCTTACGAATTTTAAGTTATTTTCGGAAAGCTCTTTTGCTTTATGTTCAAATGTTTTAAAATCGTTGTCAGTTAACTCTGAGTAAACTCCTATTTTTCCATTTCCTGTGTGGTGCTTTAAAATATGAGATATGTTACGTTGTAGGTCAGCCGCGCTTAAAAAAATTTTCTTATTGCCATGTTTGATACTAAAGTCCTGTGTTTTGTCATTTGTAAGTATGATTTGTGTTTTAAATCTATTCACTACAGTATCTAATGTTGGTATATGGTTGTTAGGGTATTGTGTATCTGGATGTTCAATACCAGGTTCTTGACTGTGAACTTCTATTGTGTTGATTTCATTTGTGTCTGCATTAACTCGGCTTAAAAAATCTGCTACTTTATTATCGCCTCCTTTGATGTAATCCATGTTTATATTGTATTCTCCTAGTTTTAAAAGCCATCTTTGCAATCGAGGATTAATGTCTTTGCCTTTTGTTTTAGCATGTAACCATTTTAAGGGTTGGTGGTCTGTTGCCAGTTCAAAATTTACTCCATAAATGTATGGTCTGAAGTAATTGGTAGCCCACACGATTGCTAGTAATTCCTTTTCTGTGGTTGAGTAGTTTCGTTCATGATCGTTTAATGTTCTGTTAGCATAGTAAATAGGGTGATTATTCTGTTGCAGAACAGCTCCTATAGCGAACATGCTAGCATCGGTAACTACTTTAAATTTTTTGTTAAAGTCAGGATATTTTAATATGGGTGCTTCCGTCAATATTAGTTTTAGTTTTTCAAAGGCATTTATATAGTTTGAGTCGTTTATGTTTATTTTGCTGTTGTTTTTTGAGGTTTTGAGTCATTGGTTGAGCTATTTTGGAATAATCTCGTATGAATTTGCGATAGTAGCCAGTTATTCCCAAAAATGATTTTATTTGTTTTGTTGTTCGAGGCAATCTAAGGTTTAAAATAGTTTCGATTTTCCTTGGATTAGGTTTGACGCCTTCGGGTGTCAGAACGTGTCCCAAATATTCGGTCTCTTTTGAAAAGAATTTGCATTTATCAAATTGAATTTTTAGGTTATGCGAACGTAATTTCTCGAATATTTTCCTAATACTACATACATGTTCGCCTATGGTTGTGCTAAACACCAATATGTCGTCCATATATTCTACGCAGATCTTGTTAATGAATTCCTGTAATACCGAATTCATAAGGCGTTGAAAAGTTGATGGGGCATTATTAAGACCAAACGGCATTCGTACGTACTCATAATGTCCTAAAGGCGTGGAAAAGCAGTTTTCTTCCTGTCCTCCTCTTTTACTAAAATTTTGCCAAGTCAAGGGATGTGAAATACTGAGCCCTGCCTAATTTATCCAAAATGTGGTCAATGTTGGGAATAGGAAACTTGTCATCGGTTGTTATTTCGTTCAGTTTCCTATAGTCGATCACTATGCGCCATTTTTTCTTTTCAGAGTAGTCAGTCTTCTTAGGTACAATCCATAGGGGACTATTATAAGGTGAATTACTTTCCTTTATAATACCTTGTTGGAGCATATCTGCAATTTGAGTAGATATCTCTTGCTCGTGGATTTGCGGGTACCTATATATTTTTGAATATATTGGCTGCTCATTTTTCGTGTTAATTTCGTGTGCGATTCCAGTAGTGTTTGTTAGATAGTCACCGTCTTTATAAAATAAGTAATTATAAGAGTTTATTAACTTCTTCAAATGCCTTGATTCTTCAGAATTCAAAGATTTGGTAAGTTGTGGCATATCTTCGTCTCCGAAGCTGTTAGAATCTAATTGATGTATTTCTTCAAATTGAAATGGGCAAGCACTTATAAATTTTATTTTGTTGTTATTGATTAACAGCACTTCCTCTCTCATATCCACAACTGCTCCTAATGGTCTCAGTAGATTTTGGCCTAATATTGCGTCGAATTGTTTATTAAAAAATTTTGTAATTTTCCAAACCATATTTGCATCTTCATTAAATTCACTAGGTAAAGCAGTTGTAATTTGCGTGTCAATCAGCGTTTGGTTGTTGAGTGAATTGAATTTTATTGATGCTGTTAGTTTTTCCCTCATATATTGTGGTAATTTTCTGTCATCGAGTAAGGATGTTGATGATCCTGTATCTATTAGACACCTAATTGTGTCGTTGCTTATCGACAAGATTACTATAGGTAAGTACGTTTGTGATGCGTTGAGGGAAAATTTACTTCATGATCCATGTGGTTTACGTTAGTGAACCTTGATTCTCTCCGATTATTGTAACCCTGTCTAGGATTATTTTGTTGTCTGTTTTGGCCATTATATTGTCTTTCATCGTGCTGTCGCATTTGTCTTTGGTTATTTTGTACTTGGTTGTATTGTCTGTATTGTCCTGGATTATTTTGTCCGTGGTTGTATTGTGTGTATTGTCCTGGACTATTTTGTCCGTGGTTATATTGTGTGTATTGTCCTGGATTATTTTGTCCGTGGTTGCATTGTCTGTAGCTAGTGTTCCTATGTTTGAAATTATTGTGTACTGTGGAAGTATGACTATTGGCATCCCTAATCATTCCTGAACTTTCTAGCAAGTCGAATGCACTCCGTAAGTTTCTTATATTTTTGTTAAGTATTAGTGTTGCTAAGTTAATGTTAATGTTATTTATAAAGGTTCTTAATATTATGCCCTCATTATTTGCTAGGCTAAACTTATTTATGTCGTATTCATACTTTTCATTAAGTTTACTTAAAATATTTCTTAGCTCTAAATAATAGGATCTTACTTGAACGTTTTTTGTTGAGATGGCTCGCTGGTACAGCTGGTGGTACATCTCCTTCACTCCAAAGTTGGTTATAAGTGCGTCCTTTATGTCATCCCAAGAGGCGTTAGATCCCAAGGTTCTGACAACATCTAAGGCAGGTCCTTGTATTTTATTTATGATGGTCCTCGAGAAAATGTACGCCTTCATTTGCGGGTTACCGTCCAGTAATGGAGTTGCTATCTCCGAGCGTTAGCTGTGGCAATGCGCCCTGCAGTTGCCTGTCACCTGTAAATACTTGCCGACTGCGGCGTAAACACAACACACACCGTTTTGCTTTCGGAAATATACAACTTCGATTTATTCTTAATCCACTCTTATTTATATTCTTAATTCTAGCTACATAATTATTTTTATAACCTACTTAGGTGTTCCAATTACTCAAGTGTTGACCCAAAACAATAATCGCAATGAGCCAGTTCATACAAAATGCCAATGGTGCATTTTAGTCCTAGTTTTTGTGTCACTGTGTAATTGTAACACCTGTGAAATTCATATACGAGTATGTAATATTAATTATAGCTACAACCGGTCAATAGGCTACTTGGGTTGTGTCGCGAGTCAACTATTCGTAGGTAGTCGTATCTTGACTCGCAACATTCCTCCCCTCTTTCTGGAAGAAGGTAGTGTAGCTACCTTCTAAAATTGTTTAACCTACTACAATATTTTATATGTATACATTTACTAAATATTTTTTTCTGATAACCTAATACAATATTTTATATGTAGGTAGGTAGGTAGGTAAAGCGGCCACCCGAAAAGGGCGCACTTAGGCCAACATTGACCCTTTGTGATACCGCATGGGACAGCAGGTCCCATCGCTTTCAAAGGTCCAGCCATTTGGAGCTTTTAATGAAGCTGTTGATGGAGCTAATCTTTTTTTGAGATATCTCCCAAGGAGTCCAAAAAGTAGTCGCCTAGGAAAGTGCGCCTCCTTCTGGACAAAGCTGGACACGTGCACAACAGGTGAGCAGTAGACTCTTCCTCCTTCTCGTCCATGCAACTCCTGCAGAAGTCATTAGAGGCGATCCCCAGCCTACACCTGTGTGTGCCTAGAGTCCAGTGTCCCGTTAAGACGCTAATCACGGGACCTATGCTTTGTCTATTTAGAGCCAGTATATCCTTAGAGCGTTTGACATTTATCTCTGGCCAGGTTTGTCTAGCTATTTTACATCCTGAAAGTTCAGACCAGCGCCTGTCCGCTGTTCCTAAGGATATTGTATTTACTCAGAGCTTACATGTGGCAACAGGAATACCGAATTGCGACCTATCTGGTTCCATCGGTATGGGAATACCCTCACGGGCAAGTTCATCCGCCTTGCAGTTCCCTGGAATATCTCTGTGACCGGGAACCCAGCACAGATGCAGACGGGTCTGCTTAGCTATCTCGTCTAAAGATTTGCGGCAGCTCTTGACGGCTTTTGAGGTGATAATAACCGAATCCAGGGAGCGCAAAGCAGCTTGGCTGTAGGACAGAATGCAAATATCAAATCCAGATATCTTCTTCTTCCTTAGCCAAGACAGTGCTGCCTCTATAGCCGCGACCTTTGCCTGAAAAACACTGCAGTGGTCGGGCATCCTAAAGGACATGTTAATATCCAAATCTTCTGAGAATACACCACCTCCCACCCTACTCTGTAGTTTGGATCCATCTGTGTAGATGTGAACCCCTTCTACATGAGTGGGGATGCCATCCTTCCATTCGTCCCTGGAGGGAATGGAGATCTTGCACATACCATTGAAGGCGTACATTGTTGTGATGTAGTCGAAAGAGTCAGGAATACCCTCAAAATGTCTTAAAATGGACGCATGACCTATATTCCTGGCATCCCATTGATGCGTAGCTTTTAGTCTGATAGCTGAGTTTGCAGCCATTTTTTCGCCAAAAAGCCTAACAGGCAGCAGATTGAGCATAATATCCAATGCTGCCGTTGGAGTCAGTCTAATGGCACTACTTATGAATACCTCTGCCGTTCTTTGTACCTTTGTTATCAGCCTATTGTATGTGGACTTACTTAGGGCTGTACACCAAGCAAGCACCCCATAGAAAAGGACTGGTCGTACCACAGCTATATATAGCCAATAGGCTACCTTAGGCTGTAACCCCCATTTTTTGCCTATGACTCTTTTGCAAGAGTACAGAGCTACCTGAGCCTTCCTAATGCGCTCGCTTATATTGGCCTTCCAATTCAGCTTCCTATCTAGGATCACGCCCAGATATTTAGCCTTCTCGACAAGGTCAATATCTACACCCATTAGTTTTGGAGCAATAAATTGAGGAATTTTATACTTCCTAGTGAAGAGTACCAGCTTAGTCTTGGTCGGATTAACCCCCAACCCACAGTCAGTAGTCCATTTAGAGAGAATGTTCAGCACGTTTTGCATCAAGTCCCTCAAAGTAGATAGGTATTTACCCGAGATACTAATAGCAACATCATCCGCATACGCAACCACCTTGCACACTTCCCTCTCCAGTCGAACAAGCAGCTGATTTACCGCAAGATTCCAGAGTAGGGGTGAAAGAACTCCACCTTGAGGTGTGCCTCTGCACACGGACTTCTTGGCCGGCGCCGCCCCCAGCTGTGAATTGATTATCCTGCTACTAAGCATGTTTTCAATCCACCTGCTAATGGCGGGTTCCACCTCCAAGTCTCGCATCGCACCGATTATTGCGTCTGATTTGATATTGTTAAAAGCTCCCTCAATGTCCAGGAAAGCCACTAGGGAGAACTCCTTGTTGTGCAGGGAGCACTCAATCCTAGAGACTAAGGAGTGTAAAGCGGGCTCCACCGATTTACCCTTAACGTAGGCATGCTGAGAGACTGACAGCTTCTGTCTGTCTATAGTGAGCCTCAGATGAATATCTACCAACCTTTCCAGGATTTTTAGACAGAAGGAGGACAGACTAATGGGTCTTAAGTCCCCTGGAGCTGTGTGCGAGCTTTTGCCGGCCTTGGGTATAAAAATTACCCCCATGCTTCCATGAGCCTGGAATATACGCTAATTCAAGACAACTATTATAGATCTTTAACAGCCACTCTATTATAAGATTCTCTGACTGATGAATTTCAATTGGAGCTACACCATCTGGGCCAGATGCTTTAAATGGTTTGAAGCTATGGATAGCCCATTGCAATTTTGGCTTCGTGACTATGTCTGAGTTGACTTCAACTACATTCCCGCTGGGATTCGTTCTCCGCGGAATGGTACTCGAGCAACCAGGGAAGCTCTAGAGTCTCATTACTATTAGAAGTCCAGGATCCCTCCTCCCTCCTCAGGTAACCAGGTACCATTGGAGCAGTTGATAGGATCTTCCTCAACCTGGACGTCTCAGAGATATCTTCTACGTCACCGCAAAAGTTCCTCCACGATTCTCTCTGTGCTTTCCTAAGCTTACTTTTGAAGGCTCTGAGTGCTGCCTTAGATAAAGCCCAGTCTGCACTATTTCTAGACTTCTTTGCGCTGTTGAAAAGTCTCCTACAGTTTTGTCTGAGTCCCCTAATTTCCTCCCCCCACCATGTGGGTTTTTGTTTCCCCCTGGGTCTACTGAGGGAACAAGAGACCAATAGAGCCTTATTAAGAGCAACCGTTAGAACCTCCACAGACCTATCAATTTCGTCACACGTGCTTGTTCTTGTGGGGTTCTGATTTAGTAGTCTAGCTACAGTCACCTTGTATAGGTCCCAGTTTACTTTCCTGACATTTCTAAAAGCCTTAGGGCTAGGTAGACTATCTAGAAGATCAAACTGAATTAACCTATGATCCGAAAAGGAATGTTCCTCTAGAACTCTCCAATTTGAGATCCGATCAAAAATTGATTCGGAGGCAAGGGTTAAGTCTAGGACTTCTTGCCTATTAGCAGTAATAAAATTGGGTTCTGACCCCTTATTGCATACAGAAAGGTTAGTCGTTACAATATATTCATATAATGACTCACCTCGTTCATTGACATCCGTGCTTCCCCAGATATCATGGTGCGCATTGGCATCGCATCCAATAATAACAGCCACCCGTTGAGCCTTTGCATCCACAACAAGCTTGTGTAGGTTGGCTTCTGGAAGGATCTCATGGTCATGCACCATATAGGCCGAGACCAACCAGTACCGTCCCTTGCCAGTTTCCAGGCAGACGGCCGTTAAATCCTTGTTGCTGTAATTGGGGAGAATAAATGAGCTAACATTATTCCTAATGAGGATACAAGACCTAGGTCTTCCTTCACTTACGGTATACAGCAAGCTATAATTTTCAGTCCTGAGACCACATACCAAGTCCCCGTGTGTCCAGGGTTCTTGGATCAGGACAATGTCTACTCCCCCTTTTGCAAGACGGAGCTGAAGGCTGGCAGACGCCGCCTTCGAGTGATGGAGGTTAATCTGCACTATTCGTAGCATCTCTGCTACTTGTAGCGCTGGTCACCTCCACCACCGTGACATCAGCCTCAGACTCCGAGTCTGACTCCAGAAGGACTTCCTCCTCACTGAGTGTGGTTGTCCCTAGGAGACTCTCCAAACCCCCCACAGTTGACATAGAGTCACTGCGTTTCGGGTGCATGGCGGAGTCCTCAGCAGCAGCAGAATCAGCAGTTACCCCTGCGGGATTCAATACCGCTTGATCCGTGTAAGAAGGTTTGCTCGTCCTTTTTGTATACCTTAAGGCTTGTGGATGAGAAGCCATAGCCCACGACCCAATTGGATTTCGCTAGAGTAGCCAGAGATTCGGCGTTCACCACAAGGGTTATTGACCGGTAATCCCCTCTTGGTTCCTCTACCTTAGTAACCTTCCAATTATTAGTCGGGAGCTGCTAGTTGCTCAACCTAAAAATCTCCAGGATAGCCTCAGGGTCAGACGGTTCGGCTGGGATCCATGCGCGCGCTCTTGGTCTACTAGGGATCAACTCCCTAGGTACGACTTCGAGCCTTGCGCCTGGCCATGCTTCCCCTATCCTGGAGATCGCAATCTTATAAAGGTCGACTGACCTTTGATCCGCGCAGGCAATCAGCTTCACGTGGCTCTGATGCCATCCGCTGTCGCGAAAAGAGGGAAAACCACCTGGGAATTCCTTCAAAAGCTGGAGGTAGAGCCTTGATAGGCTTACTTCTACCTTTTTCCAGCACTCAGGAGCGATACTGCCATCCGGGTCATTACGATCTATGACCGCCATGACCTGGTGTCCTTTCAGCACTTCGCTGAAGGACTTCGTGGTGACAGTACCGCGCTTCTTAAATTTCTTTGGGTCCGGGTTGGTGGTCTCTTCTAGGGACCGTTGACGTTTTGTAGCCTGTAGTGTTGGAGCTTCAGACTCCTTCACGGCTTTCGTCGCCCACTCGAGGGAAGCCTTCTGCTTCACCGTCCTCTCATTCTCTGGGATCCGCGACAAGCGTTCCACCGTCCGGAGAGCAGCACTTTTTACTTTATAGAACCTTTTGGTTCCGTGTTTAGCAACACTATCGCAGCACGTGGCTTTGCTTGTGACAGGCTCGTCGTCCTTAGCGACAATAGCTGCCGCAGAGTGTGCGGAGGATTTTGGATTCCCATCCGAAATAGCTTTTAGAGACCGCATGTCAGTTTTATTTTTTTTAAGTTTATCCATCTGGTTCTTACGGCCACCCGCTCGATTGATCAAGCTAAGGCAGCCAAAAATTTGAAAGGCGAAGGGGTTGGTCAACTGTGGCAGCGCCCCGTACCACAGCAAGGCCACCGTTACTACCTGAGGCGGCCTGGTGTCAGGAAGGGAGCTCCGTTAGGATACAGCCTAATTAACCTCCTGGCTGCAAAACAACATCCAATGGGCACGATCCCAAGAACACCCTGGATTAGGAGGGAGACAGTTCTTAGTTGGATTACTCCGCAGTAGTCAGTCCGGTTAGGGGTAATCCCATTAGAGCCGAAACTCCGCCATCCTAACCCATTGCGTCATTGCAATCCCTTAAGCCTTCGTACCCCGACAAGGTGACTGCTCTTCACGAAGGATTTTATATGTATATTTATATTATTATTTATGTTCTTTTTTTATTTTTATTATATATATATACATATATATATATATATATATATATATATATATATATATATATATATATATATATATATATATATCTTTTTCTTTTCAAATATTTTTAATTTTTTCTTCTTTTAACTATTGTGTTATTTTTTTATATATTTTTCCATTTATTTATTTTTATTCTTTTAATATTGTTTTTTTTTAAATTTATTAATTTCTTTTTTTCTTGGTTCGTTTTCTCTTCCTTTTTATTTATTTTATTTATTTATTTTTTCTGAAACATTTTGTACATTCTTAACCCTAACAACTGGTTTGCTTAGCCTACGCTACTCTACACTGCAATCTCTGCTACCTGCGGCGTTGGTTGTGGTACTCGTTGTGGGTATTTGACTCGCTTCCTTAACTGGCAGAATATATATGCGATTACTGCAACGATCATTGCCAGCGTTATGATCGCGGCGATCCCTCCCTTTTCCAATGAGGAGTGCGTTATATCGTACGATGCTTTAAGGTTCCACAACGTCTGCTCTTTCTCCGTTTCCCTCATTAACTCGTTAATTGACTTGCCGTTAGTCGCTAGAATCTTCCGCAAATCTTCGTGGGGTATTGCTTGTATCGTCGTTGGTACATATGTACTATTTATTGGTTTCGAACGCTGCAAAGTTGTTAACAAGGCCTGAACGTTGGCCGCTATCTCTCTAGTTCCCATACTTGCTGGTGAAAACTCGTAATGCTGGTTCTTCTGCGCTCTATGCACCAGCACCATCTCTTTCCCAATCAACCGACAGTCTTCGCCAATGTGCAGGAATCCCGTCCCCTGCAGCTCTATTCTTGTTGATCTTGCTTGGCACACTGCAGACACAAAAATTGTCTCATCAAAATGGTATAGCCAGCGGTTTGGTGACTCTGTCACTACCAACAATCCTCCCGTAGCCGAGACTGCTACATGCTCGCACTTGTCTTGCTCATTTTTCAACGCCTGTACTTCACAAGATTTGCTTTCCCTTGTAAGGGCTTTCCCCGGATGTGGACACATACGCTGTGAAATATCCATCATTCTACAAGACTTAATGTCATCCGACGTTAGTCCGATATAATTATCATGCACTCGATTCTCTGTGATGTAGTCATAAAGTGTCTTCGGTACTAGGCTCCAGTTACCGTTTAACGCTTTAGGTACGGGATATATCTTGTATACCGCATATGCATCAGGAAGAGGGAGTGGTATTTTTATGACCACCAGATACCCCGCTTTCGACTTCGCTGCTCGGACCGTTGCTAACTCGTACAGCTGTTCAGGCTTCTCCAAATACCAGTTTATGCCACCCAAAGTCTTGGGAGCTGCTTTAAGTAGGGCTTCGGTGGAAGTGAACATAGGGTGTAACTTCCCATGCAACAAATCATCCACGACTGCCATTTCAATTTGCTGACGTCCTTGCAGGTTCACAAGTTCTTCTTAAACAAAATTCTCCAGATTAACGAGTTCCGCCAAATTGCTCAAGGCTTCCGCAGTTTTCTCATTTATCGATTTCATGCCAGCCTGCAACCGTTTAATATCGACAAAAATTTTCTTTACTGCTTTGTGTAACCCTTTGTAGCTCGAACGCAGAATGGTTATTTCTTTGCCTAAGACCGACATAGTTTTAGCCTGTTGAATATCCAGACCTTGCAAATGAGCGTAAATCTTGTCCGTGTCACGATGGTCCATGGTTCCGATACCCCACTTCAGTATCTCACTACCGACATCTATTAACGACCTTGTTGCACGTTGTTTGCTACCCCGAAATGACATAGCTTGCTCGTTTCGTCTGAGCCCCGCTATTATCGATTCCGCTTCCGCTGCCGTTATCTCACACCCTCTCTTACTTCCGTCAGATCCTGCCGTATTTGCTCTTAACTCGCAAAGCTCCATTGTTTTCTTTTGCAAGTCTTCTAGTTTCTTCAGTACTGGCTCCAGATCAGCATCGCGAAACTCCGATATCACCACCCACTCATCTTTCGAGAACCAAACATTATCCAGTGATTCCAAAATCAGGTCCATTTCCGCCAAGGGTTCCACCCGCACTTCCGCGGTTTCGCTGCATTTCGCTGGAACGCTCAAATAGGCTACCAAGAACACAGCTGCATTACACATATACTGTAGAAAAAAAATAAGTAATCGCTACAATAACTTATCTAATAAAAATTTCTATTTCTCTAAATATTTAAATAATCATTATGGTTATACTATTGCTACATTATCGTTATCACTACTTTACACTAACATCCACCATCGACCGACCTTTTCTCCTCTTTTTTTTCTTACCATAATCTAGAATATCTAAATATCTAAATACCCAATTCCTTTCTTCTCTTAAAAAAAAATCTGGTTTCGTATATATTCATAACACCTCTAGTGTGGAAAACCCCTCTATGAATGCATACGAAACATACAGGCACCCCCTCGGTATTAACACTACCCTACTTCCTACTGCGCTGAAGCTCCGCCAATTTTACGTTAGCTTTCTAACCGCTGTTAGCTAGCCTATAGCTCCAGATTTTTTCTCAATTAACACTTAACTTAATACACACAATAAACTTACAAGCAAACTTTAGTCTATCTAACCTAATTTTGATTTTACTATTATCCATTCTCAACTAGCTCTCTTAGCTTCTTACCTACGGATTATTCTCCCTAACTTATTTTAGCTTAGACCAACCTGTCATATTAACTAAATATACTAACAAGACCCTTTCTAACCTCTTACTTCAAAACAACCCCATTCATAATTGTCCTACATAATTGTTAAACGAGTCAAAACATCCGATGCTGCCAACGTTCGATACTTCCAGGGTCGTACACCCGGAAGTTGTATTCAAACTAATTGAAATCAATTGTATTCCATACTTATCTTCTTTATTACATTATTCATATCAATAAAAGAGATATTTAGGAAATGGTGTTTTTTTTTCAATTTCCTTGAGTTTCTTCTTTTCCTATTATCATTACTTATACTAAATATAAAATTGATTAATTACACTGCTTCCGTGTTTATTTACTTTACTTACTTCCCTATTGCTCTTCCAAACATACTTACGTTTACCTTCATGCCCTACCCATACGATTTCATGTATATCGTACTGATAAAACAATTAAAATATTACTGCTAAACATATGCATGCAAACCACCATGTCTCATATTAAACTTACACGCTACACGCGCTCATACTTAATTATTGACATACATACATATGTACATGGCACATACGCTTGTCATTATAGCGCATGCCAAAAATGTCAACGCATCATATTACCCGTGTACGTTATGAGTAGCTACAAACTTAATAACGTATTGCATAAACGCCCCAGTTATTGACTCTGCTGCTCATGCGACTACCTACACCGCTCAAACAAACAAAAATTATATGCATTAAATTGTTTCCCATTTTCATATTGCTTCTTGGATACCTCTTTTGCCCTTTCCTGCGCCTTCCTAGCCAACTCGTGCCCTTTCTGCACTTGATAACGTAACAGATGTGGATAGTCGTCTGTATTATATAAAGGCGCTGGCTTTCGTTTCAAATTCGATGGCATTTGAGGTTGGAAACCATACAACGTGAAAAATGGCGTCTGGTTAGTGGATGCGTGTACAGTGTTGTTGTGCACATGCATTGCTGACGCCAACCACTGGTCCCAGTTCGATCCATCCTCCTTCACAAAATGCCTCAAGTATTCAGCTAGCGGTCGGTGGCTACGTTCTAACGAACCGTTAGCCTGAGGGTGATACGGGGTGATGTGAAGTTTCTTCACCTTTAGCAGTTTACACGTTTCAGAAAAAATTCTCGAAATGAAATTAGTGCCGTTATCTGTTACAAGTATCTTTGGGACACCTAATTTTGCTACAACTTCCCCAAAGAAAATCCTAGCTACCGTGGTTGCCCCCGCATCCGGCATGGCAACCGCTATAAAGTATTTAGATTAGTCGTCCTGGAATGTTAGGATGTATTTATTCCCAGACGAGCTCTCGGGCAATGGTCCCACCATATCCATGAACACCTTTTCGAATGGTCTATTAGCAGTATCAGTTAGTTGCATAGGCATCCTTGTTAGCCTTGATACCTTGTTCTTCTGACAACTTTCACACCCAGCGATGAGTTTCCGTATATCCAACATCATTTTAGGCCACCTATAGTTCTTGCGTATACGCCTATACGTCTTCATGAAACCCTGGTGACCCCCCAAAGGAGAATTATGGTAATCTTTCAACACCGTTTCAATCTCCTTTCGGTCCGACAGTTCTATTACAGCGTCCGTAACAAAAGGTAATTCTGGAGTCGTACCGTCACCCATGGCGTCCCCCTGCTTCGCGGAGTCATCCACAGTACTCCTTCGCCCCCTTACTTGCGCCCTTGTTTGGACAGCCGCTATCCGCGGTGCTGTGTCCCACCTCTCGGCTGGTGAAAATCTCGCTTTTTCCCTTAACCGAGTTACTACCTGTTGGACTCTCGCTGCTGTATTCTCAAGCGCTTCCCGCAAATTTTCTTGTTCTTGTACGTTTATATCATATAATCTAGCGAGACACCGTCTCAACCCCTCACTGATGAACCTGTATGCTAAACAGTCTTTCGTGATGTCAAAGGAAACTGCCCTCGCTTCCAAAAACCCCAGTTCCACTTTTACCCTGTCTAAGTCAATCCATGCCCTCACTATTATTCGTTCCCCTTTTTTTGACGCATATCCCGCGATATTCTCAGTGATTCTCAGAACAATCGTATTTTGCGGCGCCCTACTCAGCGTATCCGCATTCAAATTCGTTTTCCCTGGCTTGTATACAATATCAAATGTGTACTCGGACAGCTTATGCCTGAGCCGTGCCAGTCTAGACGTTTGATCCTTCAAGTTTACGATTCCCCTTAGCGGTTGGTGGTCGGTGTAAACCGTGAACTGCCTCCCCAAAAGGTATGATCTGAAGTTACGAGTGGCCCAAACTATAGCGAGCATCTCCCTCTCTATCGTAGAGTACCGCTTCTCGGTCTCACTCAGCGCTCTACTCGCGAAAGCTATGGGATGATCGCGACCCTCTTGTTCCTGCGAAAGAACCGCTCCCAGAGCTTCACCACTGGCGTCTGTCGTTAAAATGAAATGCTTATTAAAGTCCGGGTAAATCAGGATGGGCGGTGTCGTAATAGCCAATTTCAAACCTTCGAACGCCTGTTGGCATGACTCCGTCCACTCTAATTTTTTTGTCCTTATGTAGCAATTTCGTGATTGGCAGCGATAACTGTGCCATATTCTTCACGAATTTCCTATAATAATTTGCTAAACCAAGAAAAGCTTGTACGTCCTTCCTGTTTCTTGGCTGAGCAATATTCTTGACGCATTCTATCTTGGCAGGATCAGGAAGCACACCTTTCTCAGTACACTTGTGTCCTAGATAGACCACCTCGCGTCGCAGGAAGTTACACTTCTTCGTGTTGAGCTTGAGACCATGCTCCCTCAGTCGATCCAGTACTTTACTCAACTTGCTACTGTGGTCTGACAGATTCCTTCCATATACCACTATATCATCTAGGTATACAAAACAGTCAATACCTTGTAGACCAGTTAGAATGCTATTCATAAGCCTCTGAAAAGTTGCTGGAGCACCAGTAAGTCCGAATGGCATTCGTTTGAACTCAAAATCTAGCGTAGAGAAATACCTACAATGACCCAACTGATCCAGAATTTCGTCAATTCTTGGGATCGGAAAAACTTGCTTCAGCGTGACGTCATTTAATTTCCTGAAATCGACCACCAATCTCCATTTCTTGGTGTTGTCCTGGGACTTTTTCGGAACCAATAATAAAGGTGAATTCCAAGGAGAATTGCTCGGCATTATTATGCCCTCCTCCAACAACTTGTCCACCTGTCGTTTCATTTCGTCACGATGAGCCTTTGATTTATGGGCAACTGCCCCTCCGCTATGGGAATATTGTGCTCAATTGTAGATGTGAACGGCAGCGCGTCTCCATCGAGTAGGAAAACATCGTTATATTCTGCGCACATTCTTGCTATTGAAAGGATTTCCTCCTCATTCAAAATACTCCCCGTTCCCAATTCGTTTTTCAGTTTCTCCGCTCTCTCGGTATTCCCCCGAGACTTTTCCTGCACTACAAAATCACTCGCATCGCTCACTTCTCTAATGTCGTACTCCGAGATATTGGAACATGTCGCCTCGCAATTCTGATCCCACACTACGTCCGATTCTTGAGTATTCAGCACTGCTGCCTCGACTGTATAATATGTGGCGTATGCCAAAGTATCGCTGATATGCACACCAGGCTGTATCTCTTGCCTGTTTACTATTGTTAAACCCTCTTTCACAGGTACCCTTACCTTCTTTACAGTTATTGCCCTAGCCTTCGCTATGCCTTCTGATTGATTTTCCTGCTCCCTGCTTAAACTATCCCTTGCACAAAGTCTAAAATTTTTCACAGTTTTCCCGTTCCCATTGCATACGGATAAGCGTTTACATACTGTATCTATTATAGAGCAATTCCACAAATTATCTCTTCCCAGTATTCCATCTGCCGGGATACCATCCTGGGTCTGGATAATGTGGAAATCCCATTCCAAATTCTCAGCACGGTGAATATCGAGTTTCACTAGGCAAAGGGTTTTAACACTTCCTCCAAATGCCCCGCTTAAACTGCTAATTCTGCACGCTTGTACATTGGGAATTGACCTCATGGATTCAGCCTTTATTAGACTGGTGTCCGCACCTGTGTCCATCAATAATACCAGATGACCTGCTTTTGCTGCCTTGCACGGAATGATCACATAAGAATCATCCGTGTAGGTAGACTGATTGTTGAAATTGTTAGCCAAAAAATTTTTATATCGCGGAGGATCTCTACACATATCTCTCATAAACCTAGCGGTGCTAGCAAAAAGTATACTTAAACACGATTTAAAATTTGCCGTACTACCATTCATCTTCCCCATGCAGTTTTTAAAACCTGCTGTCATGCCCCTGGCCGGCTGAATTACCTGTCTGCATCTTTCACTAATATTATTAAAATTTGTTCCTATATATTTTAATATACCAGGGATGTAGTTCCTGACTAACCCTACTGCTCTCCGGCGAATTTCCCCAAACAGGCTAAGCAATAGACAAAAGAAATTTATTGTCCCTAAGAGTGCTGTATCCTGTATCTTCGGAGTTTGTGGTCTCTCGACTGTCGCTGACGTGAAAACCACGTTTGGTGCCTGCAGTGTTCTGGGGTTTCCAACCTCTAGGCTGAGGTAGAAACCCTACCGGTTTCCCTGATTCTACCTGTTGCTATTCCTGGCGAAACAGTTCTCTGCCATATGGCCAATGCGCCCACACCATGTACAGGTCGGTTGGCGACTTCCTTTCCGTTCGTTCCTTGCATCGTATGATTGGTTTTGCTGCGAACCATAGGTATGATGGTTATAACTAGTGCCGCCCGTGCTCCGAAGCCATGTGCGGTCCCCTGGGTTTCCACGATGCAACACGGGTCTCTGCTGACTGGCAATGGTACTTTGCTGCTGATTTCCGAAGCTTTCTCTGGAGTAGTACTGTCTACCCTGTTGTCTTGCTGATGCATTCCTTGGACAATTCATCCCTCTTTGGTGTCCATTCCCCGTTTTTCATTACCCCCCCAATTCTTGTCGCGGGACACTCGAACCAGCGGGTGCACTCGTCCAGCATAAGTGGCTATTTGCTGAATGGCCACCTCTGCAGACGTAACTGCCTCTATCAAATCTGCCATTGATCGTTGTGTCAGACCTAGCGTGTAATTGGCCAAGTCCCTATTTACTAAACCGGCCTTGAACACCGTCACCATGGCCCTATCTATTTGCGATTTGTATACCGACGCACTTTCAGGGAATTGCCTGTTTGCTTCTGCACTCGCTGCACTCCCCAGTGACTGGAGCCTACGGCCCCAGGCTCTCAATTCCTCTCCAGGCTTCTGAGTAGACTCCTGGATCTCTCTTATGAGTACGTCGTACGATTTTTGTTTCAAGTATGTCCTGTCCAGGTGAGCATATAAATCAGTCAGGTTGTCTACTGGGCTATGTGCCAACAAATCAAACGCGTCCCCTGTTGTTCTCTGTCTTATACATCTTATCAAGGGTTCAACCTCCGCTCCCGGAAGACTTTGTTGGGCAAGCTCGCATCCTTCCTTGAACCTCCTGATTTCCGTCCTGAGATCGTAAATCTCAACGCCAGAAAACATAGGCACAAGCTTCTCCACAGCTTTGGCCACCTCCAGAATGCTCATTCTGACTATCGAGTATAACTATCCGGTGAACAACCCAATCTCAAAAAAAAATCTCCATGCATCTGTTCAAAAAAAAAATCCTCCCAATTCTCAAAAACGAAATCGGATTTACAGGCAAAAATATCTTGATTCACTCCCGGAAATTCGAATCCATATTTAAAAAGAAACCCGTAACGTATGCGCATCGTAATAATAGCATTTAACTGTTTTCTTCAACATTGCTACGCAAATCGTAGTTTCCGAATTACAAAAACTTTGATGCAAGAACACGTGTTGTCGGCACCTCTTCACCTAATACCCTAAACTCAAAATGCCAAATATTTAAATTAATCTTTATTTTGATTTCAAAACAATATAAATTTAAACATATAAATGTCCCTACCGACAAACAAACACAAATCCCCTATCATAACCGTACGAACCCTATACCTTGGCACGTTCTTTCCGAACCAAACCAACCGGTATACACAAGTTCGCAATTCAATAACGCAAAAACCGTGAATTAACAGACACGTTCCACATCCCCCGAGAATGCTGAAACAAGAGGTAAAATATGAGCCTAATCTCAGTGAAACAAACCTATACAACCTGACCATTAACAATTTTTGCGAATCAACCTAGTGTCACCTAACCGCAGCGGCTATTCAGCCCCGATGCTGATTCTTCTGCATGACCGGCGCAAAAGCGCCCACACGGCCACCGAACAATCGTCGACAAAATTCACTTAAATACTAAAATGTCCTAATATAGGCATACTTACCAATATCCTTGCTCCCTCCATTGAACTCCTTTGAGTTGGTTATCCTAAGTAGTAGTTTCCCGTTGGTGGATTCCCGCGTAGGAATGCTCTTTTCCTGGCACTCGACGTTGGATCCTACCGGCTGCGCCAATTGTTGCAAAACAATAATCGCAATGAGCCAGTGCATACAAAATGCCAATGGTGCATTTTAGCCCTAGTTTTTGTGCCACTGTGTAATTGTAACACCTGTGAAATTCATATACGAGTATGTAATATTAATTATAGCTACAACCGGTCGATAGGCTACTTGGGTTGTGTCGCGAGTCAACTACTCGTAGGTAGTCGTATCTTGACTCGCAACAATGGTAACAACGTATCCACTTCTCATAGAAATGAAGAAAGTGCATAATGTCCACTCCCCGTGAACTCGTGTATCCTTTGCGCATCCTTCAGAAGGTCGTTCGGTGTTATGGTTGTTGGCAACGGTGGTCTCACTGCTGGTATTGTTTGTTGCATTGTTTGTACAGATTCCTCCTGCGACATCTCTAATCTGGTGTTGGCCTCTGCTTGTATGTCTTCTTCCTTGGACGGGAGTTCGAATTTTCTGGATCTAGTTTCTATTGGCATCGGTTTTGTTGGGTTTGCTGTGCCTCGGTTTAGCCTTGATGATTCACTTGGTATTGACTTGAGAGTTTTTTATGTTCACTGCACTTTCTTTAATGTAACACGATAATAAATTGATTTTGTGCATTTGGTCTTAATAGATTTGTTTTTTTTTCTATTCTACAATATTTCTTAAGAAATGTTTTTCACAGTTAATTATTTTTTTTTTTATTTTTGGTTCTTAATAAGAAATAATTTCCACGACTGCGCCAGTAACGTTAATAAAACGCGGAGAGAACTTCGGTTCAACGTTGCTTTTATTACGGAGATTATCTAAAAACTAAACTAACAATTTTAAATTACTTATACCGAAACCTTATAGTAACTTACTTACATCTTACATTATTTGTTATCGCTGCTGTAGGCACAAAAGTATTTTCCAAAATTATGTAGGAGGGTAGAAAGAGAGGTAAACGTCTATAACCACCAATAAGCAGAGTGCAAAGCCGTAGCTGAACAAGTGCTAATGCACTGAGAATTGCAGACGTTTCATTTAGGGGTTGTTTATGTCATTGCACTTCAGTTAATTTATGTCATTGTACTGATCGTACTGACTTTGCGTTTTGGATTGTTTATGTCATTGCACTTCAGCTGATTTATGTCATTGTACTGATCGTACTGACTTTGCTCTTTGGGAGGTTTGTGTCGTTGCACTTGAGAATGGTCTCGAAATATGAAAGGGAATTGGAAAATGCATAAACGGCTTTGGTGGTCATTTGTGAGATTCATACTTGATAAGAATGAGATCTCAGCTGACGTTTGGTGTTAGATTTAGGGTTCGCAGCAACTGCTGGCGTAACTTGCGTGCTCGAACAAGAAAATTAATTGCCGTCGCTATTCAGCGCTTATTATATGACATAATGCAGGCAAACTCCGATACAGTTCAATTAACACTAACATGAATCTTTTTTCATTAATTTTTTCCATTTTATTAATAATTTATTTTTATTTATAGTTAGAAATACAATTATTAATAACGGTATTACTATAATTTAGAAAAAATAAATAAACAGCAGCACTAGCAGCGGGGGTATCGGCTGATTTTATTAATAAAATACACACCAAACCACAAAAAAATAACGTAGTTTACAAAAACTGAAACAGGATGTAATGAAATAAAAAAGGGAAACGTCAAAAAAAAATTAACATATTGTCAGAAAACGGCAAAATAATACGCAAAAAATGAACGAGTTCATCGGCTGCAGTATGTTCATCGAAAAATATCAAAGCAGTTTTGATATTTCATACTGCATTGTCCGTGCGACTCCCACACTCTCATCCTCTCTCAATTTCACTAATACACACTTATTGCAGTTTGCAGTGCATGATGTGTCTATGGGCACCTTAAGGTCCGCTTTACGCTTATTTCATGCTCAATTTTCTAAAAACCCTGCGGAGTTGTTTTCTGTTGTTTTAGAGAGGAATATAATAGTAACTTTTATTAAATTATTACTTATTGTTTATTAAATTAGTTGAAAAAAATTTTTTTTAATTAATTGTAGATAATGGATAATGAAAGGTCATTTAATCTTTTCGACGCTATCCACTTTTACTTTATAAAATTAATTGCCTCCGAATATGAAAACAAATTTGATTTATTATTAAACAAGCTTTAATTATTACAATAACAAAATTCTTATATACATAGCTTTTGTGATTTATTCCTAAGCAAATAAATTAAATGAATATATACATATGTAACTACGTATATTCATAGTATTTTATAAAATTTTCGAAATGTTATTTTTAAATTTTTCCTTGGGAAGGAATGGCTTCCTAATTTAAATATAACTCCATAAATCTGTCTCTTAACCAGAATGCAGATTCTGTTGCATTGCATATGGACGATGTTATGGAAAGCAAATAAAAATGAAAATAGCCGATTTGTTGTGCATTGTTATGTTTCAGTAATCAACGCATAATTCAACCAAAGAACAAATAGAATAGACAGGGGATATTAATGTATTTGTGGGAGCTCTGCTAGTGGGAGAATGTTTTAAAATTGATGTATGTGGGGTAAAAATACAGTGCACCCGCCTTTAACAGTAACTATCGTAATTCCTGAATTCACTTAACGTCTCAAAATAACTGAAAAATTTTTTTTTTTTATAATTTCTCATTGTCAATGAACCCTCAAGATCCACAAGTCGAAATATTGCAGTTGTGTTTATGTAAAAAAATTAGTTCGATAAACTAAAAAATTGTTTTTGTCATTATTAAAGAAAGAAACACTACCTCTGTTTAATAAAAATCATAAAGCCGTTAACTTGATTCGTTTAGCTGAATTTTTGACTTATTTTGAAGATTTTTCTGAGATTATTGCAACTGTTGTTGTTTGTGAGGATACTGTAAAAAGGTTTAATTCTCTTTTGACCGCCATTATTTGTTAATCTTCGCCTCTCTCTGCTACTAATTCTGATTTTTTAGTGTCCCTTTGCTCATCATTCGTCAAGTCAACTCCCCATACTTCACCACACACGGCAGAGATGCAAAAATTGGTACTTTTATAAGTTTTCAACGCTTTTAATAATTAATTTTTTCTTTTATATCGTGAAGAATAAGTACATAATAATAAGATCTCATTAATGCTCACAAATTAAGTCTAAGTTTTAGCAATGAGAAATGCAAAATTATTGCACATTATTTGTTGCGAAATAATCAATTTCGAGGAATTTTAAGAAATATGTGCGAATTAACTGGTTTTATGGTTTAATGGTTGCGTGTCGCTGCCGCACAGCATGTTTATGGGCAAGTGGAACTAGCCTGTGTTGGCTGCTCAACAACACACTTCGTGTTTCCGGCCCCTCAATAAACCCTTTTTCTTTTCTGCGCTGGAGCTGGTGTGAAGTGTGCTAGAGCGTTTCGTGCAATCGAAAATCATCTTGGTTACTGGACGTAACACAATTTCTGGAAACTCGAGGAAATACATTATACACTTATTTCTTACATTATATACTTATTTCTTACATTATATACTTATTTCTTACATTATATACTTATTTCTTATATTATATTACATTGTTTTTATTGGCAATGCGACGTTCGTGCTCGCGAGCAGCCAAATATATACGTAACAACATGCAATTACTGAGAACCGTTACTCTACACAATAACAGGCCACATTTAATTAAGCTGATTTATAGAACAATGCAACAATTGATTCATTTCTTATAACAAAAGTAGGTACTTATGTAAAATCTATTCAATTGACGTGTAATTTTGTCCTTATTAAATCTGAAATGAACCACAAAAAAAAAAATTAAATAAAGTTTCGAATTTGTAAGTAAGGAAAACAATAGCATTACACGTCAAAAGCACCACAAAACATTGCATATTTTTTAAAAAATTAACTTAATACAATGCATAGCAATTTAACGCAAGTAAATAAACTATTGCTTTATCAAGCAAATAAAACTTATGATCATAAAATCTTATGCTTTGGTTGTAAAAAATGAAACAATCACATATTAAAGTATTTTATTTATGTATAACAAAGACGGCAAACGAACAATATTTTCCAAAAAGAGCATGGAACATATATATAGAAAATTGACGCAATTAAGACTGGGACATAGTTTCCAGTATAGAAGAAACATGCCATTACGCTAACTATGCAACACAAAGACAATCTCAATCAAACATATTTTAGAATACCATACCATCAAAAAAGCGTCTCAATCTTTGAATAATCTATGCTGTATCTGACTTATGAACATCTTAAGATTAAGTGACATGATATATCAAATTTAAATTACAATACTATATAGGCTGAAAGCCTAGAGTAGCTTAGTTTTAAGTACAATTTTCGAATTTACTTATATACTAAAATATTAAAAATAACAATAATATTTGATTTTTAATTTGGTTTAAGGTGTTAGCAAGAAACTTGCTAATTCTTAATATTCATGTTCAAATCCACTTTTATACAACAATGTTAAATTCTTTCAGTAATGGTGAGTTCCAAGACGATAGTTAAATATTTCGTCACATTTAATTTTCAATATTTACATCTATTGAATGGAATAATTTTTCTTTGAAGGAGCTTGGATATAAAAGGAAAGTAATTTTTTAAAATATTGATATATATTTTATATTTTTCAATTAATATATTTCATTTGTAGATTACTACAGTAATGCAGCATACGAAGAAGTGCCATAAAACCATTCTACTGTAATTAACAGTTTTTTGAAAACCCCACCAAAACAATTCTAACTTATTCTAGTCACTTCGTTTTTCATTAGTACTCGTATATGCAATGTGTGTGGAATTCAGTGTGGAATACTGAATGTTCCTACATGTGTGAATATATGTATGTAAATAATTTGTTTATTAAATAAAATTATAATGTATTAATAATTTGTGTGTTATGAATTTATTTTAAAATTGTGATATATTTTATTTCTTATCCTTTTTCTTACATTTTATTATTATTATTTAGTTTTAATCTTTAATTAAGTTTATATAACCAACGTATACAATTTGGTTTTTAGTGTCTTTATGTTAATACTAAATATATAAAATAACACATATTGTAATGGATGTAATAAGCCTATAGGGGAACAGAGCATCCAACTGAAAAATTTACTCGGTAGCGCACCACTGCGTACCGCCTGGGTGATGTGGAAAGTGCAAAATTAATAATAAAATTTTTACTTTAAAAAAACTTTTTATTTATTCCAAATAGTATTCGCTTTTCTATACAGGCTGAATTTATCTCATGCTTTTTTCACACGTCATCTTCTATAACTGCCATCCAATTAGCAAACAGTTTGAAAAGATTAAGAATATTTAACAATTCAAGTATTTATTAAATACTCGTACACTTCTTTTAATCTGTTGGATTTTACATTTTTTACATATTTTCACAGTCCAGAGTCCGCAATGCTTCGCAATAATATAATTAAGTGCAGCCTTTCATTTGCGCGAGTATTTGCTTTGACATATCCGCTATTTGTAATTCTACTAATAATATTTTTACAATACGAAATAATATTTTCAATAAAATATTTCCTTGATTTTAGCCCAACAAAAAGTTGTAAACAAAAACAGCTGTTTTGTATACCCTTTACCTTTAAAAAAGGTAAATAGGGTATACTAACTTTGTGCTTTTGAGAGGGGTTGGAATTTCGAGAACAGGTGTGGTAGGTATGGACATATATATACAGATATGATCAGAATCACTTTCAAAGCAATTTTTATTTTGTCCGTCCGTCTGTCCGTCTGTGGCCACTTTTTTTCTACACTTTTTTTCTACAAAGGTAAAGGGTATTTCGTAGTCAGTCTAACCCGACTTGAGACTTCTTTACTCGTTATACATCACTTTACTAAAATATGGCAACCCACATATGGTATACGTGGTATACGTGTACCCCAAACACAATAAATTCACATACACTATACGTGTGACCAAAAAAAATTGTTGAAACGGTAAATAAAAAAGCCGCGAATTGAATATCTATTCTTATCTTCTTTGATTCAACTGTGCTATGCTACGCTATATTTTGCTATGTTTTGGTAACTGAAGGCCCGAATACAATCATTCGAGAGACCGAGACAAGAGCGAGACCGCGTCTCGGCCGAGATGTTAAAAAGAATTTGTACCAAAGGATGGTATGTGGCAATATACAATAATGCGTGATGCGATACGGCGAGACGAGGCATTTATAAAAAATTAGAAAGTCCTCGCACTCTCGGCAAACACAACTTTTCAAAGAAATCAGCTGTTTGGTAAAACGGATTTATTTATGCCTGTTTTGCTGTTCGTGGCCCCGCGTTTATTTTATTTAATTAAAAATGCAAAAGTTAAGTGAGGAAAGCATAGAAATTTTAATTGATTTAGTAAAATCCAAGACTTATCTTTATGATATAAGGGAAAAACTTTACAAAAATATTGATGTTAAAGATAATGCTTGGAGAGAAATTTGCCGGACAGTTAAATTTGGATGGCAAGTTTTTTATTAAAAAAATAAAAATAAAAATAAAGGGAATTGTTTTTAGAAAAATATTGCAGAACTGCTTATAGATCTCTTCGGGATCAATTTAAAAAAATGCCTTAAGGATCTAAAATGTTCAACAGTCATGCGGGTAGCCTTCAGAAACATATCGTGGTCTCGATTCTTCATTTTTTAATACGTAGTTTCATAAAAACTAAAAGTTTTTTCGACTTTTATAAATCGGTCGAAACCAGCTTCTCCTCCTACGGGTTAGGCCCTCTACCATATTTACATATCCTAAATGTGCTGCGGTGGCACATTTTATTTAATTATTTACGAATTTTTTCTGCACGCATTTTTCAATATTTCTCAAAATATTTCGTTTTTAATCTTTCTTTAGCACTTTTGCTTTTGTGGACATATGTCTCGCACTTTGCTTTTTGTATATTAGAATGCGAGACAGTGCAAAACGTGGTCTCGGCCGAGACTCGGTCTCGATCCCCTCTCGGATCCGCTCTCGTCACGGTCTCGCTTTCGTCTCGGTCTCTCGCATTATTGTATTCACTCTGAGAGAAGAAAGAATCGGCAAAGCAGCAAAATAAAACACACGGATGTGTGTTCACCATATATTCCCAGCAGGAAATGTGATTAAATTCATTGTGAATATATAAAATTTATTTTGTAAAATACCAAATCTAATGACTATCCCAACAATACAATAGAAATATTTTGGAGGATCTCAGTATCATGGCATATTTTCGAAATTAAACTTAAGAATTCTAACACAAGTTAAAATTTCAAATTTCTATAAGAAGTGTTGAATAATTTCGCTAATAAATCTTTGGATAGGCATAAGTTCACATCATATATGCTTAAAAAAAAAAATTATATAAAAAAATAATATATATACGATATATATAGATATATATATATATATATATATATATATATATATATATATATATATATATATATATATCTATATATATATATATATATATATATATATATATATATATATATATATATATATAGATATATATATATATATATATATATATATATATATATATATATATATATATATACACATTTATATATATATATATATATATATATATATATATATATATATATATATACTCGTATATATATATATGTATATATACTTAAGTCTTCTTTTATGCGGTATATGGGTTCCTCAGAAAGACGCATAAAAAAAAATCCGCATAAAAAAGTTCCTTACTTTCATACAAAAAAAGGGGATGCGTTCCAGCATTTTGAAAACCCGTAAAAATTTAGATACTCCATGTAAAAAACCCTAAAAAACCGTATAAACAATCCAAAACAATTTATTTCTTCATTTCAACACTTATTATTTCATTTAAAACTATGCAATACGATTTTAATTAAATAAATAATATTTTATCCGTATTTTAACCAAAAACAAAAAATAATGAATTATAAAGAATATAGGGACGAATTAATTTTCAGAATCACGGCTAATATGTGGAGGTTTGCGTCGTTCAAATATTGGAGAACCGCTGTCATCACTTATAGATTCTTCCACATTCACATCAGCAACATTGTCTACTCTTGTAAAAAATGATGTGATTTCCTTTTGAGTAACTGCATTTTTCAAAACTTTCTTCTACTCTGTTTAACCAGACATAAGACGATTTAAATCTTGATTTATTTTTCAGGCCTGTTCCGTGCCGGGCTCGTATAACAAAATTTTTTCTTGCACTGTATCGCACGTTTGGAGAATTTCTGAAATCGATTTTAACGTAAGACTAGAACACTAAGGCTATTTCAATAATGTCTTCATCGGGCAAAGTCATGTCCGCAAGCAATTCATTGACATCTTTATTGTTGAAAATGTCGAAACCTTCTCCTCCTATTTGATGGGCAGTTGATATTATTTCTTCCGTAAGTCCTTGTTCCTCAATATCGATTTCGTTTTCAACCCACTCAGGCCAGACTTTCTTCGAACATGCGTTTAATGTGTGTTTTCTTAGACTTCCAAAGGCAGCTGTAGCTTGGACAATGCAATCAAGAATGGAAAATTTGTTCCACAGTTCCATTAATGTAGATTCTGAATTTATCAATTTATTAAAAATGCACTCATAGGAACATTTGATATAATATTTTTTAAACATAGAAATTATTCTTTGATCCAAAGGCTGAATAAGGCTTGTAGTATTTAGTGCAAAAATACTATTTTAACATTGGGATGTTCTATTACTGGAGCCTGGAGCGTTGTCAATGATTCATATCCATTCAAATTGCAAGGATTTTTCGTGCATGTAGGCCTCCACCTCACGAACAAAGCATTTCTTAAACCATTCGGTAAAC
Source organism: Clusia tigrina (assembly GCA_920105625.2). Lineage (NCBI taxonomy): Eukaryota > Metazoa > Arthropoda > Insecta > Diptera > Clusiidae > Clusia > Clusia tigrina. Next base: position 167,422,148 of record OV050030.1, on the reverse strand, counting down.
AATGCTGTTGTCACCCATCCCATTTTTGTTTGCCATCCAATGCACAGGTACATTTTTAGGTTGCTTACCTTTAAGAGCACGTAGTCTTAAGAATTTAATGTCTATTATAGGTTTCAACATTTTATTTCCTGATGCATGCAGAGCAGGAAAGTTATTCTATCTTTGTTAGCTTTGAAACCACCGGTCCGGTTTTCCGATTTTGCTACGAAAGCGCGATTTGGCATTTTTTTCCAGAATAATCCCTTCTCATCTGCATTAAATATCTGCTCTGCAGAGTACCCTCCATTCGCTATGATATTCTTCAATTTCTCTGGATATTCTTTTGCTGCCTTGTCGTCGCCTGATGATGTTTCACCACTTATTTGTGTGTCATGAACTTTAATTCTTTTCAAAAATCCACTTAGCCAACCTTTGCTTGCAGAGAATGTCTTGTTTACATGGCACGTAGATGATGTTGATTCAGACCTTTTTAAGTTTTCATAAAATTTAAGCGCCTTTTCAATAATTACATAACCGCTCACAGGAATACTTTTTGATGTTAGGTCCCCCCCAATCCATATCATGAGGGCTCGTTCCATTTTTTCCAGCAGGGCATCGCGTGAATGAGATGAATCCGTCACAGTGATATCAGTGCCAGAAACCACGGATTTCTAATTTGTTCGTCATTATTTTTTATTGCTCTAACTGAAGATTTGCCAATATAAAGTTTCTTCCTATCGTTGCATATCTGTATCCTTTTCTAATACTGTCCAAAATGTCAATTTTCCTTTCGAGAGAAATCGAATTTCTTTTCCTCTCTTTGGAATTCATTGCATCAATATTCCTCCTAATTAGTTTTGAAAAGAAAAAATTAGAATAGAAAAAATCGGAACATAATAACAATTACCTCTCGAAAGGCAAAGAATTATTTCTAAACTTTAAAATTAATTATATAAAAAATTCCAGATTTTTTCCTTTGCACCTTCACCTACTTTACACTCATGTCGCAATGAAACCAACATAAACATAAGATAGAAATATATCACTCTTGTAGCAAAACTAAAACGGGGATTCACCTCTTTAGAAAAACCACTCGCCATGTGAAACTCTAAAAAAAGAAAAATCCATTAAAGAAACCGCATAAATTCTAATCCGCAAAAAACCGCATAAAAAGAGACCTAAGTGTATATTGTTATATCTCCATTCGATCGAAAGCATCAAGATTCCCACGACTAGCTCTAGCTTCGCGGGTGCGGATCTTATCCGGCCTCGCTGCAACGGGGGAATAATCAATAAGATTTTTATTTCCTCGCTACATCATGCGTGGCCGCACTCACGTTCTTGCACCGCAGCTTCCCAGCATCTATCCCTTCGTCAAGTGAGCCCGTTCCATCTTATATCGCCTTAGCCTATCCCTATTTACCTTACCATATATCTCCACATTTTACTCTATCAAATAAATTACATATGTTCGTATACCATACCTTGATTGTTATTTCATTTAAATTTTTATATTTTAAAAAAATAATATATAATAAATAAATAAAGATAATTTATAAAATACACGTGTATATAATCTACTATAATACCGCTTATCTTAATGGTCCTCGACGGATGAGGTGAGAGGTACTCTCCTCCTGCTGTGCTCTTTCCTTTTCCTCAAAATGTCTTAGTTTTTTGTTTAACTGCCGCAATATTGGAGTTTTTTGAAACTCATTTTTTCAAGCAGAATAATTCAATGCTCGAATTTAATCAACAAATATTTCCACGATCACATTTTTATCGCCAGCTTTCACGAAACAAAACTAACTTTTTTCACCCCACAACTCCTCAACTTTCTCTCCTCAGCACTTTTTCTCGCCAATTTAAACTGGCAAGTTTTTAAAACTCAACTGACTAAAAAAAACAAACGTCCCGTTTTGTACTTATATACCTTTTAGTTCATTTCATTTCTGCCGCTAACCCACCTCTATACGTCTTTCTCGTATACCTTCTACCCCTACCTCCAATACAGTTTTTCATTTTTTCTCCTTGTTTGACCCACCCAGCAGCAGCAATAGCAACAGCTGCTCTCAGAATTTCAGTCACCTTATTGGCATCCGCCATTGACCCATGTCCCCAATTTCCTCTTCCCAATTGCATTCTTTAATCACATTCATTCGCTCCTCCCCCATTTACACACACACATACCCACTCATTTTCCATGATTCAAAGATACGATAGGCATCTTTTCACCACACGCGCCGGTTCGTGTACCGGCAAAGCTATTATCGTCCCAATGATAGTCAATCTTTCAAACGCAAAAAAAGAAAAGCCCTGGATAGGAGCACAACGGAGCTGCCGATAACCGTTCATCAACAGAAAAGGAGTATAAGAATAAAAAAAATAACATCAAGACGAAATGAAAGTAGACGACCGCATCAATATATATAAATACCGCCAAAATTCAGTGTTATTTTCCACATTGGTTCTCGAGAAATAACCTGACGGGTCCAATTGAAAACAGACACCTGCGTACTACCAAGACCACCAAATGTTCACAATTTGGTGGCATTTGGATTAGTGTACAGATTTCATACCTTCTATCTGTACTGTTTTCATACCTTTTTGATGGAAATCAAAAATGTTTGTTATTTTTTCTTTGAATGCGTGCGGCAGTAATTAACAAGTAGTTACTCAGTTGTGCTTTTGCCATAGAGTAATATAGAGAGGTAACCCTTCTTCTTCATTATCAGCTTATGCTGGGTGAAACAAAAATATTACAATGTAAATCAGCCATGCTGTGTTAAGAAAATTTATTTGACCACATCTGGGACTAAATTTAAGATACAATTGCGAGTTGCTTTGTTGACTGTATAAAACATATATAATTTATAATGCTTATGCTATATTTATTTACATATAAGTATAAAATTGTTTGTGGTTTTCTCACCACCCACGAGGTATATAAAATGGCACGTTATCGAGATTACTAAAAATGTGGGCAGCGTAGCGAACCTTTTTTTTTAATGAATTTGTATTTATATGTGTATCAGACAGTCTTGGTGCACATCGAATGGAAGATTTAGAATCTATATTATTGAAATGAACTATATCATCCCAACTAACACTGGAATTATTAAATGTTGTGGTATTTTTAAAGTTTTTGAAACAATTTCTAGTGGTCTTTAATAAGTGTATTTATTTCTGAATTCCCAATAAGCTCAATATAATTAATATATACAACTTGCTTTTCGCTTGCTTTGAATGTGTGATGTGGCTGGAATGTGATGGACTTTAAATAATGCGGGTTGTTTATTGTAATGGTTTATGATACAAGACATTTTTAGTTTTACTCTCTGGAATGTATACAAACTAAGCTGATGGTTTTCCGACACAGGAGCAGGCAACAGGCAATTCCTGCGAGGTTCATCATCTTGGCTAGTAGCGGAATCCAATGATTTGTACGTCATCAATTTCACTTTGAATCTTGAAATTCAATTCATTTACATCAATTCTTTTAGGAACCAAACATGATTTTTGTAATTTTGTGCAATGTTTGGGAACACTTTTCGGATGAGTTCGGTTTTTGATTAGGTGAACGGCAAAAATTGACGGGAAATGCAATATAGCCAGTCGAAATGTCAATGGGGATTTCGCCATTTCCAATCTCCAGCAATTGTTTTGAAAATTTTTCGCCAGATTGGTTGTTCTGCAATTTGACACGCATGTTCATACTTAATATGAGTATCGTGACATGTTTCCATAAAACAGACGATTTCAAAAATGCATTAAGTTCATCGGCTGGAGTTGACCGTGGAAACACTGCCAAGATTTGGCGCAAATCACCTGCCAACAGAATCATCGCATTACCAAACAGGTTTCGATTGTTTCTGTAGATCTTGCATCGTTCGGTCTAATGCCTCCAAAGACTTTTATGCGCCATCGTATATTCATCCCAATCAATTTGCATTGCTGCAAATCTTTTGCTGTTTAGCAGTTTTAATATTTCGCTAGAGATGAGGTCGAATGCTGCCGGCTTCTTAGTTTTTAATTTCTTATTGCTGTTCGTAGCTCAACGTCTGTAACCGGTGGAATTTCGACACCTTTATCATGGTGGAGAGATTCCATTTCGGCTACACTCGATAATGATACTTTCCTGGCACTCTGTGAAAGCTGTAGCTTTTTTTTGTGTTTCTTTCTGCCCATTTATTGTCTGCTTTTTTGTTCGGTTGGTTGTTAAAAATTTGGTGTACACCTCTAAAGTGAGTCAGTGTTACTTTCCTTTGATAGCTCACTTAGGTATTTAGTAAGAGAATTGTTTTTGAATGCTTTCATTTTACGGGTAGGGTCGCCAGTTTTTGTCAGATGGCGACCTTGTTTGTTACCACCGTCAGCGTATTCTGCGCATTTCTTCTATTTCTTCTGTATACTTATGTCCTGCTGTGACTTTTTTTTGACTGGTGTACGACGCCAGTTTGCAAGTTGTTTAGCATATGACAAGTTCAGAAATTCATCGTCTATCTCGGCAGTACAGTTTATTTCTTCGTGGTGGTCGGCGTGATCGGACAGGATGTTATTAAAGTATTCCCAATCAGTGTGTTTATTTACTAGCGTTGGTGGTGGTTCCTTATTAACTACATTTTCATGTATTGTTAAGTACACTGGAGAATGGTCAGAATTCATGTCTAACCCATTTCTATGCACAGGTAATTGGCTGAAATCTTTATGGCGATAAAGAAGTCAAGACGGTCACTTGTTTTTTGTGGATCTGATATGTCGGTGTCTTAGTAGAAAATGAGCTGCATCCTGTCATTTGCAGTGATTTATACAATTCTCTACCATTTGTAGTTATAAGTCGCGAACCCCAAAAGATGTGCTTCGCGTTACAGTTACCCTTTAGGAACGGGTTTTTATGGCTATTAATTAGCTGTATACTAGTATATTGCTCACATTTAATCTGATATCTTGGAGGGGTATATACTGCAGTTAGTGATAGGTTACTATCGTCATCTAACCTTATGGAAATTGCTTGAAATTCAGCTGTACCTTTGCTGCATTCTTCATAATGTTTTATGTTGTTTCTTCTTTTAATGCCAGCAACTCCCGTGCGCCGTTGATAGGGTGGATTCTGTGGTATATTTCAACGGTTTTTATATTTTTATATGATTCTTTAGTCAGATATTAAACATACAACGTTTTTTTGGTCTCAAGAATTATTTCAAGCTCGATCGGGTTTTTAAGTAGACCGTTTAGCGTTCCATAGCATAATTTTTAAAAAGGTGTTCATATCTATTAGCTTAGTCTGATGTAGGGTTTTTCAAGATATTGCAGGTTTTTCGCTACTACCTTAGGTAGGTAGGGAGGAGTGGCAGCCTTTGTCACAAAAAGCACACTTAAGCATATACAATGGCTCGTTGTGGTACCACACTAAGACGAAGCGACTCCCCCGTCTAGAATTTTGGGAACCACAGTGATTCCGAAATGATCCTGGCTATGTCCTTAATGTTGATGGAAGATAGTTCGGTTAAGGAAGTGAAGAAAGGTGAGCCTAGGAATTTTAATCTTCGTCTGGCCAGGGCTGGGCACTGACACATGAGATGAAGTACTGTTTCTTCCTCCTCCTCAGAGACACAGCTGCGACAGAAGTCGTTATAGGGCAGTGCTAGTCTTTCAGCATGTTCCCCGATCAGACAGTGTCCCGTGAGCATATTTATTATAGTGCCGATGGAGTTCCTGCTAATATTGAGTTGCTGACTAGTACGCCTAATGTCGATAGTGCTCCAGGTTTGTCTGGCAACACTACAGGTATGTTCATTTACCCAGGCTTTTTTAGCTGCCTCAAGGTAGTCATATTTTATGGCCCATTTGACCGTGGCCAGTGGGACACCTACATCAAAAGAGGGGGAGATGTCAGGGAGCAGCGTACCTATTTTGGCAATTCATCGGCCTCGCAGTTTCCTAGAATGTCGCTATTTCCAGGCACCCAGCATATGTGAACCTGTGAGTTACCTGAGACGACGTTCAGGGAGGAGCGGCAATCGAGTACAAGCTTAGAGGTAGTGAATACACCAGCCAGTGACTTGATTGTCGCCTGACTGTCCGTGAATATGCGTATCATCACATCGCATACTTCATTGCGAATAAGCCACTTGGACGCTTGAAATATTGCCATTACTTCCGCCCGAAAGACGCTGCAATGGTTAGGTACGCGATAGGAGAGCTTGATGCCAAGTTTTCTGGAGAAGATGCCGCAACCGACCTTATTCTCCAGTTTGGACCATGCGTGTTTATATCAATGGAACTACCAGTGACCACTAAATTGTTGGACCATTCCTCTCTACTAGGAATGTAAGTGTCGAACCCGTGGTTTAGATTAGGTGTAGAGCACGTATAGTCCACGTCCGCCTGTACGGGCGTGTCCTGCATCAGAATATTGGCGTGGCCCAGGTTCAGCCTAGTCCAGCGCGATATAGTATTGAGTCTGGTTGACGAGCATTTTGCTTGTTGCCTGACTAGAAGCCTAGTGGGCAATCAATGTAGGAATGCAAATAGAGCTTTGGTAGAGGTGGTACGCAGAGCCCCTGTTATCAGAACCGCTGCTGTTCTTCTAACCTTGTCAAGAGGTTTTAGGTTCACCGCCTTGTCAGTTGCGGGCCACCAGAAGACAGCGCCGTAGAGAAAGTACGGCTCATCCACCGCCGCATAGAGCCAGGACATGGTTCGAGGTTGAACGCCCCATGTTGTTCCCATGGATCTCTTGCAACAGTGCAGAGCACACGTGGCTTTCCGTACCCTCTTCGCCAAATTTGCTTTCCAACGGAGCTGAGGGTCCAGGATCAGACCTAGATACTTGACGCTATTGCTTAGGCTAAGCGAATTCCCATTAAGTTTGGGTAAGTCAAAACTTGGTATTTTGTGCTTCCTGGTGAAGAGCATAACCTCAGTTTTGGAAGGGTTGATATCTAGGCCAACTTCAAGACACCATTGGGACAAAATACTAAGAGTGTAGCTTAGCTTTTCTGATAGTGTTGACAGATACTTACCGGAAACAGAGATAGCAATGTCGTCCGCATAAGCTATAGTGTTACAGCCGGTTTGATCTAATCTCCTAAGTAGTGTGTTCACCGTCAGATTCCATATGAGGGGTGAGAGCACACCGCCTTGTGGAGTACCTCTCTTGACAGTCCTTTTAGCATGTACGTTTCCTATTGAGGAGCTAATGACGCGTGTTTTCAGTAGCTGTTCGATGAACCTAACCAAGCTGGGGTCCAGGTTCAGATTTACTAAGGATTTAGTAATGGCGGAGGGACAAATATTGTTGAATGCCCCTTCTATGTCGAGAAATACTGCAAGAGTATATTCTTTGTGGGCAAGAGATTTCTCTACTTGCTCAATGAGCACGTGAAGCGCTGTTTCCACAGACTTGCGTTTAGTATAGGCATGTTGTGATTTGGAAAGGCACGTGGAATTAATAGAGCTCCTGATTTGTATATCAAGGACTCTTTCCAGTGTTTTCAAAAGAATGGAGGACAAACTAATTGGTCTATAGTCCTTAGGCTTGGTGTGGGTCGACTTTCCCGCTTTGGGGATGAATACTACTCGAGCTTCTCTCCAGCTTTTGGGAATGTACGACCATCTTAGTCATGCATTATAAATATGCAGTAGCCAAGGCGCAACCGCACTTGCAGTGTGCTGAATGTCCGCGGGAATGATGCCATCAGGCCCGGGAGATTTAAAAGGCTTAAAGCTGTTGATGGCCCACTGAATATGCGTGTTGGTCATTTGGAATTGGGTTGAGTGACTCAAGGAGTGCTTGGTGTCAAGAGACCTGCAATCCACAAAGATTTCATTCCCCGGGAAGTGTATTTCTATTAGGGCGTCTAGAGTGTCGGTTTCAGACTACCTACGCTACTACCTTAATCGGCCTGTTTTGTGTACAATGAGATGTCTTTGCTAGTTCAAATTTTAGTTAAATTCCTATAATCATCAGTATCTGATATATTGATTTTGTATTTGTTATTATTAAGAAGCTAAGGTGCAAAGGCTTGCTGGCGTCTGTATAGCTGGAGCTATGAGAACCTGTCCTACAGCCGCCCTGAATGTCATACTGGAACTTACACCCCTACACATATTTGTGGAAACATAAGAGAAGAGAGCTCTGTATAGAATGATGACAGCAGTAAATGGTCCTGAAAGTCTCATCGGGAGTAAGATGGTAGAAACATTATCAAAGGCCATTCCAGACATCTGTATACCGAAGGACTTTACAATCACGCGCTACAATTTCACAAAGTTGTTTAAAACAGAGTGCTGATGACAGGCCTACTCACAGGATACTGTAAACTGAACTCACATATGGTGAGAATGGGGGTCATCTTGTAAAGCTCCTGCAGATTCTGTATGGAGGAAGAGGAGACATCTTTACATGTGTTAACAGAATATCCGGCTCTCATGCACACCCGCAGGAAATACTTGGGACTTTTCTAGGGCTGCGCCAGTGATGTGAAACCTCTGGAGCCAAAACTTGTCATCACGTTTAACCAGAGAAGATAGGACTTAAAGATGTGCTGTGAACCTCTGATGGGGGGCACAATAGAACGAAAGTTTCGCGGTGTTTAAATCACCTACACATAATAATAATAATATTAAGGAGCTTTATGAAGAACTCGCTTCTTCCTTAGTTTTTCGCAATGTTAAAAATTTGTTTATATTCACAGTGTCTTGATATCATTATCGGTGGAGGCGTGGTGTTTTTCCCTGTTGATCGATAAGTACTTTTGTTATGTTGTTGTTATTGTTATTTGTAGTAGAAGATTCCACTGTTTTAGGTGAATGCTCGTATTTTGTTTTCTTGCTGGGTCTCTTTTTATTTTTGTTTTGTTGGGCTAAGTTGGGGGATTGATCGAAGTTTTGGTGTTCGGCTTTGATTGAAGCTAACTTATTTTTTAGTTCCTGCACATTTTCTTCATCATTTTTAATTTCTTAGACTGTTGGCTTATTACGATTTCATATTTAATTATTTCGGTTTATTTCTAGTTTATTAGATAGCTTCCCACTTCCAGATGGAGGCATTCGGGTATTTTCCATTTAATTCATTAAAATATAAATCGTAGTGAAAAATAAAATATAATAGATGATGGGTAATTTATCCCATACACTAACCACACTTAGTAATAGCTGTGCCACTGTTTTAGATTGGTAGTCACTGTAAGCAGTGCATTTATTTTATTTGGTAATTTCTTTTGACTACCGTTCTGCTCTATATTTTTTTCCTTTTTTATTATTTTGATTTTTTTCTTTTATAATTTTCAATCATTAGTGTTTTGTATTTATTTTTTCGTAGATGTGACGAAACGTACCGATCTTAGACGACGCTCGACATATATATATATATATATATATATATATATATATATATATATATATATATATATATATATATATATATATATATATATATATATATATATATATATATATATATATATATATATATATATATATATATATATATATATATATATATATATATATATATATATATATATATATATATATATATATATATATATATATATATATATATATATATATATATATATATATATATATATATATATATATATATATATATATATATATATATATATATATATATATATATATATATATATATATATATATATATATATATATATATATATATATATATATATATATATATATATATATATATATATATATATATATATATATATATATATATATATATATATATATATATATATATATATATATATATATATATATATATATATATATATATATATATATATATATATATATATATATATATATATATATATATATATATATATATATATATATATATATATATATATATATATATATATATATATATATATATATATATATATATATATATATATATATATATATATATATATATATAGCAATAACAAAAGTTCGTTGCACTTCGTATAATAACAATTTAAATTCTCTTGCAAATTAAGCAGACGGAAACTCGACACTTTTGTTTGCTGTTTTAGTCTCTTGATAATGTGCTACTGTAGCAAATATGTTATGCAACTTGCATCGAGCTACAGTATTCTTGATTATATGTTTTGTTATGGATTTTGATATTTTAATTTTGTATAAAAACACAACCAATGTGTTACCTGTCTAAGGGTTTGCCCTAAACTTCCAATCAAGTAAAGACCGCCGTGCATTTACATTCGAGTTGTGATGTGATGTGTTTATTTCTATTGGAATAAAATTCACAATTACAAAATACATAAAAATAAAACCAAACTTTCCGCATTGTTCTGACCCTCCTTGCGACAGATAACGAATGAATAACCATTTTGGCATTCGCCACCTGACGCAAGTCGTAGTGAAACACAGGGTTTACACAAAAAACAATTATATATAAACACCAATTTACACCATGGGCGGCAATTATGTTTTGCGACATCTTTAACTAATGGTCGATTTGCAACATCCCCTCTCCCGTGGAGCGACCCGCTTCACCATCTTACAAGTCCAAAACGGCCAACATAGATATGGGGCGATGTAGTAGACCTTTGGCATTGCGCACGTCGGGTCGTCGAATAACTCCATCGGCGGCTGAATAAACTTTCTCAACGCGGCCTCGACACCACTCTCTTCTCGGCATACTGACGTCACAGACGAACACCAAATCTCCTTCCTTTATCGACTTACCTTGCTGGCACCATTTCGCTCGGCGCGTTAAGGTTGGCAAATATTCCGATATCCATCTCTTCCAGAACTGGTCTCTTAACTGACGCGCGATGCGCCACTGTTTGCGCAGAGTATTGTATTTTAATGGTGGCTCTTCTAGGACAGGTGTGTTCGCTGTATTAGCTGACCCAAGCAAGAAGTGGTTGGGCGTTGTAACGACTCTATTTCGGCTGGGGTAAAACTCAGCGGGTTCCAGGGGTCGTATACAGAAATTAATGTTAAAAAGCGGGCGTGTTCTTATATGTGGTATCCTTTATTTAACTTAGTTACAATTGTTGCTAATTTAATTACTAATTTAATTAATTTATTAGTTTGGCTAAATTAATTAGAATTAAATGATTTTACTCTGCTAATTTAATTCACTTAAATAATTGGACTTGCTAGTCGCTTGGGGCCTCGTCTGTGTGGTCGCGGTTCGCAGTGCTAGTCTCCGCGAGAATCGGTAGAACCATAAAGTCGCGGTGCTGTACGTACGTATTAGTCTCCACGAGAATCGGTAGAACCATAAACTCGTGGGGCGGTCTTAGCGTTAGTATAAGTCACCACGAGAATCGGTAGAACCATAAACTCGTGGGGCGGTCTTAGCGTTAGAGTAAGTCTAGTCTTGTGTAAATAGTATACTTTACCTTGGTGCTACTGGTGCTGGAGTCTTGCTGCGGTGTGTCTTGCCTGACTTATTTAATTCACTTAAATAATTGGACTTGCTAGTCGCTTGGGGCCTCGTCTGTGTGGTCGCGGTTCGCAGTGCTAGTCTCCGCGAGAATCGGTAGAACCATAAAGTCGCGGTGCTGTACGTACGTATTAGTCTCCACGAGAATCGGTAGAACCATAAACTCGTGGGGCGGTCTTAGCGTTAGTATAAGTCACCACGAGAATCGGTAGAACCATAAACTCGTGGGGCGGTCTTAGCGTTAGAGTAAGTCTAGTCTTGTGTAAATAGTATACTTTACCTTGGTGCTACTGGTGCTGGAGTCTTGCTGCGGTGTGTCTTGCCTGACTGCTGCTGGATCGGAGAGTGTCTTGTCTGCCTGATGCGGAATGAAAGAAAGAGGCTGGGTTGCCAGTTGCTCCTGGTTTTATGCTCCAGGTTTAGTGTAGATCATCCAATAGTTGTTGTGCGGGAACTGTAGTTTGTTGTGGCATGTTGCTACAGTTTCCCGCATTGTTCTTCTTGTTTGAATTTGAACTTGGGCCACCTTCAGCACATTGTTGTTTTTTTCTCGCTGTTGTTCTTGTAAGTTTTTGCCCTTGGGCCACCTTCAATATTGTGTTGTTGTTGTGATGATTTACCTTGTTGTTGTTCCTTGTGTTGTTTGTTGTTGTTGCTATTTGTCCTTCGGCCACCTTCAGCACTTTGTTGATATTTTCTATCGATGGCATAAAATATTTAAAAATATTAAATATTGGATATTTAATTCTGCTTCTCCTCTTTATGCTTTGTCCGGCCTGTTGGTGTGCTTAGCGATCGGTCTGTCGTGTTCCACTTTGTGCTTGGCCTTCGTTTTTGGGTGTTGTTAGTGGGCTATTTTCCGAACTAATGCAGTCGGCAACTTCTGTCGCGATCTCTTGTAAGTTTCTAACATTGCGTTAGGCACTGTTGTTGTAAGTTCATATCAGTGCCTTTGGGCACTGTTGTTGTAAATTCATATCAGTGCGTTAGGCACTATGGTTGTACATTCATATTATTTTAACTGTGGTCAGCCGGTTGCAGAATTGTTTGTGTGATATTCTCCTGTGTTATCTTGCGTTGTTGACTTCGTTGCATGTTTTTCGTCGCTTATCACAGGGTTCCACTGTCTGACTTAATTGTGGCTGTGTCTTCTGTCCTCCCAATGCAGAGTATAACACTTGTTGTTGGTAGCATTACTATGGTGGGAGGTGTCTTAGACTCACTTGTATGATGGCTGCTGCACTAAATATGATGGCGGTTGTGTATGTGCTTTTTAGCAATGCAGGTGGGAGGTGCCAAAGTCTTAGGACTATTAACGTGTATATTTTAGGGTTGGTTGTTTAACCACTTGGCCCCTATTTTAAATATACACGTTTGGGGCGTTATGGCAAAACTAAATATGTAGGGGCAAATTTACGCCTAAAATTTGCTGCTTACATGTCCTCCCTACTTTGCGGACGATGGAGAACGGATGCTTCTCCGCGGTATAGTACAACTCGGTACGGAGGTCGTTGGAAACGCAGGCGTTTCCTCTTGGCTGGGCTTTCCTTCATAGTGGCTATCGTATCTGCCACTAGTGTCGCTGGTAAGCCATCTGCCTTGGGTCCCCTGAGTTCGGCTACGTTGTGGAAGTGGAAGTTTTCCCCGGGTGTGGCTGTTGGCGGTGTCCCCGTGTGCTTACGTTTAGTCTTCTCTGGTTTTTCACTGTCGGATGTGTATGACTTCCATCGTATCGCTGAGTCGCCTGTGATTGGCATCCGTTTCTCTGTTGGCGTTCTCCATGTACCCCCGTTCCATTGTTTAATTCGTTTGCTGTGGTGGCTTTTGGAGTTACGTTTGTCTCTCTTGTCGTCGCTTCTGCTGTTGTTGGTGCACTCGATTGCACCCTGGTTGTCCCTTGATCTGTCGTTGTGTCCACGTGGTATGTCTCGGCTGTTTCTCACTGGTGCTGATCTAGTAGGTACGCTGATTGCTCTGATGGTGGGTCGCCTTCGGTGTGCGACCTTCTTGCTCTGGGGGGCTCTCGCGTCCTTTTTCCGAGGTCCGTGTGTTGATTCCTGGGAGGTTCTTTTCTCTATGCCTTTGTGGGATACGTTGTCCGCTTTCGCTCGGCATAGTCCGTGGCAGGTGAATTCGTTTGCGTGAGTCATATTTGTTCCTGGAGGTGTGTGTTTTCGAATGCGTTGCTTCTCTGTGTATTCTTTTCTGTGCGTCTGTTGTTTAGAATTTCTGACGTTGGTGTGCTTCTTGGACTGCGATGCATTGAAATGTGGGAGATTCTCAACACGAATTGTCGTGCACGTTGCAATTTCTCGGGGCTGCACGCAACTGTTATGAGGTCCCAATGTGATCTCCTGATCACCGCATTTCAATGTTGTTCCCAGGCTTGTCATGAAGTCTTTTCCCAGGAGCAGATCATCACTGGAGTCCGGCATGACCAGTAGCTCTAGATTGCATGCCTTCCCTCCAAGCCTTACATTCGTCACACACGTCTCTCTGACTGTCCTACTACTGCCGTCTGCCATGCGCACTCTAGTATGGGATTTTCCCAATTTGCTGGTGGAAGCGCGTAGCTTTCGTACCAGTGCTCTGCTCACAAAACTGTTAGTTGCACCTGTGTCCAGTGTCGCGGTGATGGTTTCTGTGCCTATGGAAACGGTGGCGCAGATTCGTTGCCCGACACAGTGCAATTTTCAATTGTGAGGTTTGGTGCCGCTGTTCTGAATTGGGCTGTGCTCCTGACTGTAGTCTTCGGTTGGGTGGTGCTCTCTGTTTGCAGCACTCGATCGTCATCACTTCCCTGCGCCCGCACTCCCAACAAAACAATATCTGCGCGTTGCGACATTGGCGAGCTATATGACCATTTTGGCCACAACGCCGGCAGGCTGTTCTGGGATCTATGGGTGCCGCTCTGCTCTCTAGCGTCACCTGACGGTTCCGTACCTCTCGTGGTGGACCTTGCTCTCTTCTCCGTTCTGTGGGTGGCATTGTTAGTAGTTCGCCTCCTCCCCAAATACACTCCAAATCTTCGGCCATCTCTACCAGCTCTTGTAGCGATTCGAAATCTCTACGGCGCACGTATAACTGGAACTGTGGTAGGCTGTTCTGGAAGATTCTTTCCAGTTTCTGCTCCTCTGAATAATCCACTTGCCGCATGAGATTCTGCAGTTCGACCACATACTGCTTGAACGCTTATCTAGGTCTCTGGTAACGCTGTCGAATCTGGTCTTCGAGTTTCTCCATGTAGCGGGCCGGTAGGAAGAACTTAAGAAAGTCTCTTCTGTACGAGGTCCAATCGCGCCACGCACGATTGTTGTTCCTGTACCACATAAGTGCGCGCTCCCTCAACAGTTCTGGCATAGTACGCGGGAGGAAATTCTTATTTATGTCGTACACTTCTGCTAATTCCTCGACTCGCTCTATAAATGCTAACGGATCACGCCCTCCGTCAAAGTTGAGAGACCACTTCCTCACCTGGTCAACGATGACTGCGTATGGTGCAGCTACGCTGTGCGTTTGTTCCACGCCTGTTGGTGACACAGCGTGATGCTGTGATGTTCTCCGAAACTCTGTATCCCATGCCTTTGGTGTTGCACCTGTGAATGTGCCTGGCCTGTCCACTTCCAGCGTTTCGCGGGTAACTATGGACGTAGCCAGCCTTGGTGACGTGCTCCTAACGTACATGGATTGCAGCTTCTCTAGACGGTTTTGCTGATCTTGAGTCAGGTATGTCCCAGTGAAGAACTCTGATAGTCGCTTACGGAGTTCTTCCACGGTACCTGCAGCTTCCACACCGAATTCCTCGGCAAAAATCACCAGCTCCTCCTTGCGTAGCAAATACAACCAACTTGTTTTCACCATCCTGTGCTCGTCTTAGATGATGATGAAGACAATGGGTGTGTGCGTGTTTAAGCTGGTGCTAATTCGGCACTCCTCTGCGTGACTGCGTAGATCGACGTAGTTCTCTGTTACTCTGTGGATTTATTACCTATGCGTTGAATTTCTCTTGTGTTTTTTGTTATACGTTCGATGCGTTGAACTTCTGTTTTTTATCAAGTCCCTGCTCGGGCGCCACTGTAACGACTCTATTTCGGCTGGGGTAAAACTCAGCGGGTTCCAGGGGTCGTATACAGAAATTAATGTTAAAAAGCGGGCGTGTACTTATATGTGGTATCCTTTATTTAACTTAGTTACAATTGTTGCTAATTTAATTAATTTATTAGTTTGGCTAAATTAATTAGAATTAAATGATTTTACTCTGCTAATTTAATTCACTTAAATAATTGGACTTGCTAGTCGCTTGGGGCCTCGTCTGTGTGGTCGCGGTTCGCAGTGCTAGTCTCCGCGAGAATCGGTAGAACCATAAACTCGCGGTGCTGTACGTACGTATTAGTCTCCACGAGAATCGGTAGAACCATAAACTCGTGGGGCGGTCTTAGCGTTAGTATAAGTCACCACGAGAATCGGTAGAACCATAAACTCTTGGGGCGGTCTTAGCGATAGTATAAGTCACCACGAGAATCGGTAGAACCATAAACTCGTGGGGCGGTCTTAGCGTTAGAGTAAGTCTAGTCTTGTGTAAATAGTATACTTTACCTTGGTGCTACTGGTGCTGGAGTCTTGCTGCGGTGTGTCTTGCCTGACTGCTGCTGGATCGGAGAGTGTCTTGTCTGCCTGATGCCGAATGAAAGAAAGAGGCTGGGTTGCCAGTTGCTCCTGCTTTTATGCTCCAGGTTTAGTGTAGATCATCCAATAGTTGTTGTTATGCGGGAACTGTAGTTTGTTGTGGCATGTTGCTACAGTTTCCCGCATTGTTCTTCTTGTTTGAATTTGACCTTGGGCCACCTTCAGCACATTGTTGTTTTTTTCTCGCTGTTGTTCTTGTAAGTTTTTGCCCTTGGGCCACCTTCAATATTGTGTTGTTGTTGTGATGATTTACCTTGTTGTTGTTCCTTGTGTTGTTTGTTGTTGTTGTTATTTGTCCTTCGGCCACCTTCAGCACTTTGTTGATATTTTCTATCGATGGCATAAAATATTTAAAAATATTAAATATTGGATATTTAATTCTGCTTCTCCTCTTTATGCTTTGTCCGGCCTGTTGGTGTGCTTAGCGATCGGTCTGTCGTGTTCCACTTTGTGCTTGGCCTTCGTTTTTGGGTGTTGTTAGTGGGCTATTTTCCGAACTAATGCAGTCGGCAACTTCTGTCGCGATCTCTTGTAAGTTTCTAACATTGCGTTAGGCACTGTTGTTGTAAGTTCATATCAGTGCCTTTGGGCACTGTTGTTGTAAATTCATATCAGTGCGTTGGGCACTATGGTTGTACATTCATATTATTTTAACTGTGGTCAGCCGGTTGCAGAATTGTTTGTGTGATATTCTCCTGTGTTATCTTGCGTTGTTGACTTCGTTGCATGTTTTTCGTCGCTTATCACAGGGTTCCACTGTCTGACTTAATTGTGGCTGTGTCTTCTGTCCTCCCAATGCAGAGTATAACACTTGTTGTTGGTAGCATTACTATGGTGGGAGGTGTCTTAGGCTCACTTGTATGATGGCTGCTGCACTAAATATGATGGCGGTTGTGTATGTGCTTTTTAGCAATGCAGGTGGGAGGTGCCAAAGTCTTAGGACTATTAACGTGTATATTTTAGGGTTGGTTGTTTAAGCACTTGGCCCCTATTTTAAATACACACGTTTGGGGCGTTATGGCAAAACTAAATATGTAGGGGCAAATTTACGCCTAAAATTTGCTCCTTACAGCGTGAGCGGGTCTTCTTGATCGACTGCTATCGGCATGTGCGTGAGTGGTCGAGAACTAACCACATTCTCAGTTTCTATGATGAAACTCGTTAATGTATGCTTACGTGGGACAGTCTCCTTGACTGTATGTCGTAAGACACGCTTGACGCACTTCACCATTATTTCCCAGATTCCTCCCTCAGATGGATTACAGGGCCAGTTGAAAATCCACTCAACGCCTTTAGATGACACCTCGCTTTGTATACGCTCGCAATCGAAGACTTCCGAGAATCGCTTAGCTTCATTATCAGCTCCAATAAACTTGTTCCCATTGTCGGAGCGCATTTTAACAGAAGTTGCGTATTGCTGATGCAGGAGTCGGTTGACAGATCGTGAGCTACTTCCAAGTGAATGGCACGAACTGTTAAGCACGTGAATAATGCCACCCAACGTTTCTCAGTACGCCGTCCAACTGCTACTGACAGCGGTCCGAAGTAATCTACTCCGGTGAAAGTGAAGGGCCTCACGTATGGCGTTAGGCGGTCCTTAGGCAAGGAACCCATGAGCGGCGTGACTGGCATCGCTTTGGCCGCTCTACACACAAAACAACTAGAGATCACTGTGCGCAAAACTTGCCTCAGGCGTGGGATCCAGAACTTACGTCGGACCGCGCATATGGTTGCTTCCGTATTCTGATGATGCATCCTTTGATGTTCGTGGTAAACCAATAATTTGGTGAAGAAATGCCCAGGCGGCACAATTATGGGTCGTTTCGAATCGTATGGAAGCCAGCTGGCGGCATCGATCCGACCAGAGACTCGAAGTATCCCAAACTCATCAATGAACGGTGATAATAAAAGAGCAAGCTCTTCGTAGGCGGTGGTTTCTCAGTTTGAATCATCTTCAATTCCTCAGCGAACGTTTCTTTTTGTACGAGGCGGCACAGGAAACGTTCTGCTGCATCTAGCTCGATTGCTGTCAGTCCATGCTGCTGGTTATCCCTTGGGCGTTTTCGACAACGTTCCGCAAATCTAACAACCCAGCCGGCTGCTCGTTTAAGTTTGGCAAATGACGAAAAGTTTGTAAAATCTAGAATACTTTTATTCACTGCTATTAGAGAAATCTTCGGTCCGCTTATTCCTTCATCATCATCCTGGTTCTGCTCCTTGGCAAGAGACTTTGGCCACTGCTTCTCAATATTCAGTAGAAACTCGGGTCCCAGGAACCAGCGTGATGTTGGGCTAAAGTCAATATACTCTTGGCGCGCGTAGCTTCATCGGCGACGTTTTCGTGCGTAGGTATCCACCTCCACTGAGGTGGCGTGGAAGCAGCCAAGATTTCCGCGATGCGATGGGCCACAAAGGGCTTTTAGCGACGATGTTCACTCGTAATCCAGTTCGTAACGGTTCTCGAGTCACTCCAAAAAACGCATGAATCTATCTTCACTGAGGGCTCTTCAACGATGGTCACCATTAAGCGTGTGCCAAGCACGGCAGCTTGTAGCTCAAGGCGTGGAATGGTCAACGACTTCAATGGAGCACTTTTCACCTTGGCACACACGAACGACAACTCCACCTCATCCATTGCGTTGACGATTCTCCAGCAACCGCTGCAAATGCCTTCTCACGTGCTAATACGTGCAGCCGTAGTTGTCGTGGAATGCCCCTCCTGAAGTAAAAACGTGGAATTCGGCAATGGATGACCTCAGTCATGTGTTGGCGAAATTTTTTCCAACCAACGTTTATATCACTTGGTAGTGGTTCGTCCAAACTAACGCTTCTCTTCCATACTTCCCTTAACAGCAGCACAAGAATCCAAGTGGGTCGAAAATCGACATCACGATGCTCAACAGTTCCCGCTTCGTTGGTATGCGTAATCCTTCCAAGACACTTTTATCGACGTAGTTAAACTTGAGTTCGTACTGAAACTCATCGCTTGTTGGTTGCCAAAACATGCCAAGCACTTTCTCTGAGGCCAGGCTGTCTTTGCATTTGATGAACAAATTGGATTCGGTGCCACCTAATGCACCAATAACTTCTGGCGAATTTGAGGCGAAATTGCGCAGCTCAAACCCTGCGGCAAGATGAATGTCACGTACCAGCCGACTCAAAACTATCGACGAAATCGTCAACGTAATGATGTTCCAAAATCGCCTTGACGGCACGGGAAGCGCGACTTTGATGTTCCAGGGCATTCACAGTTTTAATATGATGTGCTGAGCATGATGAGCAGGCGGCTCCGAATGTCATTACCATCATTTCGTATATATCAAGTGGCCTTCCTCCATGAGTACCGCGCCACAAAAACTGCAGTGAAGACCTATCGTCAGGTTGGACAAGCACCTGATGAAACATTTCTCTTATGTCCCCGCAAACTGCCACGGCATCTTCGCGAAAATGAAATAGAATGGCCGCCAACGGGCGGTATTGCTGCGGGCCTTTCAACAGCTGTGAGTTGAGAGACACGCCGTTGACTTCTGCTTGCGAGCATAGTTCCGCAGGACGTATGTTTCTATGATACCGTTGTAGGCAGCGGCGAAGTCCTTATTTAGTTTCATTTTCTTTTCGATGCTGGTTAAACGTTTCAAAGCCATGGCGTAGCTATCAGGAAATATAACAGTATCGTTTTTCCACAATAAACCTGTTTGAAACCTGTTGGCAACCCTTTTTGTAGTTGCTTCAAGACTGTCCTTGGCACGCATGTCAGCGATTCTTGTGAGGGGCGGAGACACCTTCACTCCAAAATTCTCGGTTTCAAAGTAGCTCGCTACCAAGTTATGAAGTTGTTGCTCATTTTGCAAACTCACGTGCAAACACGATGCTCCCTCAAGTTGATTACCAGTAGTTGGGACGAAAATCACCCAAACCAGCTCTGAATTAGCGGCAAAGGGACCATCCTTTCTGGCAGTGGTCAAGACCTGTGAGAAGCTGCGGCGTGACGTTCGAATATGGTTGAGTTGGCAACTCTAACGAACGGCAGTCGTCATGTAGATCTCTGTCGTCCAGGCTTTGCATTGGCAGCTTTAGGTCTGAAATCGAATAGACGTTGCGCAATATATGTTTTTTACCTTTACCAACTCCGCTGATGTACTAATACTGTAGGCTCTTGTACCGCTCTCCCACCAAACCACTGAATGTTCAGTTGTTGTTGCATTCCCTTCAAGCCGAGCTCTTTCACCAGTGCGCTGTCCATCATGGTCACCGATGAACCCTCATCGAGTAGTGCATAGGTGTCTACACGCTTATCTGGGCCAAATACTGCGACTGGCAGCACTTGAAATAAAAGTTTCTTGTTTTGCTGCGGTTGTTGTATTGCTTTTCCAGAACTTCTAGGTGTATGCGGCTCATGCAGTAGCTTATGATGTCTCTTTTGACATCCATCAATGGAACAGGGCTTACTTTGTCGGCAGTCGCGCGTTAAATGTCCCACATTAAGGCACGTAAAACAGAGTCGATGGCGTTTGACTTCTGACCACCTTTGAGGTATAGAAGTGTTTAGAATTGGCATTCCATCACCTTATGCCGTCCCTGGCAAACCAAACATTTAATAGAGTTGCCTGTTGCTTTTCGGCTGCGTGCAACACTGGACGACGTCGCAGCTCTCGAGGCTCACTGTCTTGCACCAAACATTTGATGTTGGCGATTTCGGTTAACCAATCACTAAAATGTTGCACGGTTGGGTACGACTTTATGACTGTAGCGCATCTGGCGCAATCCATCCTCTTGCTCATCGACAGCTTACCAACCAGTTCATCCAGCAAAGTTGGGTTTGCTAGATGCTGTTCTCCATTTATGGCCTTTAAAAATACAGCTAAATTGTTTGTTAAGGTTGCAAAGGGGATTTTTCGCATCATAGCAGCTTCAGAAATCGGTGCGACGTCACGAACTAACTTCAGTTGGCTTCGAAACTGCGAAACTGCAGTTGCTCCATAACAGCAGCAACGTTATTAGGATGTATCAGCAATGACTTAACCAACTCCTTCGCATCACCTTTGAGGCATTTGTGTAAGCGTTGATTATTTTCAAAGTTGCTGTAATTATATACAGCGGTGGACTCTATAAAAGCTGTATAGAATATTGGCCAATCTTCTGGCTGACCGCTGAAGTAGAATCTAGAAATTATGTTGCTTGGCAGCATGATGCTTGGCGGCATGTTGCTTGCGGCCATGCGGCTAGATGTCATGTTGCATGACGGCATGTTAGCAACATGTTCCCTACCAGCGTATGTTGCGTTACAGGCTGCTGCTGTGGCTGCTGGAAGGAAAGATGCAACGATATGCGCCTGTGATGACGGTGGTGTAACAGAGACAGGAGCTGAGGTGTTTTTTGGCGGAAATTGCACCAACTTTTGGCGCTCAATTTTACGTTCACGTAACCTCACTTCTGCGTTTTCTAGCTGGCGCTCCAATGCTGAAATCAGCTTCTGCATGCTTTGAAGGGTTCTCTCCACTTCTGGCGCAACGGCATGGATGCCAGTAGAGGAAGCATCCGTCAAGGCAGTGCTCGCACTAGTGGATATTGGCTGGGAAATGCTGTCGCTGGACGCTGCAGAGGCCATGTCACCTAAATTGGATACATATGTGGCGGTGACCGTTGTTACGATGGCGCATGCAACTGTAACACGTGGCACAGAACTTGACGTGGCGGCTGTCTCCAACCCGGCAGGATTGGGTTCTGTGCCTGAAGATGTTCCAGACTCGTTTTGAAGTCTTGGGATATGGCGTGGTGGCGTGCGATTAAGCATTTGCACTGACCCTTTGTTGTTTGTTCGCTAATGCTCACGGCAGGGGAGCACCAACAATGCAGACTTGCGGAGAAGAAGTCTCTATCAGCGGATGCTCACAAAAGGGAGCTCAAAGTGTCGAGGTTCGTGGCGGAGGAGCGCTAGAAATAAAAGACTCACTTTTAGGAGTCTCTGGCGGCGGCGGCTCAGCTAAACTTAAGCTGCGGAGATTTGCATTATCGAAATGCAAAATAAAATTTTTACCTGTCTAAGGGTTTGCCTTAAACTCCCACTCAAATAAAGACCGCCGTGCATTTACATTCGAGTTGTTATGTGATGTGTTTATTTCTATTGGAATAAAATTGACAATTACAAAATACATAAAAATAAAACCAAACTTAACGCAGTGTTCTGACCCTCCTTGCGACAGATAACGAATGAATAAACATTTCGGCATTCGCCACCAGACGCAAGTCGTAGTGAAACACAGGGTTTACACAAAAAACAATTATATATAAACACCAATTTACACCATGGGCGGCGGTGATGTTTTGCGACATCTTTAACTAATGGTCGATTTGCAACACAATGATTTAATAAAGTCAGTTCAAATTAGAACTCTAAAGAACAAATATTGAATACTCATTTTTTGTGGTTCTCTAGTTCATGTAGTAGAGAGTCAGTTTAATTTTTCTCCTCGTGAATTTTCAGTTCAAGTACTAATAATTCAAAACCACAAATTCAGATTAAAATGTTGAATTAACATTTAATCATCGTGAATTCCCAGTTCAAGTAATTGAAATTCAAAACACACATTCAAAACAAATTTTGAATTAATATTTTGGTGATATTTCAATATAAGTGCTGAAGTATTATCAAACATACACCATGGCAAATTTATCGGAGCTTGCAGAACGGCAAAGAGAGGTCAGCGAAGAAATCACAAGGATAATTCGAAACTTCAACAAGGATTCCGCAGATAGAAAAATAAGGTCCTCCTATTATAATGTGCAATTGCGTCAACTGAATCAATACTGGGACGACTTAGTTGAAACAGATGGCAAATTCAGGGCATTAACCGATCATCCGGCGGACCACGAATATTTCACATCCGGATACTACGACCAAATCAGCAAGTTAATCGATACCTATCAAAGCCGATCTCTCCAGGAAGTCACCCGTCTCAAGGCAAACGACGAAGGTGGGATTATGCCAGGCGAAAAAGCGGAAGGTCCATCGGAAGCAGCAAGTCTAGCGGCCATACTACTACCCTCCAACAAATTAAAAATACACCAACATCAGTGTCTCATATAGCGTAAAGGGCATCGTTCATGAGGAAATCTCCTAGAACCTGTTTCCAACACGGAATAGTGAGCAAGATGACTGCTCGCATGGCCATGTTTAGGGAGCATTCGAAAATCTGGAAGAAGTCCTAGAAAACCATCCATTTCTATTTTATAAACGCAAAATAAAATAAGCGTCAGTCATTTTTGGACCAAAATAGAATTGGTGTACCACGAGCTTTGGGAAAAGTTGGAACATCAGGCAGCAGATGGCTCTGACCAAGCAGAGAACGATCAATTAGATGAAATGATACAACACCATTTTGTTTATCTCTCTATAAGAGCAGATAAATGCCAAGGTACCAGATGCAACAATTTATTGATTACTGTTGTATCTAGAACTATTCTATAAAGCTACTTTTGTATTTAGTACTACTTATTATATTACTTACTATTAACTACATGATTGTAACAGAATGAAACTCTGTCGCTGCCAAACGTGAGTAGTGTCAGTTTGAAATAGACGATCAAAGCGTACAGAAGTGTTTTATTTACTAAGCTTACAGTTCTAAGTTTACAGCCTCAGAAGTGGGATAGTGCTCAAGTATATAAAGAAAAGAGAAAAAAATACAAAGAGTGAAATATAAAGAGTGACATACATATATGTATATAAAGAAAAACAACGAAAAAAGACAAAGAGTGAAATATAAAGAGTGATATACATATATACAAAAAAAAGATAAGACATACTGACAATAAACATTTAAAACACAAAAAAGTACAGAACTAACATTAACGTTACATTTGACAATACTGTTATGATACGAAGGTCAAGTTCGCGATGGCAGATGCTATTGACGCAAGCCAATATACAGCATCGCAGCTTCGAAAGTGGTCGGCGCAACTTGGTTTACCAACAAGTGGCACAAAGAGTAGCGCAGTAGACGTCGCTGCTGACAACGATGACGCCGACGATTCTGACGACAGAGACGAAAATGATGAGAATGCAGACAATGAAAGTGTATACTCTGAGACAGTGGAGAATGCAGTCGTCAGCGGCGAGGAGAGCGAGCGTGGCAGTCAGCAGAGTGAGAGCGAAGTTCGGCTGTTTAAGAAGCAGATCGAATTATTAAAGCGCGAACGTGAACTACTGCTCAGAGAGAATGAGGTTTTAAAGAAACTTCGTATGCCGAGAGAGGCTCTATGTTGAACGATGCTGTGTCACCGTCTCTTTTTTCGGCGACGCAAGTACATTAAACAACTTTACATGCAATTCCTCGTACAACCTAGTAATAGATATGTTGCCCGAATATGACGGTGGAGTGAATCTCGATGTTTGGATTTCGCAGTTCAACAGCGTGTGCGATGTGTTTGCTTTCAACGACAACAGCATGCGTGCTCTCTTGATGAGTAAGTTGAAAGGCAAAGCACTGTCTGGCTGTACCCGAAAAATAATTTCGGTGCTGAAAAGTAAAATATGTGTTTGAGCAAATGAGAGAAGTGTTCGGGTGCAAGGAAAGTAAACTCTTGCTGCGACGTATGTTCGAGGCACGAATCTGGAAATAGGACGAAACGTTTGCAGAATATTACAGTGAAAAAATTAGAATGCAATTCATGGGGTCATGTCGCGGCCGTGTGCGAAAAAGAAAGCCGCGAATTTGGAGCCTCTTACGCTTGAGGTAGTCTAGACTACCGTGTTGCTGATTGTCCGGACCGAAAGAAGCCCATTCACCTCTTGGAGGAAAACGACTTTGTGAGATGTTTAAGATTTATTTTAAAACATAACACTATTCTTACTTACTCCTAGAATTCCTCATAGACTCGGGTAGCCCCATAAGTTTTGTCACAAAATCTTGTGTACCGGAAAAATTAAATTTAATAAAATTTTCAAAAATGAATATGGCTTATTATGGAATAAATAAAAGTGAATCAAATTGGTTTAATGAAGTGTTTCGTAATTTTTGAAAATAGAAAAATTTCACTTGATTTGATGGTTCTCGCTAATAAGTCTATGGGTCATGAAGTTGTATTAGGCAGAGATTTTATTATCAAAAGTGAATTAAAATTAATCTTTAAAGATAAGAAAAACGACAGAATGATCGAAGAGGATAAATTAAATGAAAAAATGATTGATGGTAAGAAAAATGATAGGATTTATGTAAAAGAAAAACGTAATGAAAAAATGTTTGCTAAATACGAAAATGATATAGTTAATGGAAAAGAAAACCATAGAGTGAACACGTTTGCTAAAATGTTGAATGTAAAAATGAAAACGAAAATACACAATATATTGAAAACGATTTTGACGACGAACTAAATTTAAATATCGATGCAAATATTAGTCATTTAGATAAAAAGCGGTTTTATAATATTTAATGATTGTTATTTCTAAAGTTAAGTGTAGAAAGTGAGAAACCGTTCCACTGTGCTCCACGTAGACTGTCGTATGTGGAAAAGACTTAACTACAAAAGATTTTGGATGAATATTCATGCAAAGGCTATATTAGGCCTAGCGATTCGGAGTGTCTCTCCCCTATCGTTCTAGTAAAAAAAAAAACAACAGGTGAATTAAGAATCTGCGTTGATTACCGCACACTTAAAAAGTTACGTTGAAAAATAATTACACGATACCCCTATAGATGATTTATTGGACAGGCTAGCTAAAAAGAAAATTTTTACAAAATTGGATCTAAAAAATGGAGTTTTCCATGTGTTTATGAATCCAGACTCAATTAAATTTACTTCGTTCATAACTCCTCTAGGGCAATTTGAGTTCACACGCATGCAATTTGGGCTAAGAAATGCCCCATCTGTCTTTCAGAAGTTCGTTAATAAAATTTTTGCCGATATGATAAATTAAATTTATATTTGGATGATATACTATAGCTACAAAAGACATCGAGGAACACTATCAGATTATTACTGAAGTTTTTAGAAGGTTAGTCAATAATAAGCTCCAGTTGAGGTTATACAAATATGAGTTTTTGCAGTCAAGTATCAAATATTTAGGGTCGGATGAAAAAGGTCTTCAACCTGTTCGAAATTATCCAGTACCAGATAAGCCCCATTTATGCCAAAGTTTTCTAGGGTTGTCTTCATATTTTAGAAGATTTGTGAAAGATTTTTCGTTAATAGCAAAGCCACTGTTTGATTTAATCAGAAAAGATCGCAAGGTTAAGTTTGGTTCATTCGAGTTAAACTCATTTGAATTGCTAAAAGAAAATCTTTTAGAAGCACCGATTCTGGCAGTGGATGACCCAAAAGATGTTACGGAATTACATTGTGATGCGAGTTCAATTGGTTTTGGTGCAATACTCTTACAAAAGAAAGACGGAGCAAAAATGCATCCTATTTTTTATTATTCAAATCGAACGGAGGCTACACACCACAGCTTTGAACTGGAAGCACTCGATATTATAAATGCTTTACAACATTTCAGAGTATACCTACACGGTATGAAGTTTAAAATCGTTACTGACAATGATGTTAAATAGAAAAGAACTCAATCCGAGAATAGCGAGGTGGGCGTTAGAGTTACAGAATTATGACTATGTATTAGAACATAGGTCACGCAATCGAATGCAGCATGTCGATGCGCTAAATCGTTCCACAAATATACTAATATTAGAAGCTAACACGTTTGAAGAAAATTTAGTATTTATGCAAGGGAAAGACGAAAAGCTTAGTAGAATGCCTGAAATGTTAGAAAGGTCGGAACATCCTCTATATGAAATACGAAATGGCGTCTTATATAGGAAAAAGGAAAACGGTACAGTTTTATTCTGTGTTGCTGAGGGTATGGAAGATCATGTTTTTTATAAATACCATGACGAAAAGGTAAAGACAAATTGGTTTTCAAAAATGACAGATAAAGCAATAAATCACATAAAGAAATGTATCGCTTATTCGTAAAAACAATGGCCGGCAAGAACGTTTCCTTAACAATATTCCTAAGGGAAAAATTCCGTTTGATGTAGTACATATAGACCATTATGGACCAATAGACCATTCTAGGGCAAAGAACCACAATTTAGTAGTTGTTGATGCTTGTACCAAATTTGTAAGACTATATTCAACGAAAAGAACCAGCACAAATGAAGTTAGTAAATCTCTAACAGACTATTTTAGGTCATATAATCGCTCAAAATATATTGTATCAGACAGAGGAAGTTGTTTTACTTCAAAGGAATTTGGTGAAATCTTGGAAAAGATACAGTGCAGCACATAAAGATAGCGACAGGTTCTCCACAAGCTAACGGACAGGTAGAAAGGATCAACAGATCGTTAGGGCCAATGTTAGCTAAACTAGTGGATCCAGAAAAAAACGTTCACTGGGATTCAGTGGAAGATACAGTTGAACATACCCTTAATAACACACTGCATCGAGCAACCAATGAACACTCAAGTATAATGCTGGTTGGGGTTCGCCAAAGAGGAAAGACAGTGGATGAGTTACAAGAATGTTTGGTAGGAGAAGAAGAAACAAGAAAACGTGACCTTGGGGAAGTAAGAAAACAAGCTGCCATAAGCCAAGAAAGACTACAAGAATATAACAAAAATTATGTTGATAAAAAGAGACGACAACCAAATGAATCCAAAGAGCGAGATTATATGATGATAAAAAATTTCGCTTCCCATGGTAGTACATCTAAAAAATTAATTACAAAATTTAAAGGACCGTACCAAGTCAGTAAATTTCTGCGACACGATCGGTATTTGTTGGAGGATGTGGAAGGGTTTCAAAAATCACGTACACCTTATAAAGGCGTTTGGGCGGTTGGAAACATCTGCCCCTGGTTAAAAAAGAAAAAGGGCTAAGTTCTAAGAAACAATCACTAGAGATCAGGTCATCTCAAGTTCAGGATGGCCGAGTTGTAGCAGTTTACTGATCACTGTTGTATCTATAACTATTCTTAAAGACTACTTTTGTATTTAGTACTACTTTATTATATAACTTACTATTAATTAGTAGTCAGGAGCGTCAGTTTGAAATAGACGATCAAAGCATACAGAAGTGTTTTATTTACTAAGCTTACAGTTCTAAGTTTACACAGACTCGGTGCTTCAACCGCGAGAGAAGAGCAAACAATGCGAAGTTCAGTTTACTTCCCAATGGTAACCATCCCACAGTTCAGCGGCGATTACTTGAAATGGCAACAATTCTTTGATTTATTTTCCCAAATGATCGACAAGCAGCCATTAGCAGCGGTGCAAACAATGTGGTACCTAAACGCTTATGTTACAGGAGAAGCTGCAAAAATAATCAACCACTTCTCTCTGCCGGAAGACAACTATGTTGCCGCTTGTACGTTATTGTAAGAGCGGTACAATAACAGAAGGGTTATAGTAGCTACGAAAAACTACTAAATCAGCCATCAGGGACATAAACTGACTCGACAACTAAGTATTTGCACGACACAACAAGTGAATGTATCTGGGCTCTTGACAATTTAGGGGTTGATAAAGGAACATGGGCACCGAATCTCCTTCATCTGCTAATAAAGAAACTAGATCGATCCACACACTTGAGATTTGAACAATCCTTAACAAATCCAAAGGAATTACAAATTGTGGATAACTTCTTGCTGTTCTTGGAAGGACAATTCTTTTCAATGGAAGCCATCGGCCCTAAGGATAAAGCTGCAATGGCACAAACACCCAACAGAGTTCTGGCCTCCATTGTAACATCCACCAAGAGCAATAGCTACAAATAATGTTACAATGGTAGTCATCCATTGTATACCTGCAAGAAATTTGTACAGCTGTCCATTATAGAACGCCAGCTGTGGGTAAAAAGGCAAAGATTTTGTTTGAATTATTTAAAGAACGATCACAATTCAAACAATTGCAAGTCGAGATGTTGCAGCAAATGTGATAAAAAACACAATATTACATTTTAGAAATGAAAAGCAACAAGATCCAAAAATGCAGTAATTAGAAACAAGGTAATCAGACAATGAAGCAATAGGTTAGGTTAGGTTAGGTTAACCTGGCTGGCTTAAAGCCACACATAGACCGATTGGTCCCTAGCGATACCATATGGGGTCTTACCTTTATGCAGATTTCCAGCAGACATCTCGTGGAATGTCAACGCTTTTTGCGAATTGAAGCAGTGCTGTCAGCTCCATTCCTGAGATGTCTTCCAATCTCACAAATTGTGGGACTCCGCGCGTTTTTGATAACGCAGGACATATACAAAGGAGATGTTCCAGAGTTTCCCTTACTCCCACCTCCTTATATTGCCTACATTCGTCATTATCCTTAATTCTTATCTTGTGTGCATGTGCCGCTAATAAATTATGGCCTGTCATTATACCTATGAT
Organism: Clusia tigrina; assembly: GCA_920105625.2. Taxonomy (NCBI): domain Eukaryota; kingdom Metazoa; phylum Arthropoda; class Insecta; order Diptera; family Clusiidae; genus Clusia; species Clusia tigrina. Next base: position 167,392,670 of record OV050030.1, on the reverse strand, counting down.
AGTTCTGCAGTATTTTCATGAGAGCGCGAGTATAAATCGCGTTTGTTTCCTAACGTTGACCTTACACATAACTTTTGCAATTTTGCAGGATGTGTAAACTGTGCTACCTTGCTTTCACCTGCCTACTCATGTGTCCCTCCCATTCATTGAATAGTTCTTTAAGGGGTTTCTGTATGTCGTTTTCTTGTTCAAGTGGTAAATAGACAGCGTTCTTTGCAATCTCATCTGCTATGACATTCCCTTCTGTGCCCTTTTGACCAGGTACCCAATAGATATGCAGTCTTCTATTTGTGACTAACCTATCTATGGCTTCCCTGCTCTGTAGGACATTTTTGGATTTTATACTATATGAGTTAATCGCCTTTATCGCTGCCTCGCTGTGAACGTATATGTTAATTTTTGGGTCATTTCCTGTCTTGGTGTAAGGTAGCTCTGGGGCTTTGCTGACAGCGGAGACTTCCGCTTGAAAGATACTGCGCTGGTCAGGCAGCTTCATAGGCTGCCTAATTCCCAACTCTGCGCTGTAGATGCCCGCTCCTACACCATCCATCGTTCTTGACCCGTCCGTGTAAAAGTTAAAGGTCTTTCGGGTGGCCGTCATGCCCTTACGCCACCCCTCTTCGATTGTAGTTCGATACCCTCTTTCCCAATTAAAACATGGAGTCATATAATCATTCTGGCACAAACACCTTCTGCCTATTGAGCTATGCCTATGCTAAGGTTCTGTATGTGAATTCTCCCGTAGCCGACAGTCTCCCCGCGGATTTCGCTGCAAGATTCTCCGCCACAATGTCAATAGGCGGCATGTTGAGTACTGTTTCGACAGCAGCCGTAGGAGTTGTTCTCAGTGCGCCTGTTATGCAGAGTGAGGCGCTGGACTCTTCGCATTGGCATTATATATGTAGCCTTCTTTGTTGCAGTCCACCACACTAAAGCACCATACAGTAAGATTGGTCTAACTATTGCGGTGTAGCACCAGTGCATCAGCGAGGGAGAAATACCCCAAGTAACGCCTAGCATTCTTTTACATGCATATAGCGCGTTACTGGCCTTCTTCGGCCTTTCCTCAACATTGCGCTTCCACATAAGCTTACTTAAATTACTCCAAGGTACTTTTTGTGGTATTTGGGAGTAAGTTCACTGTCACCTAGCTTTGGGAAGTTCCATGCGGGGACCTTGTACTTTCTGGTAAAGAGTTCGTTTTATCTGCGTTTACCTCCAAACCTGCTCGAGACGCCCACTGATGGATTGTTTTAAGAGTGTTGTTCATTATATTACTGATGGTAACTAGGTGCTTTCCCATTACTACTATTGCTATGTCATCTGCATATGCCACTACTTTAGGTGCCTTCCCATCAAATTCCCTGCGTATTTCGTTTACTACAAGTAACCACAGAAGCGGCGATACCACTCCTCCTTGTGGGGTACCTCTGCCTGCCTGTTTGGTCACCTTAGCTTTGTTCCATTCCGCTCTTATCATTCTGCAACTTAGAAGCTGCTTTATCCACAGATAAACAGTGGGTTCTACATTACTTTTTACCATGCTATTCAAAATAGCATCCTTAGTCACGTTATGGAAAGCTCTGGATATATCTAGGAATACCCCAAGGGCATATTCTTTATATTCTAAGGCCCTTTCAATATTCAGTACTAGCGAATGGAGTACAGTCTCCGTGAAACTGCCTTCAGAATAAGCGTGTTGTGCTTTTGACATATTGTCTGGCGCAATTGTGTCCCTGATATATGTGTCTAGTATCTTCTCTAACGCCTTCAGGAGGAATGAGGTCAAACTGATGGGCCTGTATTCCTTTGAGTAGAGAGGGTTTCTTTTACCCGCTTTCGGTGTAAACACAATCCTCGCCTGTCTCCACGCAGCAGGCACATAGCCGAACCCCAAACATCCCTTATATATCGTTTTTAGCCATGGTACCAAAAGATAGCTAACCCTTTGGAGCATGGCTGGGAAGACTCCATCCAGACCTGGGGATTTAAATGGGTCAAAGGAATTTATTGCCCACTCTATTCTATCTGCTGTAATGATATCCGTTGGAATGTCGTTCACAGTATCTCTTATAGGTTCCAGATCTACAGTGTCAGTACAGCCCGGTAAATGTGTACTGACAAGGTCCTCGAGGGATTCCTCACAGCTGTCAGTCCAGTCTCTATTGCTTTTACATATTAAATTGGGAATGGTCGGATTCTTAGAAATCAGTTTCCGGAGCCTAGCCGTTTCATTTGTATTTTCTATATTGCTACAGCAGTCTTCCTCTTTTTTTATATTTAGTCGAGAATGTAACAGAGAAACTTATATATTTGTGGTCAGAAAATGATGGTGTACTAAGCACTTTCCAGTCTTCTACCATAATACAATTATTTGTGTAGAGTGTTACGTCTAGTACGTTCTTCGAGGTTGGTCCAATGTATGTTGGTTCCTCCCCCCTATTGGCTACTTCTAGAGACTCACCTTTTTCATTTATATCGGCACTTCCCCATACCGTGTGGTGCGCATTTGAATCGGGTCCCACCACCAGAGCCTGCTTCCTTTTGCTGGCTGCTTCCGCCAGCCTATGAAGTTCACTCGGCGGTGCCGCGTCCTCGTGTGGCATGTAGCAAGACGCAAGGAGTACTAGCTCATCCTTGCTGCCTTCTACGGCCACCACCTTCAGATCATCTGTGGACAGATTGAGATTAATATAAGAATTTATACTTTTCTTCACCAGTATCGCTGTTCTTACCTTATCTGTCATATTTGGGATATACGAGTAGATATTATAATTTTGTGATTTTAAGCCGGAAACCAAGCTACCCTAGGCTATCCATGGTTCCTGGACCAACACCACATCGTAGCCGACTTCCTCCATATTGAGGAAAAGTTCAATTGAAGCGCGTTTACTTTTGTGGAGATTGATTTGAAGAGCCTTCAGCATGCGGCATTGGCTCCCTCCCGGGGTTGGATTTTTCCTCCAACTCACCCTTCTCCACATCCCATTAGTTCAGAGAAGCCTTCAAGATCTCTTCCAGGCCAAGATGTTTTTCCACCTCCCCAGTCTCGAGCGTGTTTTGGTTACCATCACCCGGGTTCCGCTTTTTGAGGCGAAGGTAGACGCTACCAACTCCACACGCCATCTTCCCAAACCGTGGATAAGGTATATATTCTGCTGTCTTATTGATCTGCAAGATGTAATTTTGGCATCTCTCAGTATTCGCTGGTTTAGCCACCCTTAGCACCTTCCAGTCGCTTGTCGGCACGTCCGGATTCTGTCTTTGTAATAGTAACAGAGCATCCTCAGATTTCACCATTTCAGTTGGTGGCTCGCTGGCCCTTTTATATTATTTAATTCTTATTGTTTTCTTATTCTAACTAACATAAAATATATCTATCTTATTTCTACTAGTTACAAATCATATTCCCGAAATTTGTCTCAAGTATCGGATTACCGATATTATTCATTGACGAATCATCGTCTTTGTTTATATTAATAATTTTGAGTGCAAGTTCAGGGCTAAAGTCACTGCACTGTCAAATATGCATACGCTGCAATATAGGCAGCGTGTGTTATTGCACCACCAAAATGCTAGTCTAGCGTATTTGGGTATTGAGTGCAATTGCGCACGTTGCGCTATTGTCAGTTTGTTTGCATATGCGACTTGTTGCTGTGCTTATGACGATGTGTGGTCGTCAGTGTACACTTGTGTGGTACACTACACCCTCACCCTTAAGAGAAAAATTAGGGGTGTTACCGAATAATTTTTCTGGAAATATGGTTTGTGTTGTATTACAATTGTCTTATGTTATGGATTTGTTAGATGATTTTCATATTTTCTAATAATTGGTATTGTTTGTTTATAAATTGTTTCTTATTATTAAAGTTACATTATAGCGTTTTTAATTATATAGTTAAAATTACAAATTATGTAGTTTTGATATAATTACATATACTTATGATTACTAATTACATTGTTTTGATTATATATTGTGATAGTTTTAATTATAAATCTTATCGTATAAATTTAAATTACATTGTATGGTTTTAATTGATTATTATGTACTTTCTTAAGTGTACCATTATATTCTATTAATGAATTTACTCCTAACTTATCTAGTATTTTATATGGTCCTTTATATGGATTCATATTCTTTTTCCTATTTTCTACTTTTAATAGAACTAAATCTCCTATTTCTACATTAAGTGTATTTGTATTAGTTTTTGAGTCAGTTAGTGTACGTTTTTGTTTTGCTTTCATTAGCATTTGTTTTGCCTTTTCGTGGGCATAGCGCAATATTGTAAATTTTTGTGGTACTTTCTATTACTTCATTGGGTAAACCTGGGAGTTTCCCATATATTAATTCATATGGCGTGTAGCCCGTGTCAACATGTGGCATTGTGTTGTAAGTAAAAGTGAAGTAGGGAATCCACTTATCCCATTCGTCGTCGTTTGTCGATGTCAGTAGATATTCATTCAAAACTCTGTGGTTGCGTTCTAGTGAGCCTATCGTTTGGTGGTGGTACGGTGTCGAAAATTTTTGTTGTATTTTGAGCAGTACACATATGTTTGCCATTAGCTCGTTTGTAAATTCTGTCCCGTTGTCAGATTTAAGAATTTTGAAGTGTCCGTATTTGAGTATAAATTGTTCAACTAATGTTTTGGCTGTTGTGTGTGCGTCTTTTGTTATCATTGGATGTGCGATTACGCACTTTGTCAGCTCGCACACGCATGGTCAGTATGTAGCGGTTTTCGTTTGAAATTTTTAGTGGTCCTACGGTGTCAATTGATATGACTTTGAAACTTGTGTTAGGGGTGTCTGTTATGGTTTGTGGTTCTTTGATGTGTCTTGTTTGTTTACACTACACGCATGTGTCACAGTTGGATATGAATTTCTTTACCATTTGGTTTATATTTTTCCAAATGTATCTTTGTTTTAATTTGAGTAGAGTTTTTCTTACTCCGGGATGTCCTTTTTTGTGACATTCATCTATTAGTTTGTATTTTAAAATGTCCTCCGTTATTCTCTTTGGAGGTATATAAATTAATATTTTTAGCTGAGGACTTTTGCTATTCATTTTTATTTTTGCGTACGCTTCTTTAAATTCTTCTTTTGTATATATTTTGAATATTTCATCATTATTTGCAATTGCTAATTCTTTAATTTTTTCTTTCTTCGTTTTGGATATCAATTTCCTCAGAATCGAGTCTAGTCTCGCTGATTTATCATTGATTCCAGCATGCTTTATATTTTCATTTATATTTTTATTTTTAGGTCAGAGCTTCTTCAGAGTCGAATCTTGATTCGGTGAATTATCGCTTTCGCCTATGTGCACAATATCATTTTATATATATATATATATATTCATTTTTTGAAAGCTTTGATTTTTCTTGTCGACATTAAATTTTAATTTTTTAATATTCTTGACGTCATTTATTGATGTACATTCCCATATTTGAAGGTGATCAGTCTCCTGAGATATGCAATTTCTCAATTTCTTATTTTCATTTTTATTTGCCTCTTCATTTATTTCATTTTTATTTGCCTCTTCATTTGTTTTATTTTTATTTGCCATCCCTCTCGTTTTTACTAGGGTCCTTTTGGCTTTTTCATCAATTTCTTTCGGTATCATTTCCTTTAGAATGTCCGAGTCAATTTGTATTCTTGACAATGCATCTGCATTTGTATTCATCTTTCCTGTTTTATATACTATGTTGAAATCATAGTCACTGAGGTCTAATCTAATTCTGGTCATTTTAGATGAAGGGTTTTTATGAGAGAATAGTGATATCAGTGGTCGATGGTCAGTTACTACCGTGAACTTTTGACCATATAGATAGGGTTTGAAGAAGTTAATACTCCAATGTATTGCTAGTAGCTCTTTTTCTATTATTGGCTTATTCAAATCGTGTTTTTGTAATGATTTGCTAGCATATGATATTGGTAAATCTTGTCCTATTTCGCCTTGTGATAGTACGGCGCCTAATGCATAATTCGAAGCATCTGTAGTTAATATGAAGGGTTTATCAAAATTTGGGTATTGCAATAGTGGTGGGTTTATTAATTTTAGTTTAAGAGTTTCAAAAGATTTTTGGCATTCATCTGTCCATACAAATTTGGCTGATTTCTTTAGTAAGGAGTTTAAACATTTTGCAAGATCTGCAAATTCTGGTATGAATTTTCTATAGTAGTTGCAGAATGCAACGAATCTTCTTACTTCGTCTGCGTTTTTCGGTTGAGGCTAATTTTTTACAGTCTCATATTTTGCTGGGTCAGTTTTAACTCCGTCCTGTGTAATCAAATGTCCTAAATATACGACTTCTGGTCTCAGAAAGTTGCATTTTGCTGCGTTTAATTTTAAGTTATGTTGTTTTAGTCTGTCTAGTACTTTGATTAAATTTTGGTTATGGTGGTTTAGACTGCATCCATAGATGATTATGTCATCTACATAAAGGAATGCTTCAGAGTCAAGTCCTGAGAGTGCTATTTTTAACATTCTCTGAAAGCTGTTGGATGAAATTTGGAGTCCGAAAGGTAGTCTTTTAAATTAGTTGTGTCCATTGGATGTGGAAAAAGCTGTTAATGGTCGTGAATGTTTTTCTAGTTTTATTTGATGAAATGAACTGGTCATATCTAAGGTTGAAAACCATTTTGCTCTGCCTAACTTGTCTAGAATGTCTTCTAGGCGAGTTAGCGGGAATTTATCATTTACTATTTTGTCATTCAGTTTTCTAAAATCCACTACAAGTCTCCATTTCTTTTTGTCAATAGTGTTCTTTTTAGGAACCAAAAGGAGCATTGTATGGGCTGACTGAAGGTTCAATGATATCCTCTTGTAGCATTTTCTTTACCTGTTCATTCACAATTTCTGTGTGTGTGTGTGGCAGTCTGTAGTTTTTAATGTAAACGGGGGTGTTGTCATGTGTCGTTATGTTTTGTGTAAAAATTTTTTGTCGTCTTCAAGATGAAAAACTTCTTGGTATTGTCTTAGGATGTTTATGAGTTGGGTTTTTGTAATTTCGTCTGTGCAGTTAAAATTTAAAGTTTCAATGATTTTCTGTAGTCTATTTTCATTGTATTTATCTTGCGTACTGTACTTTAGTATGTCATAATTTTTTAGTGAGTCAGTTTCAAATTGTATGCCGTCTAAAATTACCTCTTTGTTTGTTGTATTTAGAATTTTTATGTGGGTTATACCACTTTTGGGTGCTATTGAGTTGCTTAGAAATATGCCTTCTTTTAATTGTTTATTTAGAATTATTTTGTCTTCATTTATGTTTAATTTTAAGGCTTGTATTATTTCTGTTTTTGCTGGTATTTTTATTTTTTGAGTATCGTGAGATTTAGTGTGCATGGGTATAAAGAATGTTTGTTTGTTTACGTACGCGGAAATTGTAAACGTTTCATACTCGATTTTACATATATATTTTTCAAAAAAATCCCTACCTAGAATGCCATCTGTTTCTATTGGAAATGTTTTGTTTACTAATTGGAAAGGGTGGTTGCAAGATTCTTCTCCAATATCTAATTGTAATTCTATTTGACCTTCAGAATATACCTCTTCGTTTGTTATGCCTGTTAATTTGCATTTGTCATCAGGAAAGTATTCCTGGTTTTCTAATTTGCTACTTATTTTGCATAATGAGATGTCGGCACCTGTGTCTATCAAAAAAGTCATTTTTTGCTTTTTGTGTGTCAGCGTGACGAAATTTGTGTGGTTATCCGAGATTTTATGCACATTTAATTTTGGCTGTCCAGAATGGTTATGCATTCTGGGCCTTGTTCGTTTCCCGCATCGTGTATCATGTTTATGCGGCGGTTTCTGTTTGAGTTGTAATTGTTGTTGTTGTTCTGCTGTCTGCCTTGTGAGTTGTAGCTGTTGTTGTGTCTGAAGTTGTTGTTATTTTGATTATTGGGGTATGTGTTGTTGTAGTTATTGTTTCTATGACTGTAATTTGTATTGCTACGGTTATTGTTTCTGTTGTTTGCATGGTTAGTGTTGTTGTAGTTATTTTTATCATAGCGTGTGCTGAAATTATGTCGTGTGTTGTTTGTGTATTGTGGAGAAGGGTTGAATGAATTATATTTGCGCGGAGCGTTGAAATTGGACCTTGTACCTTGTGAGTTGAATGAATTATGTCTTACTTGCATCAGCTGTGATGTGTTCGGCATTATTCTAGATTCGCTCTCAAGTTCAAGTGCCAATTTTGTTGCTTCTGCTAGATCTTTCGGTCTTGCAGCAAAAATTGTCGCTTTGTAATTCTCATTCAGTCCTTTCTTGAAAGTATCCAATGCTAACTTGTTGTTTGTTTTTATTATTACGGTCTTCTCTGCTTGTAGCTGTCTCTCCTAAATTGTGTATGTTAATTCTGTTTAAACTTTCTATTATTGTCAGAATTTTTTCTTTGTACGAGTTGATTCCTGAATTCCTTTGTTGTAGATTAGTTAGTCTAGCTTGTAGCTGTGGTATTGTTGTCGCGTCTTTGTACCTCTGTTGCCGTAGAGTGGTAAATGTATTTAAGACTTCTGGTTTTGTGTAACCTCCTATTGCTGTTCTTACTTTGGCAGATAATTTGGCATGGTAGATATATTCTAGTAAATCTGTCTGTCCTGACTCGTTGAGTGATTTGTTTATCAGCTCAGCGGTGATTATGAAACTATCTAATTCTCTGAAATTGCCCGTAAATGTGGGTAGAGATTTTGATGCCGTTTCTATGCTAAAAGATGCCATGTTGTCTATTGGTTCAGTCTATTCTGTTAATTGTTATCTATTTCTTAAAATTTAAGCTCACAATGTATTTTATTTTAATCTGATTTTGCAGTACATTTTTGGGAAGTTTGAGTTATATTAATTTTATAATTTTTAGTTTTCTAATGCTTTTGTTTCATTTCAATACATATATGAATTATTCCTAATACATAATATAAATAATTTTAGCAATAAAATGTTTGTATTTTAAAGCAAACATCAAATTGTTGATTAACATTGTAAATCAATATCAAATTTTAATTCAATTACTCGTAGTAGTCGTACTTTAATATGATTGTTTGTCTTCTCTATTCTTCTTCCTTTTTTTCAAATCATTTGATCAATTCTTGAGCCAAATTGGCTGCGTCAGTTGCTCCTACTTTTTAATTTGTCGCCTCTTGTACTCTTCGATTGCGGGTCACAACTGATAATCTTTGATGGAACATAAGCTGGAAATGCATGGTAGTCGGCATGTATTCTTACATATGCAGGAATTGTTGCAGGATTATTGGCTGCCTTTCAGGTCCCAGGTCAGTTGCAGGAACGGTTGCAGGATTATTGGCTGCCTTTCAGGTCGCAGGTCAGTTGCAGGAACCGTTGCAGGATTATTGGCTGCCTTTCAGGTCCCAGGTCAGTTGCAGGATCGCCATGTAGGGAATGTTGAAAAGTTACGCTGGATCGGCATTCAATTCATTGGGCAGGATCGCCATGTAGGATATGTTGAGAAGTTAGGCTGGCCGGATCGCCATGTAGGGTAATGTTGAGAAGTTAGGCTGGCAGGATTGCCATGTAGGATATGTTGATTGTTGGTCACGCAGGATCGGCATTCAATTCATTTGCAGATTCTATACAATGCATAGATGCAAAAGAGCACTATAAGAAGAAATGCCTAGCACGAAGCGGAAAGACGCCCGCAGAGTGTGCCGTTTGCCAAGCTATTGTTTGTGCTGTTCTAAGTCTTTCCTGACTTAGAGCACGAGAGATAAAAGAATAAACTAATGCGAGTAGCAGTTTCAGTTGTCTTCAGATTAACTCTGCTTTATTTGGTGGCTCGCTGGCCCTTTTATATTATTTAATTCTTATTGTTTTCTTATTCTAACTAACATAAAATATATCTATCTTATTTCTACTAGTTACAAATCATATTCCCGAAATTTGTCTCAAGTATCGGATTACCGATATTATTCATTGAAGAATCATCGTCTTTGTTTATATTAATAATTTTGAGTGCAAGTTCAGGGCTAAAGTCACTGCACTGTCAAATATGCATACGCTGCAATATAGGCAGCGTGTGTTATTGCACCACCAAAATGCTAGTCTAGCGTATTTGGGTATTGAGTGCAATTGCGCACGTTGCGCTATTGTCAGTTTGTTTGCATATGCGACTTGTTGCTGTGCTTATGACGATGTGTGGTCGTCAGTGTACACTTGTGTGGTACACTACAGTAGTAGCACTTCTCCCACCGACGTTTGGGCTGATATCCCAGCCCGCTTCTTTACATCATTGACCTCCATTGTGAGTTTTTGTTTCGGAAGCCTCTATCCCTAACATTTTATACCTGTCGTCAGGTACCTTTTTAGCAATGTTCTATACTAGCTCCTCCGTCACCTATTGGGGCACAACATATATAGTTCTCCGCCAAGAGGGAAGGGGGGAGTTCATATATTGATCTTGGCTAGGAACCACCTGTTTGCATTGCTGCAAGTCAGGTAGACCCCACAACAGCACTGCAAACCGTGATGCCCATTGCAAGGTCGGCACCCGCGTGGAGGGTACAGCTAAGCGGATTTCTGCCGACCCAATGAAGCAATAAATACCATTCCAAAAGCATCATCAGCAGCAATCAACGTGTCAACTCAAGGATACATACTACTGGCAACAGCAAGGATAAGAATCACTGAGGCAAATAGCAGCTCAGGGGAATTTAGAAAAATTTTGGATTCTGTTTCTCAAGTTAACATCGTCTCAGAACGTCTCATGAAAAGATTATCCATATATCCAACCAAAGCTTCCTTGTGCTTTGAGGGAATTGGCGATACGCAAAAGACGGTCACTCAGAGGATTAATGTCAAGATGCAATCCACTTGTGGCAGTTTCACAACAAATTTAAAAGCATTTGTACTTCAAAACATTATTTCCGCTTAACCACGGAATCAATCTGTCAATTAGAGTCTTCAAATTGGAAAATCCCGGCCAACATACAGTTGGCAGATCCGAAATTTTGGAAGCAAGACAAAATTAACTTCTTGCTGGGTACCAAATTTTACCTGAGTCTCTTCGCACCTGATCATATAAAAACCTCACTTGGTTGGATTGTGAGCGGAAAATTTGGACCGTCTGAACCATCAGCGGAATCATTGATATGTGCAGTGTTCGGGATGAAAACAGCCACCGATGGCAAGGACCATCCATTAGTCGAGGCAATTGAAAAATTATGGAAGATGGATGAACAACAATGCGAAAGATACTCTGCTCAAAATATGCGCACAAATGACCTGGACGCCTCATCGTAAAACTCCCATTTCTCGAAAATCTAGCAGCTCAAAAATAATAGGTCATAATCGATTCCTTGCTCTCGAACAGCGACTTCAGAGAAAGGTGGAGTTACGGAAACAATATGTGGAGTTCATGAGAGAATACGAAAGATTGGGACACATGAAGAAGGTGAACCTTTACTCAATGCTGTCTCCTATCTACTTCCTTCCTCATCATTGTGTTCTAAAACCCGTACAACAACCAAATTGCGAGTGGTATTCGATGTATCCATCAAAACCACGACAGGATATTCATTGAACGATTTAATATATACTGGGCCCACAGTTCGAAATGAACTTTTTTCAATTCTGCTATGCTTTCGATTGCCATGTGTTGTGTTCACGACTGATATCGAACAGATGTATCGGCATATCACAATACATCCAGAAGATCGACTTTATCAAGTTATCATATGGAGAGAGGATCCAGCAGCAAACATTGGGTACTATCAACTAAATAAACAAATAAACATTGCAAACATTGGGTACTATCAACCAAATGTCTGCAACAAATCGCAAACGACCACATGATAAGTCATCCTTTGGGAGAAACATTTTAGACATTTTTATGTGGATGATGGACTTGGACGATCAGACAGTCTGGCTACAGCCATGGAAATACAACGACAGCTGATGAAAATGCTAAGCACACATGGATTTAATTTGCGAAAATGGTGTGCAAATCATCCCCAACTATTAACAAATATTCCACAAAGTGACCAGGAAGTGTATTTAGATTTCTTTAATGACACTAATGACCCAATAAAAACGCTGGGGTTATTGTGGTTGCCGAAAGTTGACATATTCTGTGTCAGATTGAAGCTGGATTCTGTGCGGGCATTCACAAAACGAACGGTTAGCTCCGATCTAGCACGCCTGTCTAATCCACTTGGATTACTGGCAACGGTAATTGTTAAGGCAAAAATATTCACACAGCTTCTATGGTAAATAAAGTTATCCTGGAATGACGCTGTACCATCAAATCTCAACGGTACATGGACAGCATTCAGAGAAAATCTTAACCACTTAAACAATCTCCGAATAGCCAGACACATATTCAAGGGAGAACTATCATCATCAACACAACTGCACTTATTTACTGATCCTTCCGAAAGGGCCTTCGGTGCGGCAGCATACGTACGAGCAACGCTAAAGGATGGCAGGATAATGACGCGGCTATTATACGCCAAAATCTGTGTTGAACCACTGTAAAGACGAAAAGTACCATAAGTATTTTCCGCATACACCCCCTACAAAGAATCCAACAAAACCGTATGGTACCACCAGAGACCGTGTTAACTCCAAAAACAAATAACGATATCCACCATATTTTATTTAGAAATAACTACCAACAATACTTAAGCATGCAACATCCCACAGCCTAACAAAAAGTAACCACCTCCCACGCAAAATGCAACAACAAAACATTTACGCACAGACGATCTGACCAATAAGCGTAAAGGTTTTAATGGACTCACGAACGTAAAGTGTTATACTGAACACTACAGCGACCAAAGGCGGAGCACGGAGAAAAACGAGAGAGAAACACACACAAAGCATTCAGCAGGTGGAGTACAAATAAATATTTATAACAACAACAACAACAGTACAGCGTCCGAAGGCTTAACACGGAGAAACAGAAACACGCCAACCGATCGCAAGCGCAAAGCAGTAAACAGGCGGAGTACAAATAAATATTTATCGCAACAACAGCAACAACACTACAACGATCGAAGGCGGAAAACAGAGAAACACGAAAGAGCACCACACACACGCTAACTGATCGCACACGCAAAGCAGTAAGCAGGCAGAGTGCAAACCAATCTCTGCAACAACAACAACACTACAGCGACCGAAGGCGGAGCACGGATGACAACGAGAGTGCACCACACATACGCGAGCCGATCGTAAACACAGAGCAGTAAGCAGGCGGAGTGCGAACAAATATTTCAACAACAACAACAACACTATAGCGACCGAAGGCGAAACACAGATGAAAACAAGAGCGCACCACACACACGCTAACCGATCGCAAACGCAAAGCTGTAAACAGGCAGAGTACGAAGAAATGTTTCTACAACAACAACAATACGACAACTAACAGCAGCGATCAGGCCACACTACTGCAACCAACAACTATGCTGGACAACTAGAGATATTACAACAACAATGTGGTTAACCAGCAAAAGTTGAAGGTGGCCTAAGGACAACTGGACCACAATAACAACAAGCACTGATCCCATGGCAAGCTTTCGCTATATAAGCGGAGTGAACCAGACAGTGAGTCTCTTTGATCCCGCATCGTTCAGTAAGTACACAACGCACCAAGCTCCTAGACACGCACCAAGTTTCGTAGGTATTAATACTATTAATAATAAATAAAACAGACAGAGCAAGGAGTTTATGGTTTTGACCGACTCTCCCTGGGACACATACGCAACACAGACAGAGCCAAGAGTTTATGGTTTTGACCGACTCTCCCTGGGACACATACGCAACACAGACAGAGCCAGGAGTTTATGGTTTTGACCGACTCTCCCTGGAGACTAGCAGAAACCACGAACACACAGAGTAGGGTAGTAATTAAATATAATTATATATATGTATAGGAAATAAGTAGTAATTTTGAAAATAAATAAAAACACTTATTAAAACAATACAACAGCGATGAAATTTCTGTAAGCGACCCTGGAACCCGCTGAGTTTTTACCCCAGCTAAAACGAGTCTTTACACCACTAAAAACACAAACTCTGCCTCGATTAGAACTTTGTGCCGCACTAGTAGGTGCCCAATTCGCAGCTCGGGTAAAATCAGATTGTCTGATAGACGATTAACCAATCTTCTTTTGGACCGATTCAGAGGTTATGCATCATTGGATAAATGCACAATCATCAGCATACAAAACTTTTGTGGCAATTAGAGTAGCAAAAAATCAAATATTAACCCTACCAGAGCAATGGCGACATGTCAGTTCAAAGGAAAATCCAGCTGATTTACTGTCAATAGGATGTTCAGTAAAGACATTGGCTGACAGTGTATTCTGGAACAATGTTTCTGTGTTCCAGACAAAATCCATGGCCCCCTGTATGGTCAAAACAGCTGAAAATTCCTTCTGACATCGAAATAAAAAGGGATGTAGCCATTTCTTTGCTCACTGGGTCAGATAACACAAAGCAAGTATATGGAGAATGGATTTATCAAATAAACCATCGCAACATGTTTGTCACTCTTTAAAGAATCATTGGATATGTCTTACGATTTATAAATAACACAAAGAACAAACGGAATTTTAGAGTAAAAGCCATTACTTTAATAACATTCGATCAGGATTATGCATTAGCAACCATCGTCAAGACTATTCAGGCCAGTTACTTGAAAGAAGAAATCCAACATCTGAAGCAACACAATAAAAAGAAAATTAGCAGTGCACGCACCAGCATATCGCCATTTTTATTGATGACATAACTTGTTACTCTTCATTGAAGTACATGAGGAGAACAGGCACTGTGGTCCTCAAGCCTTGCTAAGAACCTTAAAGCAACGATTTTGGCCAATAAAGGGAAAAACAACAGCTCGATCGACTGTTCAGCATTTTATCCGATACAATAAAGCTCGCCCTCAATTGGTACAACAAATAATTGGACACCTGCCAGCTACAAGAGTGACACCAGCTCGACCAGTCTTTAACACTGGTGTTGACCACGCTGGACATTTATGGGTGCACTATAAAGTCCGCGGAAAGAAGCCAACCAAAGCGTACTTACCTGTATTCTGTTGTTTTGCCTCTAAGGCTGTTCATCTGGAGTAGGTAACGGAGCTGTCAACAGAAGCGTTTATTGGAGCCCTGAAAATATTTATAAGTCGAAGAGGTCGCTGTCAAAACCTGTATAGTTATAACGCACCAAATTCGTCGGAGCAAGAAATTAATTGACAGAGTTATCATCATCACTCCATTCATCAATCGATCAAGTCAAATTTTGGAAAAACAAGCAGTGAGAAAGGAATACAGTTCCATTTTATCCTTCCCAGATCCCCTCATTTCGGAGGACTGTAGGAAGCAGCAGTTAAATCTGCGAAACATATTCTACTGAGAAGTGTCGCATCGGCTTCATAGAGTTATGAAATTTTGGAAACTGTATTTGTGGAAATAGATGCCTTATTAAATTCCCGGCCACTAACGCCACTATCATCGGACCCTTGGGATTTAGCAGGACTAACGTCAGATCACCTCCTCATAAGAGAAGCACTCACCGCCTAAGTAGATAGCAGAGCAGACTCAACAAAGCAATCGCTGTTGTCAAGATGGAAATTGGTGGGGCAATTAAAACACAATTTCTGGAAGAGATGGTCCAATGAATATCTCAATGAACTCCAACAACGAGGCGAGTGGAGAAGACAAAGGAATAACATCAATCTCGGCGACATGGTAATCACCAAGGAAGACAATGTTCCTGTTATGCATTGGCCTCTTTGCCGAATAGTAGAAGTATATAAGGGACCAGGTGGAGCAGTATGCGACTCTGAGGTTAAACGGCAACGAGAGTCTATAAACGTGCAATCCATCGGCTCGCTCCACTACCCATAGACACAGATACTGGTGCAGAAGAGGCGACTACAAGAATACGAAAGGACGAAATGAATGACGGGCCATCAAGAAGAACAAAAACGGCACGACAATGGATGCTCTCTCTGGCACCACCAATACAAGTAACAGCAGTATGTAATAACTACAAATCTTACTGGAAGGGTCCGGATTTCTCGAGCTGACGGCAGGATGTGTATTAAAATATCAACTCTTAACTATAACAAACAGCCAGATATTATAATCATATACAAGCACTTCCTACACTGCAGTTGGACACGGTGTCATTGCAACCATAACAAAACCAGCATCACTTCCAGTCTTGGACAACCCAAAGGTGGATTGTCAACCACAACTAAAGGAATTGTCAAGGCTGCAAGAAATTTTGGAAGTGCACGAAATCAGCGACCTTCCAAACAAACTGCAAATCCATCAATATCATACCTTTGCAGTGAATTATTTTGCCTTGAGCTGCAGTATTGCTGATTATATGTTTTGTTATGGATTTTGACATGTTAATTTTGTATAAAAACGCAAGCAATGATTTAATAAAGTCAGTTCAAATTAGAACTCTAAAAAACAAATATTGATTTCTCATTTTTCGTGGTTCTCTCGAGAGGGTCAGTTTTAAATTAACTTCAATTTTGTTTCGTTTTGAATCAAGATGATTTCGTTTTGAATTAAGATGATTGTTTCTCAATTACCTAGAAAGGGAGGATTGTTGCGTCAAATGAAGTTATTTGGATGTAATTGTTGTATTTCTTGATTTGTGTCAGGAATTGTGTGGAATCTCTCTGAGAGCAATGGCTCTGGTATCTGGTAATGGCGCCAATTTGATTTTGCCACTTGCGCAAAACTATCCAGGTGTTTCATTTGTGTATTTCAATGCCTTACAATGTGGGCAGACAATGCTCATCGATCCAATAGCACCTTATTGATGTGCAATAGAGTCAATTGTCATGTTGTAGTGGTATATAGCTCGAATGCAACATTTGTTTGTCTTCTTGGACGATTATTCAAATTCATTTGTTTTTGTGATAATCGAGTTCATTCAATTTCATTTCGATCTTCGCATTGCTCGTCAGTTCTTCAGTGCGACTTAAATTCTTCCGTCTTGTTAGCGTCATTGTAATTCGTTGAAATTTGTGTATGTCAATTCACAAAATGAATAAATAAATAAGTGTGCCACCGCGTGTACGTTTTGATTCGAGTATGAACATGTGTATTCGCTTTTAAATTTTTCGCAACAACAACAACATAAAAATCACAACAAAGTTATTTGTTTCGAGTTCGTGTAAGAACATGTGTATACATTGGCTTTTAAAAATTTCGGAACAACAACATCATAAAAATTACAACAAAGCTGTTTGTTTCGAGTTCGGGGATGAACAAGCGTTCGCTTCATACATTTTCAAAATCGAAACGAATAACTTTGTTGAAATTTCATGTTGTTGTTATAACGAAAATTTTAAAGTCTTTATTCCACCTTTGTTTAAGTGGGAAAAGTAGGGGTTCTCAGTAAAGTGTAATTGAGGCAAATAACTTTATCAGTGATCACTTTTCTTAAACAATAAAATTGAAAATGGTAAAGCTAGTAGAAATTAAGTTATTTCAAAATACTTTAAAATATGGCCACCGGGAAGACACCTAGGGAAGATCTGCACCTCCACGAATGAGCGGGGGAATGTAGATTCGTGGATTTGTCAGAGAAAATAGCCACGAGAAGAGTAGGGATAGAGCCTCAGGGGGTGATGTTATGGGAAGCAGAGCGAAGGTCCGCGATTCGACACAATAGGCGGGAAGAGGGTTTACCTATGCACCTGGGAGGAAATCTATAAAGTAGGAGAGCACCCAGGATGATACAGGCCGGGGTTAAGCAGTAGTAAGGACAACTTCGAAAGAGCAATTGAAAAATTGACAAGAGCCGTGGAAGTACTGAACATGGTAGGGAAGGTGAGAGAGCCCCGAATATAATGTGATGAAGTAGCCATCGATGGCGTATGAGTGAGGCATTAGCCGAAATCCAAGTGGAGTTTTATTCATCATGTGTTCCGGGAGGAAGAGGGCGAGAGCTGGTATATAACGCCGAGTAGCAGTTGCCATCTTACCATGAAAGTAGGTCCGAAAGCGCGAGGTATGGTACGGGTTCATTAAAATTGGACAAGTGGCGACCTACGTTCAGCGGGAACGTAGTGGAGTTACCAGTACAAGATTTTATATTCCGACTGGAGCACCTGCAGGCCCAGTATAGAATAGCATGGGTGGAAATCGTTAGAGATTTCCACCCATTGGTAAAGGGTCGGGCCAGTGAATGGTATTGGCGGGAAAACCGGGTTGCGACCGAAATCCCGTAGAGGAGTGGATACTTGTGGGGAAGTAACCAATAGAGTGATGGAAACTGTAGAGAGGGGTAATAGGGACGAGAAGATGCCGTTTGCGGAGGTAACAATTTTTGGGAAAAGAATCGGAGGCCTACTAGATACTGGAGCACCAGTGAGTGTATTAAAAAAATACTGTACAAAACTGGTGAGTGACTTAGGGTTGAAGGTGCGGAGGTATTCTCCTATAGTAAGTACGGCTAGCGGACATAAACAGCCAGTGTTAGGGAGAGTAACTGTGCCTGTGCAGTTTAACGGGGAAAGTAACTATATAACCTTTTTCTTGTGTCCTACGCTGCACCAAGAGGTTTATTTAGGGGTAAATTGTTGGCAAAAGTTCAGCCTAGCGTCAGGTATGTTGGGGACTTACCCCAAAAAATGAAGTAGTTGCTGAGTCGGATATGAAGGATGGCGAAGGAAAGAGTGAGGCGGCCGAGCTGCATGATTTATTAGTAAGACAACAGGAACAGCTGGGTAGCGTAAAACAGGACTTTCAGTCTTACGAAGTGCATGGCCAGGGGAGGCCTTCTATATGAAAGCATAGTATTTGTTTAGTTCAGGGGGAGAATCCGTGAGGGATCGATATTAGCTGACGTAGACCAAATGATGGCAGTAGCAGTGACTGCTTGGGCTGCCGCTGTACCAGTTTAGGGTAATGCCGTTTGGTCTAAGCAACGCGGCTCAGTGGTTGTGTAGGCCGATTGATAAGGTAATTCCCCAAAGGTTAAAGTGTAATGTGTTTGGGTATTTGGATGACCTCCTAGTAATATCAAGAGACTTCTCATCGCATATGCGAATATTAAGTGAGGTATCCGAAAACTTGAGGAAGGCCAACCTATCTATAGGATTAAGAAAGTCCAAGTTCTGCTTCAGATAATTGAGTTATTTAGACTTAGTTATTGGAGGAGGAGTATTTAAGACTGATCCGCGGAAAGTTTAATTTATTTGTCAAATCCCGGTGCCGAGGTCATTGCGAGAAGTGCGGAGGATTTTAGGAACAGCTGGTTGGTATTGGCGGTTCGTGAATGATTTTGCCCAAAAAGCGGCCCCAAGAAACCGCCGAAATTAGTAATCACTGAGCAAGCAGTTGTTGCTTTTCAATGTTGTTTTCAATGTTCGATGCCTCACAAGTTGGGATAGGGGCAGTCCTGTACCAATTAAATGAAGAGCGTATGGATCGGTCAATTGCTTTTTACTCGCAAAAATTGAATCAGGCACAGCAAAATTAAAGCGTGAAGGAAAAGTAGTGCTTTGCGGCGGTGGCACCCGTGAAACGGTTCCGTCCGTATGTGGACCTAATGCCTTTTAAGGTAAAACTGCCATGCCAGTTTGAAATGTCTGATGACGCTCTGCGACTTAACAGGGCGATTGCCAAGGTGGTTGTTACAGTTGCAGGCTTACGATTTCAATATAGAACATTGAAAGGGTACTGACAACGTTAAAGCAGACACTCTGACCCGCGCAGTGTTAGAGACAATCGAGTTCGAGTCAGAAGATAATTTGAGTAGGGTACGGCTTATAGAGGAGATCCCAGAAGCCTTTCCAGAAGTGAAGCTAGAGGAAGGAATGGTTTTTAAGCGTAAATGTTTCCCAGGAGAAGAGTATGGCGAATCCAGCTGGAAGTTGTGGGTACCGGAGGCGTTAACCTGAACCTTAATGAATCAAAAACTGCAAACCATGGGGGATAACAAAGACCTTCCATCGATTAAGAGCATTTTATTACTGGCCAGGCATGGTGGTGCAAGTGAGGAATCATGTGAGGGGGTGTACAGTATGTAAGGAAACTAAGAGTAGTAACCAGACCCTGCGAACAGTTATTGGAAGGGAAGTGAAAACTGAAAGACCTTTCCAGAGATTGTACACAGATTTTTTAGGGATTTACCCCCGGTCTAAATCGGGAAACGCCTATGTATTAGTGGTGCTAGACCATTTCTCGAAGTTCGTGTTCCTGAAAGCGATGCGAAAAGCGACAGCGAAGAGCGAATTAGTTACGTGACGGAAGGAGTATTCCATAAGTTCGGAGTGCCGGAGGTTATTTTCTCGGACAATGGGAGGCAGTTCACGGAGGTAGAGTTAAAAAATTGGATTGAAGGCTATAAAATACAGCACATTAGGACTGCAGTCTATTCGCCCCAGGCGAACGCTTCCGCAAGGGTCAACCATTCCGTACTGAACACTGTAAGAGCGTTCTTGGATAACGATCATAGGCACTGGGGTAGGTACCTCTCTGAAATCGAGTGTGGTTTGAGAGGTTCACTACACTCAGTGACGGGGGTGTCGGGGTGTCGCCTTATTTGGACAGAATATATTCATAAGCGGCTTTGGCTATAAGTTGGCACGGAAGTTAGGAGCGTTAGAGGAAGGAGAAGTAAACGGCCTATCGCACGAGGACCGAAAACGGCTAATTCGCGATAAGGTACAGAAAAAGTTGCATGCAGCATACGAAAAAGGAGCGAGGCAGTATAACAAGCGAGCTAGACGAATTAATTTTACTCCGGGCCATGAAGTATATCGCGGAATATGAATGCAAAGTTTTGCAGAAAATTTGTAAGGTGCCGAGTGATGAAGGCCCTGGGAAATCACTTACGGGTGTCGAGAACTGCTGCGGTGGTGCGAAGCTGGAAGCAGCTGAGTTGAGGCTAAGGAATCTGAAAAGGGAAGTGGTTATTAGTTGTTTTATAAGATAAAAGAAACAAATTTATTCCTGTTATGTGATACGGTATGTCTGCGTAGATTAGCGTCTAAGATGAGTGTTGAGTGTTGATCTTCGTGTCTGCTGCCTGGGAATAGAAAATAAATATATGACTAATGATAAGAAGTCTTAAAAGTTAGGTTAAGAACATTTATTTTGTGATAATTACCGTGCGGTGTTGGAATCTGGAGTTTCGCAACTATATGGTGCCCAATCTAAAAAAATCAAATAAATTTTCCGTAGCGTTTAGTTTTGTTGAGTGACATGAAGTCTATGTAGTGGTAAAGTACCTCCCTCTTGCCGGTGGCTTGACATGCCAATGTGCAACGCCAATAGCAACGACAAGAGTAAGGGGGGTAATAGGAGACGAGCCAGCTATTTCATCGTGGCTGTGGTCTGTAATGCAGACCATCGTAGCACGAATGAAATAATAGAGAGCCGGAGTCTCAATGCTGTTTTATTAAAGGAAAGTAGAAAATGATAACTCACCTTTTAGAAGAGTGGCCAGGTTTTTTTTTTTTTGGAGAAAACAGTTCTTCAGCAGAATCGAGTAAAGGGAGCCGCACCCCACCCACCTATTCGAAAAAGAAGTATAAAAGGAAATTTTTCTTTCAGTATACTCGTATATTTATAATTTACTAGCTGACCCGGCAAACGTTGTTTTGCCTAAAAATGTCCAATGATCTCTACTATAGATGTACATACGAGTATATGTATTTAGGACTAAAACATACATTGATCATACCCCTCCACCAATGAAACTGAAATGAAAAATGCAGATATAAATTGATATCTGTCTCCGTCAGCACTATATATCTTCAGCCTTCTTGCTCTAAACAACTCATTTGCCACGTCCCTCCGCTGACGAACCTAAAATAATAATAAAATCCGGCTTTAAACTGATACTCCTCGTTGCCAGTACTTTATGTGTACTTACTCGTATGAAATTATTTTTGCATTTATTGAATTGTATTTCCATTCATTGAAGCACTCTGTGATAAACAATTTTTTTGTTTTGTTGTCAGGTGCGAAAACGATCAAAGCAGATGGTTTTCCGACACGGGAACTTGCAACATACAGTTGTCCGTGTGAAAAACATTCATTTTCTAGATTCAGGCCACAAACACTCAATGATTGGCCTTGTGATTTATTAATTGTCATGGCGAATGCGAGACGAATTGGAAATTGTATTCGCTTAAACTCGAATGGCATATCGGTTGGGATCATTGGAATTCTCGGAATGAGAACTTCCTCACCTTTGAATTTTCCTTTTAGTAGTCTCGCGTGAATCACATTGCTCATGAGTTTTTGACCGCTAAACGCGTTCCGTTGCATAATTTTGGTTGGTTGAGATTGCGAAGCATGATAACGACTGAACCAACCTTCAATTATAAATTGTGCGGCGGCAAGCCAGGCACATCCAATGAATTCAAGAACTCAGTTGGGTAGTTGGTTGCTTCGTCTTCGTTTGTTACACAGTCGATAGATTTGAAGGAATGCAGTGACCCAACGATTTGATTTTGAATTGTGAAGCTTAAGTGATCCACATCCTTGTTCTTTGCCGCTAAAATTGCTCTTTCACTCAACCAATCGTAGTTTTGGTGGTTAGCAATGATGTTCGGAAACACTTTGTTGATGAGCTCCTCTTTCGTAGAGACGAAATTGCAAAAATTTGACTGGAATGAAATCAATCCATTCGATGCGTCGACAGGAACATGACCATTACCGATAGTTAGCAGTTGATTGGAGAACACTTCCGCAGATGGATCGTTTAGCAATGCAACTCGCATGTTTGTCGTCAGCCGAAGTTTCTTCACATAACGCCACAATGGTGATGATTTTAGGCAAGCATTGATCTCATCGGCAGCGGTCGATCGTAGTATTACTGGTAGTGTTTGCCGGAAATCGCCTGAGAGTAAAATCAATGCACCCCCAAAACATCTTGCGTCATTACGCAGATCTTTCATAGTGCGATTCAGAGCTTCTAACGCACGTTTATGCGACATTGTGCATTCGTCCCAGATAAAAATTTTGCTTGCTACCAAAACTTTGGCCATTGCTGAATGTTTCGCTATGTTACATGTTGGTTCTTCAATCGCTTGAAGGTTTAATGGCAATTTTAATGCAGAATGAGCGGTCCGGCAACCTTCCAGCAGCGTAGCTGCTATTCCAGAAGAAGCAACTGCTACAGCAATTTCTGATCTTGCACGAACTGTAGCCAAAATCAATGATATGAGGAATGTCTTGCCAGTGCCACCAGGCGCATCAAGGAAAATCATGCCGACATTTCCATCATCAATTGCCTTCATCACCGTATCGTACACTTCTTTTTGTTGGGGATTCAACAAAGGTACATTCGTTCGTACCAATTGGCTTAATGCATTTGTGTCGTATTCATGCTCACGCTGCAATTCTCGTTCGAAAGCGTCGTTTATTCCACGATCAGGCGATGTCATTCCTAACGTGACTAACAAACTGCCGCACATTAGGGAACAAATGTCTTCTATCAAAACCAAAGCCTGGTTGTGCATATCTTCATTCATCTCAAGATGGGGATTCTCTTAATGGACCCGAACTCGATGTAAAATGTCTTCTGACATGTCATCCTTGTACTTCTCCCACAATATGATGATCGACGCCGATACAGTGGATAACCATCGTTGCCAGTGATGGTCTCATCAGTCAAATTTCGTGGATAACGCTTGGAACACTTGCCGTCAACCATGCATGGTGATTGTGGGTTAATGGAGCCACACGGTCCATGAATCATGTTTGTAATTGCGACATCATGCAGGTCTAAATCGGTTTCGGGATCAGGAATCTCGGCACATATTATGTCATCAATTTGGTGTGGCTGTATTCTTTCGACTAACCAAATGAGAATGTGCGCATGCGGCAATCCTCTTTTTTGCCATTCAATCGAATACATCCAACATCGAGTATCCCCAAAGACACGATGCCTAACAATATAGTCCATGAGCGACCGGATTTTTTGCCTGAACACACGTGCGGTGATATCATGCCGATCTCTTGATGTTTGAGCAGCAGTTGAACAATTTCTATCCACTTTGGATTGCACGTGAAGGTCTGGACGGCCGTAATGACGTACATATGTCATTGCATCTTGCGTATATTCATGCATATGACGTGGGCTGCCGACGAACGTCGCCGGTAAAATGGTCAACCGACCAAAATCAGATGCATTTCCTTCGGTGCAAATTGCATCGCGTAAATGAATGTACTCCTCCGTACGTAGTTTGGTTTGATTTAAACTGATAAAAAGGAGGCGCTCTGCTTCTATTTTCGCATACATATCGACGCAAAATTGCTGAAACAAACGACGAAATCAAAGCAAATAGTTGTCTACATTTTGGCGAATCATCAAACGATATGCGTAAAAATTCATTGCGCTGACCTTCCTGGTAGTTTCCTTACCTAAATGATATCAGTGACATTAGTGTCATATTGAAATGAAAATTATTTTGATACCTATACTCACCGGTCGATGGATTTATCATCTTGATGCTGATATAATATCCATCGTCTCCTTGCCAAAACATCAGTGGGTATTGCAATGCATCGTATGAACGATGTGTTTCGGATATTCATTGCAATTGCCCAGAGTTCCGACGTGTGATCACAATATCGCGTGTTTCCCGGTTTTCGCCAACAATCACAACTGCAACCTCATCTATTGTTGGAGCGTTACATTGGCGTTCGTGCGTTCCTGCAGGTCGTTTATCCGCTCTGATCACGACTTTATAGTCATCAGTTGGCATGCGACCCAACGCAGTTTTGAATAAACGAACCAATGCATGATGTTCATGAAGCAGCTGCTGCAGATCTCGAAGAATTCCTCTTCTCATTTCCGTATTGATTGTTTGGCGGTGATCAAGTTGATGTTCCACATTGCCCATGAGGTAGATTTGGAGGAATTTATGTTGTGCATCTTCAAGTGGTAGCAATGATCCAATTCGATGGTGAATTCGGCCTTGGATCTGTAGAGTCAATGACGAAATTAGAATCAACATTTTTTGTGCATCAAAAGAAAATGATTAGTTAATTTATTACCTTGAACGTCGGATTGAATCCGCGTTCACGAATAATATCTGCTCCAAATGAAGTCATTTGAAAGCATCCGTTGTATTTCTGAGCATTCGATAGAAAATGACGTGATTCTGGTGTTTCACCATGAAGCAAAGAACGCAATGGCTCTGTTGGCAAGGGCAATGGTGGTAATTTAACCTTGCCACTGAGACAGCACAATCCAGGTGTTTCTCCAGCAACCTCCATTGGGCCAATTTGAACGGAAGGATGCGAGCTGTAGTCAATTCTGCAATCGTAATGAAACGCTACTCGATTCAAATCAACACTTGAAGCAGTTCTTCTTATGCGTTGATTTAGATTATCACGTTGTTGAGTTGTTTGGTTTGCCCGACGATTTCTCATTGCTAACTGAGTCGTTTCATTTGCCGCCAGTCTTTCTTCTTGTGTTTGTGATGCACGAAGTCGGGCCATACTAACACGGCGCTGTTCTCGTGCGATTTCTTGTTCATCCGTCGTCAATTGATAGGCGATATTCCGAACTCTACTTGCATTTCGGGTTCAACGCGAAAGATTAGATCTTCTGGCTCGCGGCATTGTGAATTACACTGAGAAATGAACACACAAAACATGTGCTCATAACCTCACAAAATAAACAACTTTCATTGCAACTTACCGTTTGACAATAGAATACCACACTAAAATGATCACTCTGAATGAAATAATCAGCGAATAAGAATTGATTTTCAACGTAATCCACCTAAAAACTAATGGCACAATCCGAAATTAACGTCTCTTTTCGCTGGTAATAGCAGATTCACAAAAAATTGTTTCAAAACAATAAATGTATTTAATCAAATTAATTTACAATAACTGTCATAAGCTGATACAAATTTGAGAAACTGTTCAACTGTTCTGTTTGTCAGAAGTTGATGCACACAACGCCATCTACTGGCAATACCGGAACCAGCATTTGAAATAATGTTCGTTTTTATGGGTTCTTGAGTTAAGATGACGTTGTAAAAAAGTTGATGCACACAACGCCATCTACTGGCAATACCGGAACCAGCATTTGAAATAATGTTCGTTTTTATAGGTTCTTGAGTTAAGATGACGTTGTAAAAAAGTTGATGCACACAACGCCATCTACTGGCAATACCAGAAACAGCATTTGAAATTATGTTCGTTTTTATGGGTTCTTGAGTTAAGATAGCGTTCTAAAATCGCTCCATACGAAATGTATGGGAAAATGAATTTTCTTCATTATTTTTTTTTTCGGGAAAATTTCCGGAATTTTCTTGGGTATTCTTCTTGTTTGGGTGAAGACCTAACCGAATTGGTGCTCATCATCGAAATCGGTCCAGGCGTTCTTGAGTTATAAGCGTAGTAACTAACATCACTCTCTTTTATATATATAGATAGTAATATATTTTTGTATGTAAATATTTAAAATTAATATATGTATATATTAAAAAATAATAATATTGTTTGTAAGAATATATATTCATATTTTTGGTGTTTAGATTTATAAAATACCTTAAGCGGACGAATGGATTACTGATTATAAATATACCTTTTCTTGAGAGGTAGCAAAATTTCAGTTTAAGTGGGAAAAGTAGGGGTTCTCAGTAAAGTGTAATTGAGGCAAACAACTTTATCAGTGATCAATTTTCTTAAACAATAAAATTTAAAATGGTAAAACTAGTAGAAATTAAGTTATGTCAAAATACTTGAAAATATGGCCACCGGGAAGACACCTGGGGAAGATCTGCACCAACACGAATGAGCGGGGGAATGTAGATTCGTGGATTTGTCAGAGAATATAACCACGAGGAGAGTAGGGATAGAGCCTCAGGGGGTGATGTTATGGGAAGCAGAGCGAAGATCCGCGACCGAAACCATTGCCAGGGCGAAAGAGCTGCTCAGGACCGCGATTCGACACAATAGGCCGGAAGAGGGTTTACCTATGCACCTGGGAGGAAATCTGGAAAGTAGGAGAGCACCCCAGGATGATATAGGCCGGGGTTAAGCAGTAGTATGGACAACTTCGAAGGAGCAATTGAAAAATTGACAAGAGCCGTGGAAGTACTGAACATGGTAGGGAAGGTGAGAGAGCCCCAATTATAATGTGATGAAGCAGCCATCGAAGTACAAAAGCGTATGAGTGAGGCATTAGCCGAAATCCGAGTGGAGTTTTATTCATCATGTGTTCCGGGAGGAAGAGAGCGAGAGCTGGTATATAACGTCGAGTAGCAGTTGCCATCTTACCATGAAAGTAGGTCCGAAAGCCCGAGGTATGGTACGGGTTCAGTAAAATTGGACAAGTGGCGACATACGTTCAGCGGGAACGTAGTGGAGTTACCAGTGCAAGATTTTATATTCCGACTGGAGCACCTGCAGGCCCAGTATAGAATAGCATGGGTGGAATTCGTTAGAGATTTCCACCAATTGGTAAAGGGTCGGGCCAGAGAATGGTATTGGCTATTAGTGAGGACCAATGCTAGGGTTAGTTGGCATACACTGAGGGAGGCATTGTTAAGACAGTACAGGAATGCCCAAAGTGACTTTGAGCTGATGCGGGAGCTAGTGGAGAGAGGGCAGCTCCCGGGAGAATCAGTGGACCTGTTTTTTCACGAAGTTCAAAAGATGATCAGGTTGAGGGGAGAAATAAGTGCCATGAGGCCGGACACTTCCTAAAATGGGATGCGAGATCGGCCATACCAGAGGGGTATGGGGCACCATCAAGCCAAACAGAAAACGAAGGCAGATGGCCGTTCCGACTAATAAGGTCAGGTGCTCGGCCAACAGGAAGGCGAGTCGAGGAAGTGCAAGTGAAAATACCAGAACGAAATGTACCGACTCGGTGCTCACAGTACTTGTGTTGGAACTGAGGGGTAAGGGGACATGGTTTCGTGGAATGTCCAGAGGAAAAGCGGACCATATTCTGTTATAATTGTGGATTAGACGGTGTGGTGATTCACAAATGCCCGAGATGCCACGAGATGGACACGTCGGTTGGAATGCGGAGAGTACGGGAAAACCGGGTTCCGACCGAAATCTCGTAGAGGAGTGGATACTTGTGGGGAAGTAACCAATAGAGTGATGGAAACTGTAGAGAGGGGTAATAGGGACGAGAAGATGCCGTTTGCGGAGGTAACAATTTTTGATAAAATCGGAGGCCTACTAGATACTGTAGCACCAGTGAGTGTATTAGAAAAATACTATACAAAACTGGTGAGTGACTTAGGGTTGAAGGTGCGGAGGTATTCTCCTATAGTAAGTACGGCTAGCGGACATAAACAGCCAGTGTTAGGGAGAGTAACTGTGCCTGTGCAGTTTAACGGGGAAAGTAACTATATAACCTTTTTCTTGTGTCCTACGCTGCACCAAGAGGTTTATTTAGGGGTAAATTGTTGGCAAAAGTTCAGCCTAGCGCCAGGTATGTTGGGGACTTACCCCAAAAAATGAAGTAGTTGCTGAGTCGGATATGAAGGATGGCGAAGGAAAGAGTGAGGCGGCCGAGCTGCATGATTTATTAGTAAGACAACAGGAACAGCTGGGTAGCGTAAAACAGGACTTTCAGTCTTACGAAGTGCATGGCCAGGGGAGGCCTTCTATATGAAAGCATAGTATTTGTTTAGTTCAGGGGGAGAATCCGTGAGGGATCGATATTAGCTGACGTAGACCAAATGATGGCAGTAGCAGTGACTGCTTGGGCTGCCGCTGTACCAGTTTAGGGTAATGCCGTTTGGTCTAAGCAACGCGGCTCAGTGGTTGTGTAGGCCGATTGATAAGGTAATTCCCCAAAGGTTAAAGTGTAATGTGTTTGGGTATTTGGATGACCTCCTAGTAATATCAAGAGACTTCTCATCGCATATGCGAATATTAAGTGAGGTATCCGAAAACTTGAGGAAGGCAAACCTATCTATAGGCTTAAGAAAGTCCAAGTTCTGCTTCAGATAATTGAGTTATTTAGACTTAGTTATTGGAGGAGGAGTATTTATGACTGATCCGCGGAAAGTTGAAGTTATTTGTCAAATCCCGGTGCCGAGGCCATTGCGAGAAGTGCGGAGGATTTTAGGAACAGCTGTGTGGTATTGGCGGTTCGTGAATGATTTTGCCCAAAAAGCGGCCCCAAGAAACCGCCGAAATTTGTAATCACTGAGCAAGTAGTTGTTGCTTTTCAAAATTTCCAGAAACAGTTTTACATCCAGTGCGATGCCTCACAAGTTGGGATAGGGGCAGTCCTGTACCAATTAAATGAAGAGCGTATGGATCGGCAAATTTGCTTTTTACTCGCAAAATTTGAATCAAGCACAGCAGAATTAAAGCGTGACGGATAAGTAGTGCTTTGCGGCGGTGGCACCCGTGAAACGTTTCCATCCGTATGTGGACCTAATGCCTTTTACTGTAATAACTGACCATGCCAGTTTGAAATGTGTGACGACTAAACAGGGCGATTGGCAAGGTGGTTGTTACAGTTGCAGGCTTACGATTTCAATATAGAACATCGAAAGGGTACTGACAACGCTAAAGCAGACACTCTGACCCGCGCAGTGTTAGAGACAATCGAGTTCGAGTCAGAAGATAATTTGAGTAGGGTACGGCTTATAGAGGAGATCCCAGAAGCCTTTCCAGAAGTGAAGCTAGAGGAAGGAATGGTTTTTAAGCGAAAATGTTTCCCAGGAGAAGAGTATGGCGAATCCAGCTGGAAGTTGTGGGTACCGGAGGCGTTAACCTGAACCTTAATGAATCAAAAACTGCAAACCATGGGGGATAACAAAGACCTTCCATCGATTAAGAGCATTTTATTACTGGCCAGGCATGGTGGTGCAAGTGAGGAATCATGTGAGGGGGTGTACAGTATGTAAGGAAACTAAGAGTAGTAACCAGACCCTGCGAACAGTTATGGGAAGGGAAGTGAAAACTGAAAGACGTTTCCAGAGATTGTACATAGATTTTTTTTAGGGATTTACCCTCGGTCTAAATAGGGAAATGCCTATGTATTAGTGGTGCTAGACCATTTCTCGAAGTTCGTGTTCCTGAAAGCGATGCGAAAAGCGACAGCGAAGAACGTAATTAGTTACCTGACGGAAGGAGTATTCCATAAGTTCGGAGTGCCGGAGGTTATTTTCTCGGACAATGGGAGGCAGTTCACGGAGGTAGAGTTAAAAAATTGGATTGAAGGCTATAAAATACAGCACATTAGGACTGCAGTCTATTCGCCCCAGGCGAACGCTTCCGCAAGGGTCAACCATTCCGTACTGAACACTGTAAGAGCGTTCTTGGATAACGATCATAGGCACTGGGGTAGGTACCTCTCTGAAATCGAGTGTGGTTTGAGAGGTTCACTACACTCAGTGACGGGGGTGTCGGGGTGTCGCCTTATTTGGACAGAATATGTTCATAAGCGGCTTTGGCTATAAGTTGGCATGGAAGTTAGGAGCGTTAGAGGAAGGAGAAGTAAACGGCCTATCGCAAGAGGACCGAAAACGGCTAATTCGCGATAAGGTACAGAAAAAGTTGCATGCAGCATACGAAAAAGGAGCGCGGCAGTATAACAAGCGAGCTAGACGAATTAATTTTACTCCGGGCCATGAAGTATATCGCGGAATATGAATGCAAAGTTTTGCAGAAAATTTGTAAGGTGCCGAGTGATGAAGGCCCTGGGAAATCACTTACGGGTGTCGAGAACTGCTGCGGTGGTGCGAAGCTGGAAGCAGCTGAGTTGAGGCTAAGGAATCTGAAAAGGGAAGTGGTTATTAGTTGTTTTATAAGATAAAAGAAACAAATTTATTCCTGTTATGTGATACGGTATGTCTGCGTAGATTAGCGTCTAAGATGAGTGTTGAGTGTTGATCTTCGTGTCTGCTGCCTGGGAATAGAAAATAAATATATGACTAATGATAAGAAGTCTTAAAAGTTAGGTTAAGAACATTTATTTTGTGATAATTACCGTGCGGTGTTGGAATCTGGAGTTTCGCAACTATATGGCGCCCAATC
This sequence comes from Clusia tigrina, assembly GCA_920105625.2. NCBI lineage: Eukaryota > Metazoa > Arthropoda > Insecta > Diptera > Clusiidae > Clusia > Clusia tigrina. Next base: position 167,361,700 of record OV050030.1, on the reverse strand, counting down.
GAAAAAAAAATCAAATAAATTTTCCGTAGCGTTTAGTTTTGTTGAGTGACATGAAGTCTATGTAGTGGTAAAGTACCTCCCTCTTGCCGGTGGCTTGACATGCCAATGTGCAACGCCAATAGCAACGACAAGAGTAAGGGGGGTAATAGGAGACGAGCCAGCTATTTCATCGTGGCTGTGGTCTGTAATGCAGACCATCGTAGCACGAATGAAATAATAGAGAGCCGGAGTCTCAATGCTGTTTTATTAAAGGAAAGTAGAAAATGATAACTCACCTTTTAGAAGAGTGGCCAGGTTTTTTTTTTGGAGAAAACAGTTCTTCAGCAGAATCGAGTAAAGGGAGCCGCACCCCACCCACCTATTCGAAAAAGAAGCATAAAAGAAAATTTTTCTTTCAGTATACTCGTATATTTATAATTTACTAGCTGACCCGGCAAACGTTGTTTTGCCTAAAAATGTCCAATGATCTCTACTATAGATGTACATACGAGTATATGTATTTAGGACTAAAACATACATTGATCATACCCCTCCACCAATGAAACTGAAATGAAAAATGCAGATATAAATTGATATCTGTCTCCGTCAGCACTATATATCTTCAGCCTTCTTGCTCTAAACAACTCATTTGCCACGTCCCTCCGCTGACGAACCTAAAATAATAATAAAATCCGGCTTCAAACTGATACTCCTCGTTGCCAGTACTTTATGTGTACTTACTCGTATGAAATTATTTTTGCATTTATTGAATTGTATTTCCATTCATTGAAGCACTCTGTGATAAACGATTTTTTTTGTTTTGTTGTCAGGTGCGAAAACGATCAAAGCAGATGGTTTTCCGACACGGGAACTTGCAACATACAGTTGTCCGTGTGAAAAACATTCATTTTCTAGATTCAGGCCACAAACACTCAATGATTGGCCTTGTGATTTATTAATTGTCATGGCGAATGCGAGACGAATTGGAAATTGTATTCGCTTAAACTCGAATGGCATATCGGTTGGGATCATTGGAATTCTCGGAATGAGAACTTCCTCACCTTTGAATTTTCCTTTTAGTAGTCTCGCGTGAATCACATTGCTCATGAGTTTTTGACCGCTAAACGCGTTCCGTTGCATAATTTTGGTTGGTTGAGATTGCGAAGCATGATAACGACTGAACCAACCTTCAATTATAAATTGTGCGGCGGCAAGCCAGGCACATCCAATGAATTCAAGAACTCAGTTGGGTAGTTGGTTGCTTCGTCTTCGTTTGTTACACAGTCGATAGATTTGAAGGAATGCAGTGACCCAACGATTTGATTTTGAATTGTGAAGCTTAAGTGATCCACATCCTTGTTCTTTGCCGCTAAAATTGCTCTTTCACTCAACCAATCGTAGTTTTGGTGGTTAGCAATGATGTTCGGAAACACTTTGTTGATGAGCTCCTCTTTCATAGAGACGAAATTGCAAAAATTTGACTGGAATGAAATCAATCCATTCGATGCGTCGACAGGAACATGACCATTACCGATAGTTAGCAGTTGATTGGAGAACACTTCCGCAGATGGATCGTTTAGCAATGCAACTCGCATGTTTGTCGTCAGCCGAAGTTTCTTCACATAACGCCACAATGGTGATGATTTTAGGCAAGCATTGATCTCATCGGCAGCGGTCGATCGTAGTATTACTGGTAGTGTTTGCCGGAAATCGCCTGAGAGTAAAATCAATGCACCCCAAAACATCTTGCGTCATTACGCAGATCTTTCATAGTGCGATTCAGAGCTTCTAACGCACGTTTATGCGACATTGTGCATTCGTCCCAGATAAAAATTTTGCTTGCTACCAAAACTTTGGCCATTGCTGAATGTTTCGCTATGTTACATGTTGGTTCTTCAATCGCTTGAAGGTTTAATGGCAATTTTAATGCAGAATGAGCGGTCCGGCAACCTTCCAGCAGCGTAGCTGCTATTCCAGAAGAAGCAACTGCTACAGCAATTTCTGATCTTGCACGAACTGTAGCCAAAATCAATGATATGAGGAATGTCTTGCCAGTGCCACCAGGCGCATCAAGGAAAATCATGCCGACATTTCCATCATCAATTGCCTTCATCACCGTATCGTACACTTCTTTTTGTTGGGGATTCAACAAAGGTACATTCGTTCGTACCAATTGGCTTAATGCATTTGTGTCGTATTCATGCTCACGCTGCAATTCTCGTTCGAAAGCGTCGTTTATTCCACGATCAGGCGATGTCATTCCTAACGTGACTAACAAACTGCCGCACATTAGGGAACAAATGTCTTCTATCAAAACCAAAGCCTGGTTGTGCATATCTTCATTCATCTCAAGATGGGGATTCTCTTAATGGACCCGAACTCGATGTAAAATGTCTTCTGACATGTCATCCTTGTACTTCTCCCACAATTCACGTGGATTCGATGGAAAACATGTGGAAATAATGATTGAAAATAATGTGCGTACCTGACTTGGAGATGCGGAAACAGTTGCTTCAACGATTGTCGTGTCCCAATGCGTATCGTTTTCTGGCAAATTAAGCTCCTGACATACTACACGAAATGTTGGCAACACTACACCATTGACAGTTCGAAGAGATTCAAACGATGTCGGGCCACGAACATTCACCAGCAATAGTCGCAAGTAAAAGTATTCATCATTTTTCGGATGAACTGTATTAATACGGGCAAGAGCTTCAGTAGAACGCACATCAGGATGACCAGGAACTACATCGCCTTGCTTTCGACGTTGAAATTTCTTCGATGAAGCATTCCAAGTGTAATAACGCGGCATCTCTGAGTAAAGTAACGTACGTGCAAACGGATCACTTTGGCAAATCGAGAAGAAACTGGTCAATGTTGTCGCTGGTGGGTTTTGAGCACGTTGAGCGGCATTTGCTGCAGTGAAATAAACTCGTTGACCGTTCTCCAGATGCACTGCCAAATGTGTAACAGTCGGATAGCGTTCGCGAATGGGAAATGAGAATATACGCCAAATCGCCTCATTGCAGCATACGTACCGACCAACTTGATAGCGCGTGATTTCATCATTGGGGTCAGGAGCTTGAAGACCAAAAGCCGCCCTTCGTGACATATTTGCAGATGTACTTGATGGACTTCACTGAATTGCAATACTCCACGTTAGAATGCGCCTTGAATGTTTTGGAAAGAAGTGGCGAATACGGAACAACCCAAGAGTTGTCGACCACGAAATCATTTCCTTTTACGTTGACTGTAATTGTTCTACCGCCATCATCAGATGATCGACGCCGATACAGTGGATAACCATCGTTGCCAGTGATGGTCTCATCAGTCAAATTTCGTGGATAACGCTTGGAACACTTGCCGTCAACCATGCATGGTGATTGTGGGTTAATGGAGCCACACGGTCCATGAATCATGTTTGTAATTGCGACATCATGCAGGTCTAAATCGGTTTCGGGATCAGGAATCTCGGCACATATGATGTCATCAATTTGGTGTGGCTGTATTCTTTCGACTAACCAAATGAGAATGTGCGCATGCGGCAATCCTCTTTTTTGCCATTCAATCGAATACATCCAACATCGAGTATCCCCAAAGACACGATGCCTAACAATATAGTCCATGAGCGACCGGATTTTTTGCCTGAACACACGTGCGGTGATATCATACCGATCTCTTGATGTTTGGCCAGGAAGCAGCAGTTGAACAATTTCTATCCACTTTGGATTGCACGTGAAGGTCTGGACGGCCGTAATGCCGTACATATGTCATTGCATCTTGCGTATATTCATGCATATGACGTGGGCTGCCGACGAACGTCGCCGGTAAAATGGTCAACCGACCAAAATCAGATGCATTTCCTTCGGTGCAAATTGCATCGCGTAAATGAATGTACTCCTCCGTACGTAGTTTGGTTTGATTTAAACTGATAAAAAGGAGGCGCTCTGCTTCTATTTTCGCATACATATCGACGCAAAATTGCTGAAACAAACGACGAAATCAAAGCAAATAGTTGTCTACATTTTGGCGAATCATCAAACGATATGCGTAAAAATTCATTGCGCTGACCTTCCTGGTAGTTTCCTTACCTAAATGATATCGGTGACATTAGTGTCATATTGAAATGAAAATTATTTTGATATCTATACTCACCGGTCGATTGATTTATCATCTTGATGTTGATATAATATCCATCGTCTCCTTGCCAAAACATCAGTGGGTATTGCAATGCATCGTATGAACGATGTGTTTCGGATATTCATTGCAATTGCCCAGAGTTCCGACGTGTGATCACAATATCGCGTGTTTCCCGGTTTTCGCCAACAATCACAACTGCAACCTCATCTATTGTTGGAGCTCTAAATTGGCGTTCGTGCGTTCCTGCAGGTCGTTTATCCGCTCTGATCACGACTCTATAGTCATCAGTTGGCATGCGACCCAACGCAGTTTTGAATAAACGAACCAATGCATGATGTTCATGAAGCAGCTGCTGCAGATCTCGAAGAATTCCTCTTCTCATTTCCGTATTGATTGTTTGGCGGTGATCAAGTTGATGTTCCACATTGCCCATGAGGTAGATTTGGAGGAATTTATGTTGTGCATCTTCAAGTGGTAGCAATGATCCAATTCGATGGTGAATTCGGCCTTGGATCTGTAGAGTCAATGACGAAATTAGAATCAACATTTTTTGTGCATCAAAAGAAAATGATTGGTTAATTTATTACCTTGAATGTCGGATTGAATCCGCGTTCACGAATAATATCTGCTCCAAATGAAGTCATTTGAAAGCATCCGTTGTATTTCTGAGCATTCGATAGAAAATGACGTGATTCTGGTGTTTCACCATGAAGCAAAGAACGCAATGGCTCTGTTGGCAAGGGCAATGGTGGTAATTTAACCTTGCCTCTGAGACAGCACAATCCAGGTGTTTCTCCAGCAACCTCCATTGGGCCAATTTGAACGGAAGGATGCGAGCTGTAGTCAATTCTGCAATCGTAATGAAACGCTACTCGATTCAAATCAACACTTGAAGCAGTTCTTCTTATGCGTTGATTTAGATTATCACGTTGTTGAGTTGTTTGGTTTGCCCGACGATTTCTCATTGCTAACTGAGTCGTTTCATTTGCCGCCAGTCTTTCTTCTTGTGTTTGTGATGCACGAAGTCGGGCCATACTAACACGGCGCTGTTCTCGTGCGATTTCTTGTTCATCCGTCGTCAATTGATAGGCGATATTCCGAACTCTACTTGCATTTCGGGTTCAACGCGAAAGATTAGATCTTCTGGCTCGCGGCATTGTGAATTACACTGAGAAATGAACACACAAAACATGTGCTCATAACCTCACAAAATAAACAACTTTCATTGCAACTTACCGTTTGACAATAGAATACCACACTAAAATAATCACTCTGAATGAAATAATCAGCGAATAAGAATTGATTTTCAACGTAATCCACCTAAAAATTAATGGCACAATCCGAAATTAACGTCTCTTTTCGCTGGTAATAGCAGATTCACAAAAAATTGTTTCAAAACAATAAATGTATTTAATCAAATTAATTTACAATAACTGTCATAAGCTGATACAAATTTGAGAAACTGTTCAACTGTTCTGTTTGTCAGAAGTTGATGCACACAACGCCATCTACTGGCAATACCGGAACCAGCATTTGAAATAATGTTTGTTTTTATGGGTTCTTGAGTTAAGATGACGTTGTAAAAAAGTTGATGCACACAACGCCATCTACTGGCAATACCGGAACCAGCATTTGAAATAATGTTCGTTTTTATGGGTTCTTGAGTTAAGATGACGTTGTAAAAAAGTTGATGCACACAACGCCATCTACTGGCAATACCAGAAACAGCATTTGAAATTATGTTCGTTTTTATGGGTTCTTGAGTTAAGATAGCGTTCTAAAATCGCTCCATACGAAATGTATGGGAAAATGAATTTTCTTCATTATTTTTTTTTTCGGGAAAATTTCCGGAATTTTCTTGGGTATTCTTCTTGTTTGGGTGAAGACCTAACCGAATTGGTGCTCATCATTGAAATCGGTCCAGGCGTTCTTGAGTTATAAGCGTAGTAACTAACATCACTCTCTTTTATATATATAGATAGTAATATATTTTTGTATGTAAATATTTAAAATTAATATATGTATATATTAAAAAATAATAATATTGTTTGTAAGAATATATATTCATATTTTTGGTGTTTAGATTTATAAAATACCTTAAGCGGACGAATGGATTACTGATTATAAATATACCTTTTCTTGAGAGGTAGCAAAATTTCAGTTTAAGTGGGAAAAGTAGGGGTTCTCAGTAAAGTGTAATTGAGGCAAACAACTTTATCAGTGATAAATTTTCTTAAACAATAAAATTTAAAATGGTAAAACTAGTAGAAATTAAGTTATGTCAAAATACTTTAAAAAATGGCCACCGGGAAGATACCTGGGGAAGATATGCACCTCCACGAATGAGCGGGGGTGCAGATTTGTCAGAGAAAATAACCACGAGGAGAGTAGGGATAGAGCCTCAGGGGGTGATGTTATGGGAAGCAGAGCGAAGATCCGCGACCGAAACCATTCCCAGGGCGAAAGAGCTGCTCAGGACCGCGATTCGACACAATAGGCCGGAAGAGGGTTTACCTATGCACCTGGGAGGAAATCTGGAAAGTAGGAGAGCATCCCAGGATGATATAGGCCGGGGTTAAGCAGTAGTATGGACAACTTCGAAGGAGCAATTGAAAAATTGACAAGAGCCGTGGAAGTACTGAACATTTTAGGGAATGTGAGAGAGCCCCGAATATAATGTGATGAAGCAGCCAACGAAGTACAAAGGCGTATGAGTGAGGCATTACCCGAAATCCGAGTGGAGTTTTATTCATCATGTGTTCCGGGAGGAAGAGAGCGAGAGCTGGTATATAACGCCGAGTAGCAGTTGCCATCTTACCATGAAAGTAGGTCCGAAAGCCCGAGGTATGGTACGGATTCAGTAAAATTGGACAAGTGGCGACATATGTTCAACGGGAACGTAGTGGAGTTACCAGTGCAAGATTTTATATTCCGACTGGAGCACCTGCAGGCCCAGTATAGAATAGCATGGGTGGAAATCGTTAGAGATTTCAACCAATTGGTAAAGGGTCGGGCCAGAGAATGGTATTGGCTATTAGTGAGGACCAATGCTAGGGTTAGTTGGCATACACTGAGGGAGGCATTGTTAAGACAGTACAGGAATGCCCAAAGTGACTTTGAGCTGATGCGGGAGCTAGTGGAGAGAGGGCAGCTCCCGGGAGAATCAGTGGACCTGTTTTTTCACGAAGTTCAAAAGATGATCAGGTTGAGGGGAGAAATAAGTGCCATGAGGCCGGACACTTCCTAAAATGGGATGCGAGATCGGCCATACCAGAGGGGTATGGGGCACCATCAAGCCAAACAGAAAACGAAGGCAGATGGCCGTTCCGACTAATAAGGTAAGGTGCTCGGCCAAAAGGAAGGCGAGTCGAGGAAGTGCAAGTGAAAATACCAGAACGAAATGTACCGACTCGGTGCTCACAGTACTTGTGTTGGAACTGAGGGGTAAGGGGACATGGTTTCGTGGAATGTCCAGAGGAAAAGCGGACCATATTCTGTTATAATTGTGGATTAGACGGTGTGGTGATTCACAAATGCCCGAGATGCCACGAGATGGACACGTCGGTTGGAATGCGGAGAGTACGGGAAAACCGGGTTCCGACCGAAATCTCGTAGAGGAGTGGATACTTGTGGGGAAGTAACCAATAGAGTGATGGAAACTGTAGAGAGGGGTAATAGGGACGAGAAGATGCCGTTTGCGGAGGTAACAATTTTTGATAAAATCGGAGGCCTACTAGATACTGTAGCACCAGTGAGTGTATTAGAAAAATACTATACAAAACTGGTGAGTGACTTAGGGTTGAAGGTGCGGAGGTATTCTCCTATAGTAAGTACGGCTAGCGGACATAAACAGCCAGTGTTAGGGAGAGTAACTGTGCCTGTGCAGTTTAACGGGGAAAGTAACTATATAACCTTTTTCTTGTGTCCTACGCTGCACCAAGAGGTTTATTTAGGAGTAAATTGTTGGCAAAAGTTCAGCCTAGCGCCAGGTATGTTGGGGACTTACCCCAAAAAATGAAGTAGTTGCTGAGTCGGATATGAAGGATGGCGAAGGAAAGAGTGAGGCGGCCGAGCTGCATGATTTATTAGTAAGACAACAGGAACAGCTGGGTAGCGTAAAACAGGACTTTCAGTCTTACGAAGTGCATGGCCAGTGGAGGCCTTCTATATGAAAGCATAGTATTTGTTTAGTTCAGGGGGAGAATCCGTGAGGGATCGATATTAGCTGACGTAGACCAAATGATGGCAGTAGCAGTGACTGCTTGGGCTGCCGCTGTACCAGTTTAGGGTAATGCCGTTTGGTCTAAGCAACGCGGCTCAGTGGTTGTGTAGGCCGATTGATAAGGTAATTCCCCAAAGGTTAAAGTGTAATGTGTTTGGGTATTTGGATGACCTCCTAGTAATATCAAGAGACTTCTCATCGCATATGCGAATATTAAGTGAGGTATCCGAAAACTTGAGGAAGGCCAACCTATCTATAGGATTAAGAAAGTCCAAGTTCTGCTTCAGATAATTGAATTATTTAGACTTAGTTATTGGAGGAGGAGTATTTATGACTGATCCGCGGAAAGTTGAAGTTGTTTGTCAAATCCCGGTGCCGAGGCCATTGCGAGAAGTGCGGAGGATTTTAGGAACAGCTGTGTGGTATTGGCGGTTCGTGAATGATTTTGCCCAAAAAGCGGCCCCAAGAAACCGCCGAAATTTGTAATCACTGAGCAAGCAGTTGTTGCTTTTCAAAATTTCCAGAAACAGTTTTACATCCAGTGCGATGCCTCACAAGTTGGGATAGGGGCAGTCCTGTACCAATTAAATGAAGAGCGTATGGATCGGTCAATTGCTTTTTACTCGCAAAAATTGAATCAAGCACAGCAGAATTAAAGCGTGACGGAAAAGTAGTGCTTTGCGGCGGTGGCACCCGTGAAACGTTTCCATCCGTATGTGGACCTAATGCCTTTTACTGTAATAACTGACCATGCCAGTTTGAAATGTGTGACGACTAAACAGGGCGATTGGCAAGGTGGTTGTTACAGTTGCAGGCTTACGATTTCAATATAGAACATCGAAAGGGTACTGACAACGCTAAAGCAGACACTCTGACCCGCGCAGTGTTAGAGACAATCGAGTTCGAGTCAGAAGATAATTTGAGTAGGGTACGGCTTATAGAGGAGATCCCAGAAGCCTTTCCAGAAGTGAAGCTAGAGGAAGGAATGGTTTTTAAGCGTAAATGTTTCCCAGGAGAAGAGTATGGCGAATCCAGCTGGAAGTTGTGGGTACCGGAGGCGTTAACCTGAACCTTAATAACCCAGGCACATGAATCAAAAACTGCAAACCATGGGGGATAACAAAGACCTTCCATCGATTAAGAGCATTTTATTACTGGCCAGGCATGATGGTGCAAGTGAGGAATCATATGAGGTGGTGTAGAGTATGTAAGGAAACTAAGAGTAGTAACCAGACCCTGCGAACAGTTATGGGAAGGGAAGTGAAAACTGAAAGACGTTTCCAGAGATTGTACATAGATTTTTTAGGGATTTACCCTCGGTCTAAATCGGGAAACGCCTATGTATTAGTGGTGCTAGACCATTTCTCAAAGTTCGTGTTCCTGAAAGCGATGCGAAAAGCGACAGCGAAGAACGTAATTAGTTACCTGACGGAAGGAGTATTCCATAAGTTCGGAGTGCCGGAGGTTATTTTCTCGGACAATGGGAGGCAGTTCACGGAGGTAGAGTTAAAAAATTGGATTGAAGGCTATAAAATACAGCACATTAGGACTGCAGTCTATTCGCCCCAGGCGAACGCTTCCGCAAGGGTCAACCATACCGTACTGAACACTGTAAGAGTGTTCTTGGATATCGATCATAGGCACTGGGGTAGGTACCTCTCTGAAATCGAGTGTGGTTTGAGAGGTTCACTACACTCAGTGACGGAGGTGTCGCCTTATTTGGACAGAATATGTTCATAAGCGGCTTTGGCTATAAGTTGGCGTGGAAGTTAGGAGCGTTAGAGGAGGGAGAAATAAACGGCCTATCGCAAGAGGACCGAAAACGGCTAATTCGCGATAAGGTACAGAAAAAGTTGCATGCAGCATACGAAAAAGGAGCGCGGCAGTATAACAAGCGAGCTAGACGAATTAATTTTACTCCGGGCCATGAAGTATATCGCGGAATATGAATGCAAAGTTTTGCAGAAAATTTGTAAGGTGCCGAGTGATGAAGGCCCTGGGAAATCACTTACGGGTGTCGAGAACTGCTGCGGTGGTGCGAAGCTGGAAGCAGCTGAGTTGAGGCTAAGGAAACTGAAAAGGGAAGTGGTTATTAGTTGTTTTATAAGATAAAAGAAACAAATTTATTCCTGTTATGTGATACGGTATGTCTGCGTAGATTAGCGTCTAAGATGAGTGTTGAGTGTTGATCTTCGTGTCTGCTGCCTGGGAATAGAAAATAAATATATGACTAATGATAAGAAGTCTTAAAAGTTAGGTTAAGAACATTTATTTTGTGATAATTACCGTGCGGTGTTGGAATCTGGAGTTTCGCAACTATATGGCGCCCAATCTAAAAAAATCAAATAAATTTTCCGTAGCGTTTAGTTTTGTTGAGTGACATGAAGTCTATGTAGTGGTAAAGTACCTCCCTCTTGCCGGTGGCTTGGCATGCAACGCATGAGCAACGCCAATAGCAACGACAAGAGTAAGGGGCGTAATAGGAGACGAGCCAGCTATTTCATCGTGGCTGTGGTCTGTAATGCAGACCATCGTAGCACGGATGAAATAATAGAGAGGCGGAGTCTCAAATTTTTTTTTGGAGAAAACAGTTCTTCAGCAGAATCGAGTAAAGGGAACCCCACCCCACCCACCTATTCGAAAAAGAAGGATAAAAGAAAATTCTTCTTTCAGTATATATTTATAATATATAGTAATATATTTAAAATTAATGTTTGTATATATTAAAAAATAATAATATTGTTTGTAAGAATATATATTTATATTTCCATACCTTTTCTTGAGAGGTAGCAAAATTTCAGTTTAAGTGGGAAAAGTAGGGGTTCTCAGTAAAGTGTAATTGAGGCAAATAACTTTATCAGTGATCACTTTTCTTAAACAATAAAATTGCAAATGGTAAAGCTAGTAGAAATTAAGTTATTTCAAAATACTTTAAAATATGGCCACCGGGAAGACACTTGGGGATCTGCACCTCCACGAATGAGCGGAGGAATGTAGATTCGTGGATTTGTCTGAGAAAATAACCACGAGGAGAGTAGGGATAGAGCCTCAGGGGGTGGTGTTATGTGAAGCAGAGCGAAGGTCCGCGACCGTAACCATTTCCAGGGCGAAAGAGCTGCTCAGGACCGCGATTCGACACAATAGGCCGGAAGAGGGTTTACCTATGCACCTGGGAGGAAATCTAGAAAGTAGTAGAGCACCCAGGATGATACAGGCCGGGGTTAAGCAGTAGTATGGACAACTTTGAAGGAGCAATTGAAAAATTGACAAGAGCCGTGGAAGTACTGAACATGGTAGGGAATGTGAGAGAGCCCCGAATATATTGTGATGAAGCAGCCAACGAAGTACAAAGGCGTATGAGTGAGGCATTAGCCGAAATCCGAGTGGAGTTTTCTTCATCATGTGTTCCGGGAGGAAGAGAGCGAGAGCTGGTATATAACGCCGAGTAGCAGTTGCCATCTTACCATGAAAGTAGGTCCGAAAGCCCGAGGTATGGTACGGGTTCAGTAAAATTGGACAAGTGGCGACATACGTTCAGCGGGAACGTAGTGGAGTTACCAGTGCAAGATTTTATATTCCGACTGGAGCACCTGCAGGCCCAGTATAGAATAGCATGGGTGGAAATCGTTAGAGATTTCCACCAATTGGTAAAGGGTCGGGCCAGAGAATGGTATTGGCTATTAGTGAGGACCAATGCTAGGGTTAGTTGGCATACACTGAGGGAGGCATTGTTAAGACAGTACAGGAATGCCCAAAGTGACTTTGAGCTGATGCGGGAGCTAGTGGAGAGAGGGCAGCTCCCGGGAGAATCAGTGGACCTGTTTTTTCACGAAGTTCAAAAGATGATCAGGTTGAGGGGAGAAATAAGTGCCATGAGGCCGGACACTTCCTAAAATGGGATGCGAGATCGGCCATACCAGAGGGGTATAGGGCACCATCAAGGCAAACAGAAAACGAAGGCAGATGGCCGTTCCGACTAATAAGGTAAGGTGCTCGGCCAGCAGGAAGGCGAGTCGAGGAAGTGCAAGTGAAAATACCAGAACGAAATGTACCGACTCGGTGCTCACAGTACTTGTGTTGGAACTGAGGGGTTAGGGGACATGGTTTCCTGGAATGTCCAGAGCAAAAGCGGACCATATTCTGTTATAAGTGTGTATTAGACGGTGTGGTGACTCACAAATGCCCGAGATGCCACGAGATGGACACGGCGGTTGGAATGCGGAGAGTACGGGAAAACCGGGCTCCGACCGAAATCCCGTAGAGGAGTGGATACTTGTGGGGAAGTAACCAATAGAGTGATGGAAACTGTTGAGAGGGGTAATAGGGACGAGAAGATGCCGTTTGCGGAGGTAACAATTTTTGATAAAATCGGAGGCCTACTAGATACTGTAGCACCAGTGAGTGTATTAGAAAAATACTATACAAAACTGGTGAGTGACTTAGGGTTGAAGGTGCGGAGGTATTCTCCTATAGTAAGTACGGCTAGCGGACATAAACAGCCAGTGTTAGGGAGAGTAACTGTGCCTGTGCAGTTTAACGGGGAAAGTAACTATATAACCTTTTTCTTGTGTCCTACGCTGCACCAAGAGGTTTATTTAGGAGTAAATTGTTGGCAAAAGTTCAGCCTAGCGCCAGGTATGTTGGGGACTTACCCCAAAAAATGAAGTAGTTGCTGAGTCGGATATGAAGGATGGCGAAGGAAAGAGTGAGGCGGCCGAGCTGCATGATTTATTAGTAAGACAACAGGAACAGCTGGGTAGCGTAAAACAGGACTTTCAGTCTTACGAAGTGCATGGCCAGGGGAGGCCTTCTATATGAAAGCATAGTATTTGTTTAGTTCAGGGGGAGAATCCGTGAGGGATCGATATTAGCTGACGTAGACCAAATGATGGCAGTAGCAGTGACTGCTTGGGCTGCCGCTGTACCAGTTTAGGGTAATGCCGTTTGGTCTAAGCAACGCGGCTCAGCGGTTGTGTAGGCCGATTGATAAGGTAATTCCCCAAAGGTTAAAGTGTAATGTGTTTGTGTATTTGGATGACCTCCTAGTAATATCAAGGGCTTCTTATCGCATATGCGAATATTAAGTGAGGTAGCCGAAAACTTGAGGAAGGCCAAGTTCTGCCAAGTTATTTAGACTTAGTTTACTTATTTGTTTATTCATACTTGTGTTAAAATTAAAATAGACAGCTATGACATCTATGGTCTTAAGCTAGTTAATTTTATATATATGTTATATTTCTTTATATTTGTTAGAGTACTTAAGGTAATTTAGTAGCATCTTCAAGTCTTTACCGGTAGGGTTGTTAAGTAGGGTTGTTGGTTTGATGTTTGTAAGTGATTTTCTGTATATGTTAAAGTATGTACAATTGTCTAATACGAGTATGTGTTCGACATTCCTGTTGGGTAGGTTGCAGAATTTGCATATGTTGTTTGTTTTATTGATAATGTATTCATTAGTCAGTTTTGTGTGTCCAATTCGGAGTCGTACGAGTTTTATTGAGTTTTGTCTGTTTATGTTGGTGTTCCTAACGGTTTTAAAATGTTCATAGAAAGGTATTTTTGATTTATTGATTTTTTTGTACCAGTCACTAGTAGTTTGGAATAGGTCTTTGTCTTTTTCCGGTGAATGGTTTTTATGAATTTTAGGATGTCTGATGATAAGATATTTTGTGTAGTCGTTAGTGGGGCAGATGTGGCATTTTTGGCAGTTTTGTCCGCTAATTCGTTGCCTTTTATATTGCCATGTCCGGGAATCCAAATGAGCCTGACTTTGGATATATGTTTGATTAATATGTTTTTTATATCGTCTATGTAATGGTTGCTGTTTACTGGGTTGGTAATTGCGTCTAAGACTGAGAGAGAATCTGAGCAGATCGCGATTTTCCTTCTCCTTGTGTTTGCGTATTTGGTCGCTTCGTGAATGGCTATTAGCTCAGCTCAAAACTTGTGCTGTAATGTGGTAGGTATGCTGTTTGAATTATTTTATTTTCTTCCACGATACTATAGCCTGTAAGGTCGTTTTGTTTTGAACCATCAGTGTATATAAACTTAAAGGAGTATAGCTCTGCTTTTAATTTAAGAAAGTTCTGTATATAGATTTCATTTGGTGTATTATTTTTTTTTATGTTTCCGTAGGCCGGTGCTGACTGAGTTATGAGGAAGTTGCCAGCTAGCAAATACTAAAGATTTCTTGTGTACTTTTGTGATTATGGGTACTTCAATGTTTTGGGCGGTTTTAATCACTTTATTTATTGTTGATGGTACTTGTTGGAGTTTTTTAGATTTAATGATTTGGGCTCATAGGGTTGGGAGCGGGGAGTGGTCGCTGATTATAACTGATTTAATAAGCTTAGAGGTGATTAGGTCCCGGGCAAAGGATATTGTTGTAATTTTAGCTTCATACAGGAGGTAGTGAACGGGGGTTGTTCTGAATGCACCTAGTGTAATCCTCGTAGCGGAATTTATGGTAGTGTTTAATTTATTTATGGTTGATTTAGTTGCATGCCCAATTAAGTACAGACCGTAGTTAGTTTTAGACAAGAGGAGGGATTTTGTTATTGAAATTAGTGATGCTGTATTGCAGTTGAATTTTTTGCTTGAAAGGCATTTGAATATATTGAGTGGTTTGATTGAGTCTATTAATTGATTAATATGTGTTTCCCATCGATATCTTTTGTTCAGTGTAATCCCAAGTATCTTTAAATTGTCAACTTTGATTATATTTATGTTGTTGCATATGATGTTTGAGGAGCAATTGTGTTTTCTACAGATGTGAATTTGCTTGCATTTTTGTAGCGATAATGCAGCTCCTGAATATGCGCACCAATCCGAAATTTTGTTGTAGATGGGATCGAAATTGTAGGGGGTGTTTTTGTTTCTATTTAGTTTTTTAATTAGTAAGTAGTCATCAGCGAATGCGAGAAAGTCAATTTCTTTGTGGAGTGATAAGGTGTTGCTTAGCTTGTTATAGGCTATCAGAAATAGGATTACGGAGAGGGGGGAGCCTTGGGGAATGCCATTTTGGAGAGAAAAGCTTTGAGAAAATTGGGATTCGATTTTTACTTTGATGTTCCTATTTGTCATATAGTTTTTTATATAATTATAAATGTTGGGGCCGATTTTCCACAAGCTAAGTTGATCTAAAATAGCATGTACTCCAATTTTATCAAATGCTTTAGCAAAATCCAGTGAGATGAGGGATATGTGTTTTTTGTAAGAGAGGGAATGGGTGATCTGATGATCAAGGACCAAGAAACCAGAAAATCAGACATTGATTTCCCTTTTTGAATCCTAATTGATGGCTATTGAGAAGTTTGTTATTTGATACAAACCACCAAAGCCTGTTGGCAATGATTTTATCTAGTACTATGGAGCAGCAAGGGTTAAGTGAGATTGGACGATATGATGTTAACATCGTTTTGTCTGAGTTAGGTTTAGGTATAGGGATAATGAGACTATTTTTATACATTTGAGGGATAAAACCAGAAAATATTTTATTATATAAGTCAGTAAGTCAACTTTTTACTGCAAAGGGTAGGTGTTTAATCATTGATCGATTCGATCTATTCCGGGAGTTTTGCCTTTTAGTTGGTTTATTGCCATGTTTAGTTCGATTGGATTGTTTTTATCGTCAATAATTAAGGCTTATTTGCTCGGACTAGGTAACCTACTTCTGGATAGGGAGTTTTGTTTGTTTAAGAGGAAGGTAGGAGAGAATGAATTATCGTGTGCTTCTTTGGACCATGTTTCTGCAAGTGTATTGGCTATTATGGAGATATTTGTGATCGAATTTTGGTTAGGTTGGGGTAAGCTAATTGAATGGATTGGGGTTTAGGTTTTAAGCCCACAGAATGTGCGAATTGTTGACCAAATTTTTCCTGAAGGTGTAAAAGGATTGATGTTTGAGGTGAAGTTAAGTATTGAGGTTGATTTAGATAATTTTATTTCGCGCTTAAGTATCGCGTTTGCTTTCTTGAATTTTATGATATTATCTAGTGATATGTTTCTGGTTAGGCTATTTCGAAGTTTGTTTCTTTCTTTTTTAAGTCTTCTAATTTATTGTTCCACCAGGGGACTTTTGTTCTTCGCTTAGGTCTGGATTGAGGAATGGATTCGTTAGTGCTTTGAATTATTATTTTTTGAATATTAGCAGTTTCTTTGTTTATATTTATACTAACAGCTCTTTTTTCAGATAAGTGATTAGCTAGTATGCTGAATTTGTCCCAATTTGCTTTGCCTAAATTGAATCTAGGTCTACTTTTAGTTGGAATTGATGTGGGATTGGGGAAGAGGGATATGAGGATAGGAAAGTGATCACTACCGCATAGATCGGATTCTATTTGTCAGTTGGTTTCTATTGCTAGGATAGGAGATGCAAGTGTAAGATCAATATGAGTTAGAGTGTTATGCGTTGTGAAGTGGGTTGTGGTGCCGTTGTTTAGGAGAGTCAGTGCCGATTGTGTGATAAAGTTATCGATTTTTTTGCCTCTAGCATTGTTGTAATTAGAACCCCAACTGGTATGCCAGCTATTGAAGTCACCTGTGATCAAGTGTGGTGATTGTGAGTTGTCAAAAAGATCGTGAAGATCTTTAACTTTGAAAGATTTTGTGGGTGGTAGGTATATTGAGCTAAGTAGGAATTTTTGTTTGAAAAAATAAAATTAATTACTATGTCAAAAATGTTTGTATTAAAGTTGTTTGTACTGTGTTGTATTGAATTATGTATGAGTATGGCTTCGCCTTACTTCGTGAAGAGCAGTCACCTTGTCGGGGTACGAAAACTTAGGTGATTGCAATGACGCAATGGGTTAGGATGGCGGAGTTTCGGCTCTAATGGGATTACCCTAGCCGGACTGACTACTGCGGAGTAATCCAACTAAGAACTGTCTCCCTCCTAATCCAGGGTGTTCTTGGGATCGTGCCCATTGGATGTTGTTTTGCAGCCAGGAGGTTAATTAGGCTGTATCCTAACGGAGCTCCCCTTCCTGACACCAGGCCGAATCAGGTAGTAACGGTGGCGTTGCTGTGGTACGGGGCGCTGCCACAGTTGACCAACCCATTCCCCTTTCAAATTTTTGGCTGATTTGGCTGATTAAACTAGCGGGTGGCCGTAAGAACCAGATGAATAGTTAAAAAATAATTAAAACTGACGTGCATTCTCTAAACGCTATTTCGGATGGGAATCCAAAATCCTCTGCACACTCTGCGGCAGCTATTGTAGCTTAGGACGACGAGCCTGGCACAAGCAAAGCCACGTGCTGCGATAGTGTTGCTAAACAGGGAACCAAAAGGTTCTACAATGTAAAAAGGGGTGCTTTCCGGACGGTGGAACGCTTGTCGCGGATCCCAGAGAAGGAGAGGACGGTGAAGCAGAAGGCTTCCCTAGAGTGGGCGAAGAAGGTCGTGAAGGAGTCTCAAGCACCAACACAACAGGCTACAAAATGTCAACGGTCTCTAGAAGAGACCATCCACCCGGACCCATAGAAGTTTAAAAAGCGCGGTACTGTCACCACGAAGTCCTTCAGCGAAGTGCTGAAAGGACACCAGGTCATGGCGGTCATAGATCGTAATGACACGGATGGAAGTATCGCTCCTGAGTGCTGGAAAGAGGTAGAAGTAAGCCTTTTAAGGCTCTACCTCCAGCTTTTGAAGGAATTCCCAGGTGGTTTTCCCTCTTTTCGCGACAGCGGATGGCATCAGAGCCACGTGAAGCTGATTGCCTGCGCGGATCAAAGGTCAGTCGACCTTTATCAGATTGCGATCTCCAGGATAAGGGAAGCATGGCCAGGCGCAAGGCTCGAAGTCGTACCTAGGGAGTTGATCCCTAGTAGACCAAGAGCGCGCGCATGGATCCCAGCCGAACCGTCTGACCCTGAGGCTATCCTGGAGATTTTTAGGTTGAGCAACCAGCAGCTCCCGACTAATAATTGGAAGGTTACTAAGGTATAGGAAGCAAGAGGGGATTACCGGTCAATAACCCTTGTGGTGAACGCCGAATCTCTGGCTACTCTAGCGAAATCCAATTGGGTCGTGGGCTATGGCTTCTCATCCACAAGCGTCAAGGTCTACAAAAAGGATGAGCAACCGTCTTACACGGATCAAGCGGTATTGAATCCCTCAGGGGTAACTGCTGATCCTGCTGCTGCTGAGGACTCCGCCATGCACCCGAAACGCAGTGACTCTATGTCAACTGTGGGGGGTTTGGAGAGTCTCCTAGGGACAACCACACTCAGTGAGGAGGAAGTCCTTCTGGAGTCAGACTCGGAGTCTGAGGCTGATGTCACGGTGGTGGAGGTGACCAGCGCTACAAGTAGCAGAGATGCTACGAATAGTGCAGATTAACCTCCATCACTCGAAGGCGGCGTCTGCCAGCCTTCAGCTCCGTCTTGCAAAAGGGGGAGTAGACATTGTCCTGATCCAAGAACCCTGGACACACGGGGACTTGGTGTGTGGTCTCAGGACTGAAAATTATAGCTTGCTGTATACCGTAAGTGAAGGAAGACCTAGGACTTGTATCCTCATTAGGAATAATGTTAGCTCATTTATTCTCCCCAATTACAGCAACAAGGATTTAACGGCCGTCTGCCTGGAAACTGGCAAGGGACGGTACTGGTTGGTCTCGGCCTATATGGCGCATGACCATGAGATCCTTCCAGAAGCCAACCTACACAAGCTTGTTGTGGATGCAAAGGCTCAACGGGTGGCTGTTATTATTGGATGCGTTGCGAATGCGCACCATGATATCTGGGGAAGGACGGATGTCAATGAACGAGGTGAGTCATTGTATGAATATATTGTAACGACTAAACTTTCTGTATGCAATAAGGGGTCAGAACCCACTTTCATTACTGCTCATAAGCAAGAAGTCCTTGTTTTAACCCTTGCCTCCGAATCAATTTTTGATCGGATCTCAAATTGGAGAGTTCTAGAGGAACATTCCTTTTCGGATCATAGGTTAATTCAGTTTGATCTTCTAGATAGTCTACCTAGCCCTAAGGCTTTTCGAAATGTCAGGAAAGTAAACTGGACCTCTACAAGGTGACTGTAGCTAGACTACTACCTCAGAACCCCACAAGCACAAGCACGTGTGACGAAATTGATAGGTCTGTGGAGGTTCTAACGGTTGCTCTTAATAAGGCTCTATTGGTCTCTTGCGCCCTCAGTAGACCGAGGGGGAAACAAAAACCCACATGGTGGGTGGAGGAAATTAGGGGACTCAGACAAAACTGTAGGAGACTTTTCAACAGCGCAAAGAAGTCTAGAGATAGGGCAGACTGGGCTTTATATAAGGCAGCACTCAGAGCTTCAAAAGTAAGCTTAGGAAAGCACAGAGAGAATCGTGGAGGAACTTTTGCGGTGACGTAGAACATATCTCTGAGACGTCCAGGTTGAGGAATTTCCTATCAACTGCTCCAATGGTACCTGGTTACCTGAGGAGGGAGGATGGATCCTGGACTTCTAATAGTAATGAGACTCTAGAGCTTCTTCTGGAGACTCACTTCCCTGGTTGCTCGAGTCCCATTTCGCGGAGAACGAATCCCAGCGGGAATGTAGTTGAAGTCAACTCAGACATAGTCACGAAGCCAAAATTGCAATGGGCTATCCATAGCTTCAAACCATTTAAAGCATCTGGCCCAGATGGTGTAGCTCCAATTGAAATTCATCAGTCAGAGAATCTTATAATAGAGTGGCTGTTAAAGATCTATAATAGTTGTCTTGAATTAGCGTATATTCCAGGCTCATGGAAGCATGGGTGTAATTTTTATACCCAAGGCCGGCAAAAGCTCGCACACAGCTCCAGGGGACTTAAGACCCATTAGTCTGTCCTCCTTCTGTCTAAAAATCCTGGAAAGGTTGGTAGATATTCATCTGAGGCTCACTATAGACAGACAGAAGCTGTCAGTCTCTCAGCATGCCTACGTTAAGGGTAAATCGGTGGAGCCCGCTTTACACTCCTTAGTCTCTAGGATTGAGTGCTCCCTGCACAACAAGGAGTTCTCCCTAGTGGCTTTCCTGGACATTGAGGGAGCTTTTAACAATATCAAATCAGACGCAATAATCGGTGCGATGCGAGACTTGGAGGTGGAACCCGCCATTAGCAGGTGGATTGAAAACATGCTTAGTAGCAGGATAATCAATTCACAGCTGGGGGCGGCGTCGGCCAAGAAGTCCGTGTGCAGAGGCACACCTCAAGGTGGAGTTCTTTCACCCCTACTCTGGAATCTTGCGGTAAATCAGCTGCTTGTTCGACTGGAGAGGGAAGTGTGCAAGGTGGTTGCGTATGCGGATGATGTTGCTATTAGTATCTCGGGTAAATACATATCTACTTTGAGGGACTTGATGCAAAACGTGCTGAACATTCTCTCTAAATGGACTACTGACTGTGGGTTGGGGGTTAATCCGACCAAGACTAAGCTGGTACTCTTCACTAGGAAGTATAAAATTCCTCAATTTATTGCTCCAAAACTAATGGGTGTAGATATTGACCTTGTCGAGAAGGCTAAATATCTGGGCGTGATCCTAGATAGGAAGCTGAATTGGAAGGCCAATATAAGCGAGCGCATTAGGAAAGCTCAGGTAGCTCTGTACTCTTGCAAAAGAGTCATAGGGAAAAAATGGGGGTTACAGCCTAAGGTGGCCTATTGGATATATACAGCTGTGGTACGACCAGTCCTTTTCTATGGGTTGCTTGCTTGGTGGACAGCCCTAAGTAAGTCCACATACAATAGGCTGATAACAAAGGTACAAAGAACGGCAGAGGTATTCATAAGTAGTGCCATTAGAACGACTCCAACGGCAGCATTGGATATTATGCTCAATCTGCTGCCTGTTAGGCTTTTTGGCGAAAAAATGGCTGCAAACTCAGCTATCAGGCTAAAAGCTACGCATCAATGGGATGCCAGGAATATAGGTCATGCGTCCATTTTAAGACATTTTGAGGGTATTCCTGACTCTTTCGACTACATCACACCAATGTACGCCTTCAATGGTATGTGCAAGATCTCCATTCCCTCCAGGGACGAATGGAAGGATGGCATCACCACTCATGTAGAAGGGGTTCACATCTACACAGATGGATCCAAACTACAGAGTAGGGTGGGAGGTGGTGTATTCTCAGAAGATTTGGATATTAACATGTCCTTTAGGATGCCCGACCACTGCAGTGTTTTTCAGGCAGCGGTCGCGTCCATAGAGGCAGCACTGTCTAGGCTAAGGAAGAAGAAGATATCTGGACTTGATATTTGCATTCTGTCCGAGAGCCAAGGTGCTTTGCGCTCCCTGGATTCGGTTATTATCACCTCAAAAGCCGTCAAGAGCTGCCGCAAATCTTTAGACGAGATAGCTAAGCAGACCCGTCTGCATCTGTGCTGGGTTCCCGGTCACAGAGATATTCCAGGGAACTGCAAGGCGGATGAACTTGCCCGTGAGGGTACTCCCATACCGATGGAACCAGATAGGTCGCAATTCGGTATTCCTGTTGCCACATGTAAGCTCTTAGTAAATACAATATCCTTAGGAACAGCGGGCAGGCGCTGGTCTGAACTTTCAGGATGTAAAATAGCTAGACAAACCTGGCCAGAGATAAATGTCAAGCGCTCTAAGGACCTACTGGCTCTAAATAGACAAAGCATAGGTCCCGTGATTAGCGTCTTAATGGGACACTGGACTCTAGGCACACACGGGTGTAGGCTGGGGATCGCCTCTAATGACTTCTGCAGGAGTTGCATGGACGAGGAGGAGGAAGAGTCTACTGCTCACCTGTTGTGCACGTGTCCAGCTTTGTCCAGAAATAGGCGCACTTTCCTAGGCGACTACTTTTTGGACTCCTTGGGAGATATCTCAAAAAAAAGGATTAGCTCCATCAACAGCTTCATTAAAAGCTCCAAATGGCTGGACCTTTGAAAGGGATGGGACCTGCTGTCTCATGCGGTATCACAAAGGGTCAATGTTGGCCTAAGTGCGCCCTTTTCGGGTGGCCGCTTTACCTACCTAACTACCATGGCTGCGCCACCAAATGAATTTTGTGGGTGTAGAGATGTGTATAATTGGTAGTTAATGGGAGTAGGTATTATTTTTTCGCCTTTTAGGTGTGTTTCTTGTAGGGTAATGATTTGTGGTTTATGTTTTTTTAATAAAATTTCTAGTTCATTATAATTGTTTTTGTAGCCTTTGATATTCCATTGAATAATTTTGAAAGATGCTGTCATTACTGTCAGATTTACAGAGTTTTTGCAGATATTTATATATGTTAAATTATTTAAACAAATGGAAGAATATTAAGTTGTTTCCATGTCAGGCTCAGAGCTGATTTCTTGTGTGTTGCGTTTATTGATTTGTTGTTGTTTCAGTTTTTCAAGGTTTTTTAGGTGTGTGAGTGTAAAATGAGAGAGTTCTGGTGAAGAAGTTTTATGAGTTTCGGGAGAGAGATTGTTTTGGGGAGAGTTTGGTTTGGTGTGAGCGGAATTGTTGTTTGTAAGAGAGCTTGTTGTTGGTATATTGTGTTTTTGAGTGTTTTCTATGTTGTTAGATTTGGGTGAATTGTATTTTTGCGTTATATATGTTTGAGGAGTGTCAGTTTTTTTAAAAGTTTAGTTGTTTGTTTGAATTTTTTCGAGTGTGGAAATTACTGTATTCTTGTCAATGATAGTGTTATTTATTGTTGCTGTTGTAGTTGTTTGTATTGTTTTGTTTTCTCTATTGAAGCTTTTGTTTTTAATGGCAACTGTTTCTTCTAATTTTTCGGTTAATGTATGATTCGTATTAATGTTTGTGTTGGATTCGTTAACTGAGTGTAATGCTTCTCGTAAAGTGCATTTCTTAATTGTTTTTACTTTGAGAATTTCTTGTCGTTTTTTGTAAGTTGGCCAGTTTTTGTTGTTTGAACGATGCTCTTGTCTGCAGTTAATGTATTCGACTTTTGTGCAGGGAGTTGGGTCGTGTTCAGCTGTTGAACACACAAAACATTTCTTCTCATTTTTGCAGTGTTTTTTTGTATGCCCAATTAAGAAACAGTTTTTACATTACATTGGTGATGGAATGTAAGGTTCGACCTTAACTTTGACCCACGCAACCTCTACTTCGTGTGGAATATCGTAGGTGTTGAAGGAGAGAATGTGGAGAGGGGTATTTATTATTTTCCCGTCTTTTAGTTTACTTTTTTTTTTGCATTCCGTCACTTGTTGTGTTTTTAAACCTTGGACAATTTCCATTTCAGTTAAATGTACAAGATGCTCAGAATATATGACTCCTTTCGATATATTTAAGGTCGGGTGCAGTGAAACTTCAATGTTACATAGGTTTGAGAGCTTGTTTGCTGTTAGGAAGCGATTTGCTTGTTGTTCATTTTTTGTCAGAATTAATAGGTGTCCTTTTCTTGTAAAAGTTGTTTGTAAAGGTTCTACAGTAGTTATACTTTCTAAAGCTTTTGCCAATGTAAAAATGTTAAACGACCGAATAGGTTTTACTTCGTCAGTGTTTTTTAGTAAAATGAATTTAGGGCAAACTTTATTTGTCACTTTTTTTACTGTGTTAATGATTGGAAAGTCATGATTATTGTTTAGGTTAAATTTTCTTTTTTTTGGACTTTCGTCTAGAATGGAGAAGTACTTTTGATCATCTTTGCGAGAAGTGCGGAGGATCTTAGGAACAGCTGGGTGGTATTCGCGGTTCGTGAATGATTTTGCCCAAAAAGCGGCCCCGTTGACGGAGACTCCCAAGAAACTGCCGAAACTTGTAATCACTGAGCAAGCAGTTGTTACTTTTGAAAATTTCCAGAAAAATTTAACATCCAGTGCGATGCCTCACAAGTGGGGATAGGGGCAGTCCTGTACCAATTAAATGAAGAGCGTATGCATCGGTCACCGCAAAAACTGAATCAGGCACAGCAGAATTAAAGCGTGACGGAAAAGTAGTGCTTTGCGGCGGTGGCACCCGTGAAACGTTTCCGTTCGTATGTGAAACTTATGCCTTTTACGGTAATAACTGACCATGCCAGTTTGAAATGTCTAAAGACGCTCTGCGACTTAACAGGGCGATTGGCAAGGTGGTTGTTACAGTTGCAGGCTTACGATTTCAATATAGAACATCGAAAGGGTACTGACAACGTTAAAGCAGACACTCTGACCCGCGCAGTGTTAGAGACAATCGAGCTCGAGTCAGAAGATAATTTGAGTAGGGTACGGCTTATAGAGGAGATCCCAGAAGCCTTTCCAGAAGTGAAGCTAGAGGAAGGAATGGTTTTTAAGCGTAAATGTTTCCCAGGAGAAGAGTATGGCGAATCCAGCTGGAAGTTGTGGGTACCGGAGGCGTTAACCTCAACCTTAATAACCCAGGCACGTGAATCAAAAACTGAAAACCATGGGGGATAACAAAGACCTTCCATCGATTAAGAGCATTTTATTACTGGCCAGGCATGGTGGTGCAAGTGAGGAATCCTGTGAGGGGGTGTAGAGTATGTAACGAAACCAAGAGTAGTAACCAGACCCTGCGAACAGTTATGGGAAGGGAAGTGAAAACTGAAAGACGTGTCCAGAGATTGTACATAGATTTTTTATGGATTTACCCTCGGTCTAAATCGGGAAACGCCTATGTATTAGTGGTGCTAGACCATTTCTCGAAGTTCGTGTTCCTGAAAGCGATGCGAAAAGCGACAGCGAAGAACGTAATTAGTTACCTGACGGAAGGAGTATTCCATAAGTTCGGAGTGCCGGAGGTTATTTTCTCGGAGACAATGGTAGAGTTCAAAAATTGGATTGAAGGCTATAAAATACAGCACATTAGGAATGCAGTCTATTCGCCCCAGGCGAACGCTTCCGCAAGGGCCAACCATTCTGTACTGAACACAGTAAGAGCGTTCTTGGATGACGATCATAGGTACTGGGGTAGGAACTCTCTAAAATCGAGTGTGGTTTGCGAGGTTCACTACACTCGGTGACGGGGGTGTCGCCTTATTTGGACCGAATATGTTCACCAGCGGCTTTGGCTATAAGTTGGCGTGGAAGTTAGGAGCGTTAGAGGAAGAAGAAGTAAACGGCCTATCGCGAGAGGACCGAAAACGTTTAATTCGCGATAAGGTACAGAAAAAGTTGCATGCAGCATACGAAAAAGGAGCGCGGCAGTATAACAAGCGAGCTAGACGAATTAATTTTACTTCGGGCCAAGAAGTATATCGCGGAATATGAATGCAAAGTTTTGCAGAAAATTTGTAAGGTGCCGAGTCATGAAGGCCCTGGGAAATAGTGTTCCATGCGAAGGACAGAAATCACTTACAGGTGTCGAGAATTGCTGCGGTGGTGCGAAGCTGGAAGCAGCTGAGTTGAGGCTAAGGAATCTGAAAAGGGAAGTGGTTATTAGTTGTTTTATAAGATAAAAGAAACAAATTTATTCCTGTTATGTGATACGGTATGTGTGGGTAGATTAGCGTCTAAGATGAGTGTTGAGTGTTGCTCTTCGTTTGTTGTGAGCTCACATCATCGACTCCTAACAGATGCCACACATTCTGTGTTATTAGCATGTGTTAAAGTTACTTAAGAAAGCACATATTGTTAGTGTGCGTGTATTTAGAATTAATATTACCTATGTAATATTTACTATGTAAACTTTTAGGGTATTACAGTTCCGCAGTCGAGACGACGAGGGCAGCGTAATGCACCGTTGCCACTTTTGAAGTAGGTCAGTTGGCTTGAACAACTGACACCAATTAGCAGGTGCGGAACTGGAACACCAGAAAGGTCAGTTCACAGACTGAGATAGGTGTAAAGAAATAGTATATAAGATTTAGTTTTCGTAAGAATAAATCTGCTTGTGATTTAAAAACTAATAGTGTAATCTAGTGATTTTTCCAAAGAGTGATTTTGGATTTTCAGATACACGCGCACAGCAGAAGGACGTCCGCCGTCAAACAAGGACAATACCCCAACATTTTGGCTCAGCCGGTCTAAAGGACCTATTGGAGGAATTCCAGGGCAAGGAACCCTGAAGCAGTGAGGCATCCTGCAACGAATTCGAAGGACCTCAACTAAGGACACTAAGGAAAAAGATGTCATCGAAAAAAATGTTGGTGAGTAGAGTGTATATTAGCGTAAACTAAGTAGATACTTCTGCGACCCTGAAGGCGCCGTAGCGCTGGTCAAAGAAGTCGCAACATACAGGCGCGTTTACGCTGTTGCACGCAGTTTGGAATGGTAACCATAAACCGTCAGTATGATCGGACGGTCTATGTATGTTCATCCTAGCTGTGAGGATTTTTTTTGTAGGGAATTTTAATTTGTTTGTCGTAATATATTGTTTATAAGGCCATGTCATCTATATTGGAGACATTTAAATTATTTTTATATTGTTTAAATTCAGATGTTCTAAATTTATGTTGTTTGAAAACAAACATAAAACATTTGATTTAAATATTTGGCATTTTGAGCTTAGGGTATTAGGTGAAAATATTTCAAGAGGTGCAGGCAACACGTGTTGTTGTTTCAAAGTTTTTGTAGTTCGGAAACTACAATTTGCGTAGCAATGTTGAAAAGAACTTTCAATGCTATTATTACGTGTCGCATACGTTACGGATTTATTATTAAATATGGATCAAATTTCCGGGAATGAATCAAGACATTTTTTGCCTGTAAATCCAATTTCGGTCCTTGCGAATTGGGAGGATTGTTGGGAGTATTCAAGTTGGTGATTGGATTTGGAGATAAATGTGAGGAAAATAAGGCGTATCTGTGAGGAAGTCAAGGACCAATTTGCATTGATGGAAGGACTTAATGGACGCCGGTAGACAGCGGAACTTTGTGATGGAAAACAAGTATAGCATAATATGTATATAAAGATAGAGTTTACGGTGGAATGTTTTTTTTTAATAACTCTGTTTTGAATCATTAAGTAAGATCGAATAAAATATTGTAACAAGTTTTAACAAATATTGGATTTTTATTTGTAATTGGGATACGCCATCTGTTCTGGCATTTGGGATATGACGAAGGAAGCGCAAAGATTACTGCTGATGCAGGAGCAAATTGGAGAGGCGATTGAAAAATTGGTCCGTAATTTTAAGAAAGACGGCAGGTTACGTAAGGACAACATGTATTACCGCAAGCGAATAACACAGTTGCAAAATCTGGGGAGAGAGTTCAACAATAATCACGGACTGTTGTTGCCTCACGCAGTTGAGTACGGCAAAGGAAAATATTTTGCGGAGAATTACGCAGACTACATAAATAGTCTGGTCAACGAATGGGCAGATACATTTAGTTCTGAATTAGAAGGACTAGGGCAACAAACAGTGAGTTTGATTTCGCCAGACGAGGAAGTAAGGAACAGATTGAAATCAATGCAGTCGGAGGTG
Source organism: Clusia tigrina (assembly GCA_920105625.2). Classification (NCBI taxonomy): domain Eukaryota; kingdom Metazoa; phylum Arthropoda; class Insecta; order Diptera; family Clusiidae; genus Clusia; species Clusia tigrina. Next base: position 167,334,020 of record OV050030.1, on the reverse strand, counting down.
GAGCTGTTTACTGGGAAAATAATTGATCAGTTCGAAGCGAGTACGAGCAGGAAAGAAGCTCAGGAATTGTGGAAGCAGGCGAATGTCGGAGGAGCTGTGTCACCATTAGAAGCCTTAACGGCAGTCCAAAAAAGAACAGAAGAAAAGCTGTTCAGTTTTCATAAGAAAACAGAAAATTGGAGAGCACAAAAAGAGTATCTTGAGAAAAAGGTAAAGGAACTTTCTCAGAGATTGACGGAAACAGAGGAAGCAGCAACGCTGTTGGAAAAGGAGTGTGCGGAATTGAAAAGAGGACGGGCGACCAATAGCAACTCACATAAAAAGGAGAGATCAAAATCAGCATCGGCTGGATTTACAGAGACAGTATTGACATTGCCTCCTGAAGTTCGCTGGCCGGAATTTTTAACACCAGAAGGTATAAGCCGCATGGTAAAGCCAAAATTAGTACTTAATGAAGAAAGGCAAGCGGAATTTTTGTTTGGCGCATCTGAAATCGGTGTCGAGCCTTTTTCTCCCGGAAGCCCAATAAATAATAAAAATCAGGGATATCCGCCAAAGGAGCCGGAAGCAGTACCAGTGCAGCAAAGTTCCGATACTGTGGACAGTATTTCGCCTGTACGAACAAACGATCGAAGACTAATTAGTTTGAGTCCGTCACTGGCCAATTACCTCTCAGATCCGGGAGAAGAGAATTTGGAAACTCCCAAAGAGATTAATAAAGCTAAGGTTTTACCAGCAATTGAGAAAACACAAATGAATAAAATGGGCATTCTAGAAGTTGCTCATGCGGTGGAGAAGTTGGTGCCCATGGTCTCAGGAGTCGAGTTGTATGATCTGAGAACTGAGATCCGGCGCTTCAAAGAAGGTTGTGAGCTAGCGCAACAGAGTGTTCCGGAAGCGGACGGGGAACGCTTAATAAAGTGTATTAAGCAAAGAGCCACAGGTGATGCGTTTGATTTACTGGTGCATAGCTCAGTAAGCACCCTGGCAGAATTATATGTAGTTTTGGATAGGACGTATTTAAAACAAAAGTCATACGACTGTCTCGTTCGGGAAAATCTGGAATCAACTCAGACACCGGGGGAGGAATTGAGAGCCTGGGGACGAAGGCTCCAGTCTCTAGGGAACGCTACTGAGACGGAAGCCAACAGGCAGTTTCCAGAAAATGTTGCAGCATACAAGGCTCAAGTTAACTAAGTAGAACGGACTACGATTTCTGTCATCAAGGCAGCCTGATAAATAGGGACTTAGCTAATTATACTCTTACTCTCACGCCGATGAGTATGGCAGAGCTAGTGGAAGCGGTCTCGTCAGCTAAAGCAGCAATACAACAACGAACGACAACAGGTGGAATCTGCTGGACGAATGCTCCAGCAGAGGTAGGAACAGTACAGCAGCAAAACAGATTGAGGAGTCGGTAGATTGATGGGCCAATTTCCGCAACAAAGAGACCAAGAATGCTTGGTTGAGAGGTTTAAGCCAAAGAAACCCATTTGCTCATTCTGTGATAATCCAGGGCATACAAGGGATGAATGCGTTACACGGAGAAACACGCCCTACTGTATGGAGTGCCAAACATATGGTCATGAGGCAAGTAGACAGTGCCAAGTAGACACTAAATGGGATCAAAGTAGAAGGCAGCCAGCTACGAAGCGCCCGGTTCCACCCTTGAGGGACAGCAGGGGTAACTTCAGTAATCCCGAGTTAACCAATGAAGAAACCCTTTCCAAACTGGGAGTGGTCAGCAGCGACCAAACTGGGATTTCAGAAGTGAGCAAAGATAAGCAACACCAAACAGAGGTTAAGATGCTTCTCATGTGGAAAGATGGGACATCGGGCAGCGGAATGCAGGGATAGACAATCCCAAGAAAGGAACCAGGGAAACTTCCAGCGGTCCAGTCGAAGCCAGTAGACTGGAAAGCCAAAATAAAGAGAGTAATAATAAGGCCAGAAGTACGTGGGACTAGTAATGTAGGAACAACATTCCAGGAGAAGGAGGAGCAAGAGGCTCTCCAGTATCACGAAGAGTTAGGGGGTGGATACACGTCCATATTGGGAACAAAAGCACGTTGCTTCCCTATGAGCAGGATAGGTGATGCCTTCATCGAGATACCCTACGAGGAGGCAGCGAGTGGAAAGCTAGTGCTATTAGTAGATTCAGAGGCGGACACTAGCCTCGTAAAATCTAGTGTTTTACGAAAGGGGCTAGACATTAATCAAATGGACTTAAGAACGCTTAACGGAGCGTTTGGAGGGTGCGTTAGGATATTGGGGTCGCTCAAAATAGGGCACAGTGGAGTTAAGGGTATGATTTTTAGAGTGCACGCAGTGGAAGTGGATAGGAAAGGTATCCCGGCTGATGGGATAATTGGCCGCGATAATCTTTGGGGCCGCACCATACTGGAAGCGCTCGACAAGCAGTTATCATTCTATGATAACAATAAGCATAGAATCCTTACTTTTCCATTAAAGTCATGGCTGGAAGGAACCGTGAGTAAGATTAAGAATAGTAGGCAGGTAGTAAATGCAAGGTCAACCAGAGTAGTTACTATGCATGTAAATACGAAACTTAGGACTGTTGTTTTACACAAGCATCAGCTAGGGGAGGGCATATATATGGGGGAGACCATAACGCACGTTGACAAGAGTAAGGTGTACGCTTGCGTACTCAACGCATCGGAAAAGGACTACTTGATGGATGAGGATTTTAGGCCTAAGGTCACTAGTTATGATAATTTTAAGGAACCGAATTATGGATCGGTAAATCAGATTAAACAAGTTGATATAAGAAAAAGAATGGAGAGAGTGCTAGAATCACTGAAGTTAGACCCAAGCGTAAATTCAGAAGAGACGGCATCAATAGAAGCCATTTGTGCGTCATTCCATGACATATTTTTCCTGGAAGGAGACCAGTTAACGTATACACCAGAGGTAGAGCATGAAATAACTACTAGGGTGGATCAAGCACCAATTAACCAGAAACAGTACAGATTGCCACAGGCTCACAAAGATGAGGTAAACAGGCAAGTGGAAGGGATGTTAAAAGATAACATAGTTTCACCAAGTATCTCGCCTTGGAACTCACCAATAATTTTGGTACAAAAGAAGGGAGGTGCTCACGGTCAGAAGAAGTGGAGAATGGTCGTTGATTTTAGGAAATCCTCCACTCCACTATCAAGCAGGTGTTCCCGATACCAAGGATAGAAGAGATACTGGATCAATTGGGACACAGTAGATATTTTTATATACTTAATTTAGCGAGTGGCTACCACCAAGTTCTGGTGGATACCCAAGATAAGCAGAAAACCGCGTTCAGCGCCGGTTTAGGGCATTATGAGTTTAATAGAATGCCGTTTGGATTAACAGGAGCACCGGGTACCTTCCAATGGCTGATGAACCATGTGCTAACAGGCTTGCAAGGATTAGATTGTTTTGTGTATCTCGATGATATTGTAATTTATGGGAAGAGCTTGCAGCAGCATTCGCAACGCTTGTGCAAGGTGCTCCAGAAATTACGAGAACACAATTTGAAATTGAACACGGAGAAGTGTCAATTTTTGCGAAGAGAGGTGGTTTATTTAGGCCATCGTTGCTCAGAAGCAGGAGCACCCGCAGAAGGTGGAATGCGTTTAAAATCTAGCGATTCCGAGAAACAGAAAGGAAGTGCAAGCATTCCTAGGACTAGTGAACTATTATAGAAAGTTCGTGGAAGGACTAGCCGGAATTGCTTTGCCCATTAATAAGTTGCTACGAAAAGAAGCAAAGTTCGAATGGACAGAGAGATGTCAGCAAGCATTCGAGAGGCTAAAGAAAATAATTAGCTCGCCACCGACTTTGGCGTACCCCGACTTTGAGCAAACTTTTTTGTTGACCACCGATGCTAGCAATGAAGCATTAGGGGCAGTATTGTCACAAGGGGAAGTCGGTAATGACCGACCAATAGCATTCGCAAGCAGAGCGCTTAGCGACACGGAGAAGAGATACTCCACAATAGAAAAGGAATTTCTAGCCATAGTATGGGCTACGAAGAATTTTAGGGCATATTTGCTAGGACGCCCATTTGAGGTATACACTGATCACCAACCGTTGAGAGGCATAGCCAATTTGAAAGACCAAACGTCTAGGCTAGCCAGGTTCAGACACAAGTTGTCTGAGTATGATTTTGAAATCATATACAAACCTGGGAAGAAGAATCTGAATGCGGACGTACTCAGCAGAGTACCGCAGGCACAGAAGGTATCAGTAGTGCAAACGAGGGCCAATGCACGGTCAGATAAGGAGAAGGCCGAGAGAATTCAAGGGGATAAAATTGATGCAACAAGAAATGTTAGCAATACAGATGACGCTGCTAATGAACAAGGAGCCAGTAGTGTGGAATGGCTGGAGGATATAAAGGATATCCAGGCTGTGTTAAAGGGTTTCCATGATTCACATCTAGGTGGACACCAGGGATTCTGGAAAACCCATGACAGAATTAGGCGAGTATACGGATGGAAAGGTATGCTCAAGGATATTAAAAAATACATAAAGAGTTGTCCAAAGTGTCAGGCCAACAAAAGTTCAAGGCTAACAAAGATGCCAATGGTGTTAACTGACACACCAAAACAGCCATTTGATAGAGTTCATATAGATATTGTAGGTATTTTACCTGAGACAGTTTCGGGCAATAAATACATATTGACGTTCCAAGATGATTTCTCAAAGTATATGGCGTGCGTGGCTATACCCGATGCTGAAGCTGGTACGGTAGCCAAAGCATTCTTTGATGAAATTATAGCACGATACAACATACCTAAGGTTTTGATAACCGACATTGGTTCCAATTTTGTATCGAAACTGTTCTCAGAAACATGTAAAATGCTGGGAATCAAGAAGTTGCACATAACACCATATCATCCACAGGCGAATGGCTCATTGGAACGTAGTCATCGACCTTTGGCCGAGTACTTGCGCAGTTTTGCCAAAGAAGACGGCTCGAATTGGGATCAATGATTGACCACTGCAATGCATGTACACAACAATACTGTGCATGTATCAACGAAGCAAACTCCGTTCAGAACACTCTACGGGTTTGATTTCAACAGGCCAGCGAATTTGAAGCGCAAATGTGCGCCTGTATACAATGCTGATGACTGACCCGAATAAAGTGCAAAAGTATCAGTTACAGCGAGCGCACGAATTGGTCAGAGAAAACCAGGATTGTGCTAAACGAGTGGCCAGGGAAGCCTATAACAAGGTGCTAAACCCAGTAGTTTATCATGTGTGTGACCAGGTACTAATGAAGAATCAGGCTAGGAGAAACAAATTCTCACCTGTGTGGATAGGTCCGTATGTAGTAGCAGAGATCCGAAGCCCAGTTACAAAAGTCGTAACGATTAAGGGAAAAAATAAAAAGCTACATAATAATTTGTTGAAATTATTCCACATTAGACCACACAACTAAAGACATGTGTTAGCAGTGTTTTACAAGTGTAAACACAAGAATAACAACGTAAACATGTACGTGTGTGCATCAAATAACACACACAGCTCCGATTTTCAAAGTCAAAAATGTGCTTACTATGCACTATGGCCGAATGAAGACAGTAGAGAAAAATATTTTTGTTGGTTTAAATATAAAATAATAAACGGATTCATTGCACGTAATTAAGAAATAAAATAAAATAATAAGACAGTCGTGGGTAAGTAATATAAAACTTCGAATATGTACATACACACATACGGCAGTGTATGCACTGAAATTCGACGCATGAGCGTTAACGCCAGGCAACGGAACTGCTGGTGAAGTAAGCATGTATATTTGTGTATAAGATAAATAATGAATGTACGAATGTATATTTAAAGAAGGAAGTATTCTAGTTAAGAGGAATGGGTATGTGCGTATGTATATTTTTGCAGATACTGCAGTCGGCTATATGTAAATATACTCGTACATAGGTTTTTACTGTTTATTGATTAGGAAATTAGCGTATGGAAATTTTAATAAAGTATATGTTGGGATATAAAAAAAATGTATAGTTAATTGGGGAAAATAACATTAGCAATTAATTCTAGGTAATTTAAAGCGCCTCGAATGTATGTATGTAGCCATATACGAGCTAATTACAGGATGGAAAATATAATCGTTAATGGATATATACATATCAGGCTAGAAGTAAATTTAAATAAAAAGTCAATTGTATGCGATGAAAGATATAGTCATGCAATGGACAATGTGTTCACATAAACGGGTTTATCTTAAATATTCTGGTTTATGTCAGGGGGCAATAGAATTTGCTCAGAATTGAAAAATTTAAAAAGATATATAAAAAGAGAAATGATATGAAAGGAATAATGAATTGTCTAAAGAAAAGAAAAAATAAATAATAAATTTATCTTTTATGTACTCGCTATGTAACAGGCACTAGTTTTGCCAAGAATTGATATAAAAAAAATTTTTTTTTTGGCGGCATATAATTTAATTAGAAAACAATTGTTATGTATGAAGCAAATTGTTGTAAAATGTATATATTTGAGAAGGATTTAAAGTTTTAATGCCGCCAACAATTGTAAGAAAATGTATCATAGTTAATTAATAGTATTTGTAAAGGAAATAGTTTTTGTTAATTGTTTATAGTTTGTTTGTTAAGACGTAGTAGTTAAGCGATATATAGATTTAAATCCGATTTACTGTTTACGTTAGGAAAAATATTAAAAATTGAATGAATGTAATAGCTAGTAAGAATAATTAAAACTCGGCAAGTCCGATAAGTTAAGCATATTGTTTTTAGATATTCAGGCGTTGGTGAACAAACAAGGACATCTGGATGGTTCAATATGGTGCAGCATGAACCTGGAAGGGACTTCCTGCAGCGTCGAAGACTGAGTAAGATGTTAACCAACATCCAGGAGGCCAGTAGACTAGTAGAGCAAAAATGCTGCGAGCTCGAGAAATCTGACTGGATAAGAAGGGAGAAGACGTGGAAGAAGGGTAATCGGTAAGCCGCAAAATGATAATACGAAATTTGCAACGATGATGTCCAAAGATAATTTTTGGTTGGAAGAAAATGAAAACGAAATTAGTGAGAATTCATTTCTATATGAAAGAGTGAAAGAGCTTTCAACTTCCCATGTGCGAGATGACTACGATTTAAGCTTATAAAAAAATGGAGAGGTATCGGCTGAATACAATAGTCTCTATCTGACTAGTAAAAGTCTAATAATACTTGAGTTTTATTGCATAACTGACGAAATGGCATGAAAAACACTAACATGTACGTTGTCCGGATAAAAAAATCCAACATGTCTGCCATTATTACATATGTCAGTATGTATATTGTATTATTGTCTAGAAAGAAGAATAGGTAATTTTAGCCAAATCCCGAAGTTACTCCGTAATTTTACCGAGAAACGGCTACAACAACAATAACAGCCACAACTACCATCGTTCAATTAGCTTCGCAGAATAATCTCCTTGCGCAAAAAAATCGTTTTAACCACGAAAAGATCGAATATAACATAGCCAAGCTTTATTCGTAACGATTTCTCCAACTAAGTAAATATACACTGTCACTTACTAAGCGAATATTGATTTTGACTTCGTCAGAAGCGCATCTAATCGCGCAAGCTTGCATCATCTTTTTACGTACCGGTCCAGAAAGAAGGGAGGGGTATGCAGAGTTCATCGAGGCACTTCACTCTGACAACGACGGTCGTCAACTGGACCAGCAGGTAGCAGAGGACGCAGTATAATATAAGGTTTTATGTATAGAATAGAATTGTGTTACTGTTTAGATATTTGTATATACGCCAATGAGAAAAGAGTCAATAAAGACCAAATTATAAAAAGGGGAATATAAAAAAAATGATTTATAATACATATATATATATATATATATATATATATATATATATATATATATATATATATATATATATATATATATATATATATATATATATAAAAGGGGAATATAAAAAAAATGATACATAATACATATATATATATATATATATATATATATATATATATATATATATATATAAAATAAATTTAAAAAAAAACATAAATAAGAATATAAATATACATATAAAATATTGTAGTAGGTTATACAATTTTAGAAGGTAGCTACACAGCCATTTGATAAAGTTCATATGGATATTGTAGGTATTTCACCTGAGACTGTTTCGGGCAATAAATACATATTGACGTTCCAAGACGATTTCTCAAAGTACATGGCGTGCGTGGCTATACCCGATGCGGAAGCAGGTACGGTGGCCTAAACATTCTTTGATGAAATTATAGCACGATACAACATACCTAAGGTTTTGATAACCGACAATGGTTCCAATTTTGTATCGAAATTATTCTCAGAAACATGTAAGATGCTGGGAATCAAGAAGTTGCACATAACACCATATCATCCACAGGCGAATGGCTCATTGGAACGTAGTCATCGAGCTCTGGCCGAGTACTTGCGCAGTTTTGCCAAAGAAGACGGCTCGAATTGGGATCAATGGTTAACCACTGCAATGCATGTACATAATAATACGGTACATGTATCAACGAAGCAAACTCCGTTCAGGACGGTCTACGGGTTTGATTTTAAAATGCCAGCGAATCTGAAGCGCAAATGTGCGCCAGTGTACAATGCTGATGACCCGAATAAAGTGCAAAAGTATCAGCTACAGCGAGCGCACGAGTTGGTCAGAGAAAACCAGGATTGGGCTAAACGATTAGCCAGGGAGGCCTATAACAAAGTACTAAACCCAGTCGTTTTGAACGTGGGTGATCAGGTACTCATGAGGAATCAGGCTAGGAGAAACAAATTCTCACCTGTGTGGATAGGTCCGTATGTAGTAGCAGAGATCCGAAGCCCAGTTACAACAGTCGTAACGATTAAGGGCAAGAATAAAAAGCTACATAACAATTTGTTGAAATTATTCCACGTTAGACCACACAACTAAAGACATGTGTTAGTAGTGTTTTACAAGTATAAACACAAGAATAACAACGTAAACATGTACGTGTGTGTATCAAATAACATACACTGCTCCGATTTTCAAAGTCACGGCCAGCAGAAGTGTGCCAATTAAACTCGAACAAGTAAAAGCTTTTTTTTTTTATCCAAATATTTTATTGCAATCTGTTACATTCAATCACATTTAGCAATATTTAATAACAAGACTAATTTTTGTATTTACTGTCTTTTATGGACTACACCCAGTGGTGCAGCCATTGCCTATTAGCACAGGAGATCTGTTGTGGATTTTCTCTTCAGTCGGATGAAAGTGAAGGGGTTGGAAGTGAGTTCCGATATCAGTGGATTTGGGTGGACTAGGAGTCTCAGATTGTGCGAAGTAGAGAGCTTTTTTATTTCTTGAGCGACTGTAGGAACTTTGAGGTCACGATGGATTTGGTTGTTTGTGACATAATAGGGCGCGTTTACAATCATTCTTAGGGTCTTTGATTGGAATCTTTGAAGTATTTCAACATTGGAAGTTGCCGCAGTGCCCCACAGCTGAATACCGTATGTCCAAACTGGTTTTAAAATTGCTGAGTACAAGAGCAATTTGCTATCGATTGAGACTTTGGAGTTTCGATTCAAGAGCCAGTGTAGATTTCTGAGCTTTATACCGAGTGATTTTCGTTTTGTAAATATATGTGTTTTCCAAGTTAATCTTCTGTCGAGGTGCATCCCAAGGTATCTAGCCTCATTACATTGGGGTATATTTATGCCGTTGAGCTTAACGGGTGGGCAGGTGTTTCGTTTGAGAGTGAATGTAACCTGGACTGATTTTGTTTCGTTCAACTTGATTTTCCATTTTTTTAGCCAGTCAGTAATTTTGTTTAGCCCACTCTGGATTTTAGAGGAAGCTAAGTGTGGGAGAGTGTCAACAGCTAAGACAGCAGTGTCATCTGCAAAGGTACCTATGGTGACTCCTTCAGCTGATGGTAAGTCGTACGTGTGAAGTAGATAAAGTATTGGGCCCATGACACTTCCTTGGGGTACGCTTTCATGGAGCTCTGATTGTTCCTCACCTTGCTTTACGAAAAATATTTATTTGTAAGATAGGAGTTGATTAACACATAGTAGTTAATGGGGAGTGTAGTTTTTATTTTGTAAAGCAAGCCATCGTGCCAAACGCGATCAAATGCTTGCGAGATGTCAGAAACGCTGCTGTACAATATTTTTTATGTTCGAATGCAGTGTGTATATACTCAACAATCCTATGAACCTGTTCGATTGTGCTGTGTTTTTTCCTGAATCCAAATTGATGATTTGGAATTAGCTTTCGCTCTTCTATAATTGGGAGTAGTCTTTTCAGGAAAAGGGTTTCCATGAGTTTAGAAGCAATCGGTAACAAGCTAATTGGGCGATACCATTCAACTTTATCAGCGCTTTTTGCGGGTTTGAGAACCATTTTTAATTTTGACACTTTCCATTGGGGAGGTATAAAGCCAGATGTTAGTACCGCGTTAAATAAGTAGGTAAGATATGTCACTCCTTCTTCTGGAAGTTGTTTTACTATTTTTCCAGTGATAAGGTCGTACCCAGGGGCTTTTTTAATATTTAGCTTATCAATAGCTGCTTTCACTTCAGATTTGGAAAATTTACGTATGGTTAGGTCCATCTGATGGGTATTACTCAGAACACTTTTCACTTCTTCTGTTACACATGCTGGGGGCTCGATTTCATGTGGGGTAAATACTTTTTTTAAGTGTCGGGCAAATGTGACTGCTCTTTCAAGGTCACTTTTAGCCCATTCGTTATTTTCCATTCGTAAAGCGGATTGGAACATTGTGGGTCTCTTTAGATTCCTAGTTGCTTTCCAGAGAGAGTATTCTGTAGCAGCTGTTGCATCGAGATTACTGAGGTAATGATGGAGTTGGGTGTTTCGTTCGTTATTAAGGATCTCTTCAAGTTCTTTTGTAAGCGCATTTAATTTTTTCTTGTCCTCAGGATGTCTAGTTTGTTGCCACTTTTTTCTTGCATATCGCTTTTCTCTCAGTTTTTCTTTTATAGGTTTGGAGATGTTCGTTGATTTTCGTTCATTCAGTGGGGGGGTGGAGTCCCACGCAGCTTGTTGCAGGCAGTTGTTGAAGTGTTCAACAGCCACAATGATGTCTTCTTCAGATTTCAGTGATAGCTTTAAATCAATTGTGGAAGATACCATATATCGGAAGTGATTCTAATCAGTTTTGTGATTATGTAAGCTACATTGACTGGGAAGAAGGGCAAGATTGTTGTTAAGCTCGACGAGAGCTGGAGAGTGGTCAGAAGACAGCTCAAAACATGGGCTACATTTAAGATCACTAAGCATGATACCTTTCGTCACACAGAAGTCAATCAAGTCGAAAATTTTTCTTACATCTGTTGGCCAGTATGTTGGTGTACCCGAAGAGACAGGGAGTAAATTTAATTTTCCAATGGCCGCATAAAGCTGTCGACCTTTTGGTGTAGTGAGACGGGAACCCCAGTATGTGTGCTTTGCGTTATAGTCTCCTCCAGGGTCTTAAAGAATTTCTCATACTCCTCCATTTTTATTGTGTGTTTAGGTGGGCTGTAGACAGCGGAAATTGTAATTGGCCCTTTCCAGTCATCAACAATTATATTCGTGGCTTGTATAGCTTCTGTGCGATAAGATGTGCTCTCACAGTGTTTTATATTATTGCGCATTAATATTGCTGAACCTGCATGAGCCTTATTATCTGGGTGCAGGGTGTGATAAAACTTAAAGTTCGGAATCTGAAAATGGTTTTTGTTGGTGAAATGGGTTTCAGATATTAGGAGTATATCTATTTCGTATGTTTTAAGGAATTTTTTAATTTCTATTAAATGTTTTGACAGCCCATTAGCGTTCCATAGAATGATTTTTATGGGAATGAGGATGAGCAATTCTTAGTCGTGAGGGTCACTAATAAGTTCATCATTGTTGTGATTTGTTGCATGACTTGCCGGAGTAGCATTATCATTTCTCGCATTTCGTTCGGAGCTTGGGTTTCTGCAGGAACAGTATTAATTGGTAGGGCCGTTGTGTTTTCATTAGTTGCTTGTGCTGAGTGTTTCAGTGCCTGAGCGTATGAAAGTACATTTTGAGTTTGTTTTGATGTACTGGGATTTACCAGAACTTCCTGTTGTTGAGTAAAATTCATGGGTAAATTGTCGTTTTTCCTTAATTGTGGGTATTTATTATTTCATTTTCTGAAGATTTTTATAGACTACACAACCTTTGTAATTTGCTGGGTGATTACCTTCACACAAGGCGTATTTGACTTCATCTGATCTGCTTTTACGTACACAATCTGAAGACGTGTGGCTGCGACAGTACGTTTTTGTATGCCCATACTGCTGACAGTTAGCGCATTGGGGAATATCGCGAGTCGGTCGGGGGGGCTCAAAAACAATTTTTGTATGAAGCAGCTATTTGACTTCATAAATTTCTTTATTGTTTGAGTTTGTTTGAAGTTCCATGATAAACATTGGCAGAAGCTTTTTTGTGTGTCTTCGCTTTATGTTCCAAATATTCGTGACAGAGTGACCGAGGTTTTGCAGGGCTTGGGTTATTTCATCTGTGCCTATAGATGGGTGCATATTTTTCAGTACTACTTTGAAGCCTCTTTCTTGTTTTGGCTTATAGGTAAAAAATTCGGTGTTTTTTAGCTCAAGCTGGTTGACTATTGTCTTGTAGGCTTCTGGAGAAAATGCCTGGATTTTAATTTGCTCATTGTTTATGAGCTTTAATTCGTATGAATTTGGAGCAGCTTCAGACAATAGTTTAGAGGAGCTATATTGGTAACTCTGTCAACAAATATTGGTGGGGGCTTAGAAACTTTTTCTTTATGTTCTGTGTTTTTTTGGTCACATTCTTCAACTTCTTCTAGGGACGAAAATCGATTTTCGGTTCCTTTCGGATCTCCTAGCCAGTATTTTTCAAGTTTAGCTTGTTTTTGAGTGGTCTTTGTTTTACCTGGACTCTCTCTCTGCCTCTTCTTGTTTAGAACGTTTTTCAGTCCTCGTCGTGGGAGGGTACACTTACTGTGACTTGGGGAGAGGCAACTGGTTGCTGTTGTTTGTATAGCAGCTGAAGCTGGCGTTGAAGCTGATCAATTTGTTGTTGGACAGTTTGTTGAGAGCTGTTTTTATTTGGAAAAGACGAGCTTGATTGTGGTGAGGGGCATTGAGGACACCAGGAATTTTGGAGCGGATTCTGAAGAAGGGGTTTCTTTTGTGTTTGCAGTTGTTGATGCTGCTGTTGTTGTTCCTGATGTTGTTTTTCTCGGTGTTGCTGTTGTTTTTGTTGTCGCTGCTGTTGCTGGTGTTGTTGTTGTTGTAGCTGTTGTTGTTGTTGTTGTTGTTGCTCTTCTTGTTGCTGACATTCCCCTCTAGGTGGGGTAAGGTCTACCCCCATTTTTTTCTTTATTATTTATTTTTGTTTAAAATTAACTTTGGCAACTCTACACTAGATACTTGCTAAGCCGCTTTTAATTTAACGTATTTGTGTACATACATAACCGTATAATAGCACCTTATAGTTACCTTTTAGAATCGTTGAGTGATTCGGACGCGTGTCGGGTTGCTCCGTGAAGTTTTCTAAAAAGTGTAAAAATTACTATTTAATAAAACGTTAAAACTTGTGCGTACCTGTAGTGATTTCCGCCCCGTTGACTGCTGGTCCAGGGGTCGGTATTCCTGGTGGTAACCAATCACGGTCTTCCTCAGGCGCTAAAAGTGAAATTTTATTAACGGTTAAAGGTTTTTATTTATATACATATTACCTTAATTAACTCAAAAGAGAGACCTGCAAATAAATAAAATAAAAATAAAAAAATAACAGCATATGCTTCACAGCAGCTGTCTCATTGATATAAACGGTTCAATATATTACTTTGTAAATCTCAGTATAGTTGGTTTGTGTATGCACTAAGTTTTTTTTTGCTTAAGCCCCCCCTACACTTAGTAGTATGAGTGTTATCCGCTCCCCCAAAGGGGGTTCCAAGAATGTTAACCCACAAGCGGAAACCATAGTCAAAAATACTGATTGTGACCAGTGCAGTACCGTAGAACCAGGAAAAAATAGAAGCGAAGGTTATCGAGGTGAAAACATCACTGGTATGGTGGCTTCAACGAGCCTTAAACTCCCACAATTGGGAGTGGAGGCATCTGGAATATGGCAGAAAGCAAACTCGAAGAGGAATAGATCGAGCCCAGGCGCAACATCTCGTCCCACTCCAAAACAATCCAAATTGGATAACTACTGGCTCAGAACATCTTCTTTAAACAGCTCGAATAGATTCGCTGCACTAGACCAAGAAGAGGCACGTCAAGATGCAACAACTGACGTCCGGAGAGAACCAAAACCTTCACCTATCTTTGTTTCAGGCGTGAGTAATATAATTCCCCTAAAAGAATTACTTGAAGTAATTGCTAAGAAAGAATATGAACTCAGAGTTATAAATGGAGACGTTGTCAAATTACAACCAAAGTCGTCTGAAAAATACTCAGCCATTACAAAGGCTCTAACCGAAAAGAACAATGAGTTTCATACTTTTAAATTGAAGCAGGAAAGAGACTTTAACGTAGTACTAAGGGGTATGCACTGTTCAACCCCAATCGACGAAATAAGAGAAGCAATTGAGGAGTTGGGTTATACAGTTGTTAATGTTTGTAATATTAGGCAAAGAACTACAAAAAAACCGCTTCCTATGTTTTACATCAGTCTGAAGCAATGCAGCAATAATAAAGGCATATACGAATGTAATACACTTTTAAACACACGAATTAAAATTGAGCCACCTAGGAAGAAACGTGAGATTACTCAATGTGTCCGATGCCAACGTTACGGACACACCAAGCGATACTGCAACCGTAGCCCACGATGCGTTAAATGTACAGGAAACCACCTTACTTCCGAATGTTCCCGCAAACTCGTCGCACTAGACGTTCGATGTGTGCTCTGCGAAGGCAATCATCCCGCTAATTATAAAGGTTGCACTGTCTATAAGGAGCTGCAATAAAAGTCGTTCCCAGCACTCAGAAACAGAGAAGCCAGGAACATTAACCAGGAAGCGCCTCAAAGATCCGGTCCACGAACAACAACGTCGTATGCAAATGTAGTACGAAACAATACTCCGGTAGAAACCAATACGAACCTAACCACTCCGCTCAACAATCCAAATACTCAACTGAATGAGGATATGACCGAGCTAAAAACCATGCTTAAAGCATTGATGGGTCAAGTGAGTACACTACTTAATCTACTAACCACAGTCGTAGCAAATATGTCGAAATGAATAAATTATTAAAAATCGCAGTCTGGAATGCCAATGGGCTCAGTCGTCATATAAAGGAAATATCAGCTTTCTTAGCAGACAAAAATATTGACATTATGTTGATATCTGAAACCCATTTCACTGAAAAAAGTTACGCAAAAATTCCGCAATATGACCTATACTCCACAATCCACCCAGCTGGCACTGCGCGTGGGGGAACTGCTGTAATTATTCGCAATAATATTGCACACGTGGAGCACGAATGTTATAAAAAGAAATACCTGCAATCAACGGTTATAACAATTGGAGATTATAAAGACCCCATAACAATTGCAGCGGTATATTGCCCTCCTGCGAACAGTTCCAAGAATTTTATAACTCCCTAGGATCAAGATTCATCGCTGGGGGTGATTATAATGCTAAGCATCCACAATGGGGGTCTAGAATAACAACTCCTAGAGGCCGTAACCTATATAAAGCTATGCAACAAAACATCCTGTCCCACCTATCAACGGGTGAGCCAACCTACTGGCCAACGGACAGAAACAAGCTTCCAGACGTTATCGACTTTTTTGTATCCAAAGGTGTACCAAAAACAAACACTTCCATGGAATCGTGCCTGGACCTGTCATCAGATCACTCACCGATAGTTCTAACAATTAGCTGTGAGGTTCAGATCAGAGCAAGAACAATCTGTCTGCACAACAAAAGCACAAATTGGGAGCTGTTTAGACAAATCATTATCGAGACTCTAGTCACCAATATTCCTTTAAAAAACAAAACAAATATAGACGATGCAGTAGAACTTTTGAACTCAGCCATTCAGCATGCTGCATGGACTTCCACATTGGAGCACAGCTGTATAAGTAATTATCGTGATGTAAGCCAGGTTGTAAAGGAGCAACTAAAAGAAAAGCGGAGACTGCGTCGAATTTGGCAAATGACCAGAAGCCCCTATGACAAAAACCGGTTCAATTGCGCTACAAAGCAACTCAAAAACGCCCTACGGTCAACAAAAAATTCAGAAATACAAAGCTATCTCAGCAGCTTGTCACCTTCACAGGCTTCAGGTTATTCTCTATGGAAAGCTACAAAAAAACTAAATCAACCAACATCACATGTGCCACCTATTAAAACGAAAGATGGCGGATGGGCCAGATCTGACAAGGAAAAAGCACAGTCATTTGCTCTTCATTTGTTAGAAGTATTTGCGCCGTTTCCAAGCAAATATCCGCAAGAAGACATAAAAATAGCTGAATTACTAGATGCCCCATACCAAATGGATATTCCGATCCAGCATTTTAAACTAAAAGAAATTAGAGGAATTATCAAGAATACGCTAAAAGACAAAAAATCGCCGGGATATGACCTTATTACGAGCAGAATCCTAAAGGAGCTACCAGATTGCGGCTATAAATTCATTGCCCAATTATTCAATGCGATTATCTGACGTGACCACTTCCCAAGCCAATGGAAAGTGGCTCATATTATCCTTGTTCCCAAACCTGGGAAACCGGCAGAAGTGGTCACCTCATATAGACCAATTAGCTTGTTTTCGATACTTTCTAAGAAATGTTTGAGAAACTTCTTTTGAAGCGACTCCTCCCAATCATCGAGTCAAAACAACTTATACCTTCCCATCAATTTGGATTCCGAAAGCATCATGCTACGATAGAACAAATAAATCGAGTATATACATTTGCACAGAATGCACTAGAAAATAGAGAATACTGTTCAGCTGCATTCCTGGATATCACCCAAGCATTCGACAAGGTATGGCACCAAGGGTTACTGTACAAATTGAAAATGCATTTACCCTATCACTACTTTGCCATATTAAAGTCCTACTTAGAAGGCAGATTCTTCATGGTCAAAGTTAACAGCGACGTAACTTCCTTCTATCCAATCAAAGCTGGTGTTCCACAAGGGAGCGTTTTCGGACCTGTGCGCTACACACTATTCACGGCTGACCTGCCGCTGACTGTTACCACATATACCGCAACTTTTGCACATGATACTGTTGTAATGGCCTGCAACAAAAACCCCGTGTTAGCCTCGAAGCATTTGCAGGAGAACCTGAACCAAATTGACTTATGGCTAGACAAGTGGCGAATAAAAGCAAATGCAATAAAATCAGTGCAAACGACTTTTACCCTACGTGCAGGTTCTTGCCCTCCAGTGACACTAAGTAACTCCCAATTGCCACAAGCAGACCATGCAAAATACCTTGGGGTGCACCTGCATCGGCGGCTTACGTGGCGCTGTCATATCTTCTCCAAACGGAAACAACTTGGAATAACGCTTAGGTCTTTGTTCTGGCTACTTGGACGAAGGTCAGCCCTAACACTTGGAAATAAAGTCCTGATATATAAGGTAATACTGAAGCCCATATGGACTTATGGTATTCAAATTTGGGGATCAGCATCCAAGTCGAACCTGGACATCCTATAACGATTCCAATCAAAAGTCATACGACTGTGTGCTAATGCACCTTGGTATGTCAGCAACGACATCATTCATCGCGATCTAAACATACCAAAAGTAAATGATGAAATCATGAAATATAGCCACTCATATCGCAAACGTCTTAGAGTCCATCCTAACAACCTAGCGGTAGAATTGATAACCAGCGATACCAGCGCGCGAAGACTAAAAAAATATGTACCATCGGACTTACCATTCAGATTTACCACCTAAGATCAAATTAGAAATAAAAATTAAAGAACAAGATTGAATTAAAAAGAAATATATATATAATAATAATAATAATAATAATAATAATAATAATAATAATAAGGAATGAATGAAATTAATATATATAGAATCTAACTTTGTTAAATTAATGTACCTAATGTATTGAATGCTACTGAAAATTCATACACATGTTTATAACCAAATATAATATAAGTAGTACTGAATGTCCAGCTGGACAGATTGTAGTTAAATAAATGGAGATACAAAAAAATAATAGCAGTGCTATTTTGCGGTTATCTCACTTTGTGATTATTTGCTGTTTCTCACTTTATAATTTTGTTGTTTTTATTTTTGTATATTTTGTTTTTGTTTTTACACTTTATTTAAAAATTAAAGAATTTTAAGTTGGTTGTTTTCAGAATCACTGCACTCGGCACTCTTCCGACGCAGAAAATTTTGCACTTTCACGCTTGTGCGAAACTGTTATTATTTTCTCATTAAATACCTCGATTTTTGTTAAATTTTATTATCACTATCGGATTAGTTTTTCACTTTGTAAGAGTTGCCAACTGCTTTCTGTAAGTAAAGTTAACGTAATAAAAATGTGCTTATTATGCACTATGGCCGGACGAAGCACAGTAGGGAAAAATATTTTTTTTAAATATTAAATGATAAATATTGCACGTAATTAAAAAATAAAATAAGATAGTAAGACAGTCGTGGGTAAGTAATATAAAACTTCGAATATGTATGTACATACATACATACGGCAGTGTATGCATTGATATTCGACGCATGAGCGTTAACGCCAGCCAACGGAACTGCTGGTGAAGTAAGTATATATGTATGTAACTGTATAATGTACAAAATGAATGTACGAGGGAATATTTAAAGAAGTAAGTATTCTAGTTATAGGAATGGGTATGGCCATATAAGTAAGTATGTAGGGACATATGATTAAAAATTGGGAATTTGCAGATACTGCAGCAGGCTATATGTAGATATACTCGTACATATGTTTTAACTGTTTATTGATTAGGAAATTAGAGTATGGAAATTTGAATAAATGTATATGTTGGGATATAAAAAAAAATGTATAGGTTGATTGGGAAAATAAGCAATTAATTCTAGGTAATTTAAAGCGCCTTGAATGTATGTATGTATTCATATACGAGCTAATTACAGGATGGAAAATAGAATCGTTAATGGATATATACATATCAGGCTAGAAGTAAATTTAAATGAAAAGTAATTGTATACGATGAAAAATATAGTCATGCAATGGACAAAGTTTTGACACAAACGGGATTATTTTATATAATCTGGTTTTAGTCGGAGGACCAATGAATTGGTTCAAAACTGAAATGAGTGATAACTCACGTGTTGAAAAATAGCACGAAAAATTAATCGAAGTGAAACTAATGCCCTATATGGCTATGGAAACACATAGTCCAGTCCTCTTTTCCTCTAGGATACGGTAGCGAATCCGATAATGTAAGGGGAAAAGACGAGTGGACGCAAATTCAATGATATAGCATTCAATTATAGAAAAAGCATGTTGTAGAAATATTGTTTTTTTTTTAAATATTCAGGAATAGGGTAAGAAAAGTTATAAATTTAAAAAATTATAATCTGTGTAAAAGTTCAGATTAAAATTAAAGGTAGTTTAGAAAATAATTAGAGTTACAAAAATTAATTATTTAAAATCTAACTTAATAATGAAATAAGTGTTATAATAAAAAAAATACAAATCATACTAAATAGAAAATTATACCCAAGAGTATATATAGTGTATTTATTTAAATATTATATAATTTTGAAATTAATTTATTAAATTGACTTATGAAATGTTTGACAAAAATTAAACATAGAAGAGATATCAAACTAAAATGTATATTAGAAAATTAAGAAAATTATTATAGGTGTTCTCTAAATAGCTCTCATGATGTGAAGCGAAGCAGGAAGTTCCGAGAACAGCGGATATTGGAAAACGGTGCGGACTAAGGGACCAACATAATATTCGGAAAGATGTGTTTTTGAAAATCAGAGATTTCTGGCAGCTATCCAAGGTTTGGGAATCCGGTTGTGACCGCAAGGATGCCAATATATTGAATTGGGGATGAATGGTGACGGATTTATTTTTTCTTTGCAAAACGGCATATGGCCGCAGCATTTGAACGCGTTATAGATGAGCTATTGACAAGCAACGAAAAATAAACAAGTTTCCTTGCGGAGTCATTGGACAGTTTTATATTACCTTGTCCGCCCAGGGTATCACAATCTCAACAGAATCGATTTTGGATAAGTTGAAGATGGGTAAAAGCTTAAGGTGGGTCACTGAAACCACCACCAAATATAATACGCAGAAGAAATTTGGCTCACGGAAGTTAATTGCTTCATTGAAGTGTATGTCCAATCTAGAGTATGAACATATGAAATGTGATTTACATATGAAATATGATTTAATAAAAGAGGACACAGAGACTGGTAACCGATCAGAGTACACAAATTACATCATTAAACGTGTATCTCAGAAAAATACCGGTTGTCTCCACATCAAAGCCAAACGATGTCAAATACCATTATGAGGAAGCTCAAGAGAAACACTTCCACCATAAACCGCATTGCTGCGAAGTAAGAAGGTGTATTGTAATCTCTCATGTATTCCAAATCATTTTTACAAGTTGAATACTATAAGCAGAGGCAGTACCACCTACAGCCGTGGGGCACGCTATATAAATGGCAAGAAGAAGGCCACTAAAAGCAAAGTTTTAATGGCAAACCAGATCACCAACCTATAATATATTTGTATGTACCGATCCAGAAAGAAGAGAGGGGTATGCAGAGTTCATCGGATCAGCATTTAGCAGAAGTATAACGTAATATTTTAGATATAGTATCATACTAGAATATAAGATCTTAAGTATAGGATTAAATTGTATTATCGGTAGTTGTTGAAAATTGTATATACGCCAGTGAGAAAAGAGTCGATGAAAGACCAAATATAAAAACGGGAATATAAAAGAAAAGATGGAAATAAAAGAAGAAAATAAAGCAAAAGGAAAAAAAGAAGAAAAAGAAATGGAAATAAAATACCAAAATAAAACAAAAGAGGAAAATGAAAAGAACACAAAAGTAAAAAGAACAGAATACAACAATTGAACCCAAATAAGGCGAATTTGAAAAAAGAAAAACTATACATATGTACTATAGGATTATTAAAATGCACAGATTGTTTAAAGTGCAGAAAAGAGGAAATGATTGTAAATCTCGTTGCACTAACTTCTTTTAGAAAGAGGGGAGGGATGTTGTGAGCTAGAATCAAGCTGCCTGCCCGTAGTGTCTCACATCATCGACTCCTAACAGATGCCACACATTCTGTGTTATTAGCATGTGTTAAAGTTACTTAAGAGAGCACATATTTTTAGGGTGCGAGTATTTAGAATTAATATTACCTATGTAATATTTACTATGTAAACTTTTAGGGTATTACAATTCCGCAGTCGAGTCGTCGAGGGCAGCGAAATGCACCGTCGCCACTTTTCAAGTAAGTCAGTTGGCTTGACCAACTGACACCAATTAGCAGGTGCGGAACTGGAACACCAGAAAGGTCAGTTCACAGACTGAGATAGGTGTAAAGAAATAGTATATAAGATCTAGTTTTCGTAAGAATAAATCTGCTTGTGATTTAAAAACTAAAAGTGTAATCTAGTGATTTTTCCAAAGAGTGATTTAGGGTTTTCAGATACACGCGCACAGCAAAAGGACGTCCCCCGTCAAACAAGGACAATACCCCAACACGTGTCTGCTGCCTGGGAATAGAAAATAAATATATGACTACTGATAAGAAGTGTTAAAAGGTAGGTTAAGAACATTTATTTTGTGATAATTACCGTGCGGTGTTGGAATCTGGCATTTCGCAACTATATGGCGCCCAATCTAAAAAAATCAAATAAATTTTCCGTACCTTTTAGTTTTGTTGAGTGACATGAAGTCTAAGTAAAGTACCTCCCTCTTGCCGGTGGCTTGGCATGCCAATGTGCAACGCCAATAGCAATGACAAGAGTAAGGGGCGTAATAGGAGACGAGCCAGCTATTTATCCGTAGCACGGATGAAATAATAGAGAGGCGGAGTCTCAATGCTGTTTTATTAAAAGAAAGTAGAAAATGATAACTCACCTTTTAGAAGAATAGCCAGGGTTTTTTTTGGAGAAAACAGTTCTTCAGCAGAATCGAGTAAAGGGAGCCCCACCCAACCCACCTATTCGAAAAAGAAGTATAAAAGAAAATTTTTCTTTCAGTATGTATTTATAATTTATAGTAATATATTTAAAATTAATGTTTGTATACTCGTATATTAAACAATAATAATATTGTTTGTAAGAATATAAATATATTTATATTTTTGGTGTTGAGATTTATAAAATACCTTTAGCGGATGAATGGATTACTGATTATAAACATACCTTTTCTTGAGAGGTAGCAAAATTTCAGTTTAAATGGGAAAAGTAGGGGTTCTCAGTAAAGTGTAATTGAGGCAAATAACTTTATCAGTGATCACTTTTCTTAAACAATAAAATTGAAAATGGTAAAGCTAGTAGAAATTAAGTTATTTCAAAATACTTTAAAATATGGCCACCGGGAAGACACCTGGGGAAGATCTGCACCTCCACGAATGAGCGGGGGAATGTAGATTCGTGGATTTGTCAGAGAAAATAACCACGAGGAGAGTAGGATAGAGCCTCAGGGGGTGATGTTATGGGAAGCAGAGCGAAGGTCCGCGACCGAAACCATTCCCAGGGCGAAAGAGCTGCTCAGAACCGCGATTCGACACAATAGGCCGGAAGAGGGTTTCCCTATGCACCTGGGAGGAAATCTAGAAAGTAGGAGATCACCCCAGGATGATATAGGCCGGTGTTAAGCAGTAGTATGGACAACTTCGAAGGAACAATTGAAAAATTGACAAGAGCCGTGGAAGTACTGAACATGGTAGGGAAGGTGAGAGAGCCCCGAATATAATGTGATGAAGCAGCCAACGAAGTACAAAGGCGTATGAGTGAGGCATTAGCCGAAATCCGAGTGGAGTTTTATTCATCATGTGTTCCGGGAGGGAGAGAGTTGCCATCTTAGCATGAAAGTAGGTCCAAAAGCCCGAGGTATGGTACGGGTTCAGTAAAATTGGACAGGTGACGACCTTTTTTTCCAATATTGGAACGGAGGTGGAAATCTTCCAAAGACACTGGTAACATTACGGCACCAGTAGTGTGGGATTCTTACCCACTGAAGCCACCTCACTAGCAGCCTCCCCCGCGGGACCGCCACAAGCTAATACTTTGGTAGTATGGTCAGCGGACTCCTCCTAGCTATTTTCCATTGCGCGTCTTCGCCACTCTTGGTGGCGGAGGTCTTTCATAATAGCGGCGGTGGTGTCACACACCGCAGCCCATTTCTCCGGTCTCTCGAGCATATGCTGCACTATGTCGTCGGGCACCACGGGCTCTCCACATACTCCTTGAAGTGCCACTCTAGCACTTTAATAACGTGGGCAATAGAAGAAGACATGTTTGGGAGCTTCTATCTCTGTACCTCCACAGTTTGCACAGTAAGGAGATTCCTCCAAGTGGAATTTGTGCAGGTTCAACAATGGAGATGTTTTTTTCATAAATCGTCATTAGGGGCATATCTACGGTAATTTTCGGTAGGGTACCTTGAGTTGATTATAATGGAAGGAGGCGTGGGCGTGGCAGTAGTAGTATGATCTCCACATTCAGCATAACGTCAATACGAGCATAAGTAGGCTAATTCTATTTTTCAACCTGAAAGCTCCTTATATTGAATGTGGGCGTTTCGTTTCTCTGATCAACCTCATTTATGGCAGTTAGCTTTATAATGTCCACATGCTACTACTTCCCGTAAAATTTCTTCCATAAATCTCTTATAGATCTTAAGTGGCGAATATTTGTTAATAGTGGGCGTGGCAGCTTATATATACCGCCCACAGTTTGCATAATGTTTAGTAGGATCCACTTCTACATAACGGTCAAACTACATCACTATTCCATCAATTGGATTGAAATTATAGCCATTTTAAAAATGGTGAAAAAGTTCCATATATGGGAGGTAGTTGTGGTCTCGGCTCATATAACAATCGAGTTCTGTAGATTTGTCCAGACTATATTTTTGAAAAGTTTCATTAACCCATTTTCGGTCAAGGTAATTTCTTTTTTGAGAAAATTTAAATCCTGAGTTACGCTCTCTTAGATAGATTTGGAGGTGGTTTTTGTTTAAACACAATTAATTCGGGTTCATCCATTTCTTTCAGTAAAGCATCATTATATTAATCGGCTAAGGTTTTTTTTTGCCGTGCCGCTTACAGAAAAGCTACTGGGCCGATTTATTTAAAATTTGCATCATATTAAAGCATTTGTGCTGCAGATGTTCAGAATATATATTTTGTTTCTTATATTTAATTTGTTCATAATCAAATCCGGAAAATAAAAAAATATATATAAATATATAAAAACAGATGTTTTTGTCATATTTTCGTGCCGTCGAAAGTATGTCAATCAATATCTTCCATCAATCGGTGTCCATATTTCACTAATACATCTACGTAATTTCACGTCAATCGATTGACCGTCTAAGGGCCACTTTACGGACAAAACGTACATCTACGAACGACGAAAAAAATTTCTGCCGGCGTCCGTAAATGTTCCGAACACATTTGATAATTTTGAACGCTTTTTACTATTTCGTTGTGATATAGGATGAGCAGTCGAGTAAAGAACAGTGAACGTGATGGATTTTTTTAATGTTTTGCTATTATTTTATTTTAAAAACATAAATGCCGTTCTTTTTATATTTATTAATTCTAAATATTTGTTTTGTCAGACGCTCTTCTTCTTTTTCTTCACGCCAAGAGTAATCGCTACACTCGAAGTTTTTGTAACGACACGTTTTGTTGTGTATCGTTGCGTTTGCTTAGTCAATACTAACTGACTCTTTTGTTTTGACGAAACAAACGTAGCAGCAAAACAAAAATTCCGATGCGAACGAACTGTATGTAAATCAATGTGAGCGATTAGTCTCTTACGGACAAAACGTCAAATTACGAACGGCGAAAAAACTTTCTGCAGATTGCAAAATATTTGAAATATAGTAAAATTAGGGTAGAACACAGAAGCGATCGAAATAATGTGAGATTATGTAGAAGTAGTTTCGCAAATTCAATAGTGAATAATAATTCGAACCAAATTTTAATTGATTCCAATAAGGTGCCGTTAAATTTATTTCCACGAAATTTCGATTCATTTAAGTGCGGTGATTTATCATTAAGTTGATTATTCTGTGGTGCCTTACATTTTCGTTCAGAGATTACATCAGGTAACAATGAAACATTTACATTATGTTGTCACAAAGGTAAAGTTCACTTATCACCATTTACTCAAAGTGCATTTGTTCAAAATCTTTTCGTCGGCCTTAATTCAGATTACCCAAAAATTAAGGAACTTTCTAAAAGGATATTTCAAGTATTCGATCTTATAATTCTTCATTTGCAATGGTTAGTTCTGAAGCCAAGTTGTCTGATACAACTTTGAATGGCGTTTATCATTTTAAAATACATGACATATTTTACCATCGTACTGGTACGTTAACTTTTGAATACGGTCGTCAGCCGTGTTATGCACAGTTGTATTTTTACGATGTAGATGATACATGTAATGTGAATTCGATGCGGGAATTAGCAAATGAATTGGACAGTTGTAATAATTTTTTTCGATATTTTAAGTCGATGGCCGATTATTGTTAACAGCCACAAAATGAAGCAGCTAATGTTTCTATGGTTATTGTTGTCAATAGATATGCAGATCTTCGAAGTTAGAATGATACTGGGCAAACGATGTAGCAGCAATATTTAGAAATGACCGTTTGAAATATATATGTTTATTTTTATCTAAATTATCGAATGCATTTCGTAACATTTCGGTTTTCCATTGGCTTATCCATTATGATTTCCCAACGGTGATACAGGGTGGCATATAAAAATATCTCACAACATAGCTTCTATTTCTATTGCTAATGCTCCTCGAAGAAAAGTTACAATGCTACAATATATTTGCTATCGTCTGGCCATTCGTGACGAATTTAGTATATTGCATAGTTCGCAAAAATTGTTTCTTCAATGGTTGGTCGATGCATATGTTCGTCTTGAAGGTACAAGATTACATTTTATTTATTAAAATCAGAAAATGCTTCGTGCTGAACTTTATAAAATTTTAGCTGGTTTTGTGCACTATAATAATAATCAGTCAGGCCTTCAAGTAATTTTACCATCTTTTCCCCACCTAATATGTATCAAAATTATTTATTCGCAAAGTGTATTGTTCCACATTTTGGGAAATCATCATTATTTATTACTATGACTTGTAATCCAAAATGTCCAGCGATTGTTAGGGCTCTTAATGGCAGTGAAGCACATTTCGGACCTGAAATTATTGTGCGTGTTTTCAAAAGTAAACTTAAAGAGCTCAATTCAATTGTTCGAAAACAAATTTTTGGCAAAGTAGAAGCAATTATTTACACCATTGAGTTCCAAAAACATGGCATGCACATATATTAATGTATTTGACACACCAGGACAGATTCTATGATAATGCAGATACTGACAAGCAGTTTCTGCTGAAATTCCCTATCCAGAAACTCATCCAAAATTACATGAATTAGTCAGCCGTCATATGATTCATGGACCATGTGAAACTCTTAATTCGAATTCAGTTTGTATGAGGGATGGTGTGTGTTCTAATAAATGTCCAAAGAATTCTGTGGTGAAACCCGTCATTGTGAGAGGGCAACCAGTTTATAAAAGTCGCGATAATAGAATCATAGCTGACTTGCGTGGACATACTATTTACAACAAAATTGAATGTCATATTAATGTTGAAGTCTGTACGACTGTTAAGAGTGTGAAATATATTTACAAATACGTGTATAAAGGATATGATTGTGCGACAGTAGAATTTTGAGTAGCCAACCCTGTAGTGAATGATGAATTGCAGATTAATTAGATTCAAAATATCTTGAATAGTCGTTATGTTGGATCAACAGAAGCTGCATGGCGGCGTATATTTGAATTTCAGATGCACTTTCTCGCACACGATGTCTTTTTTTTTTAAATCAGTCCATTTATTTATTGAATTCACTCATTTCGACCCTAACAATAAGTAATTAAATCTTAAGAGCTAAATTAACTATATTTATCCCGCAGCAGTGTTTGGGCTGAGTATTAAATTTCACTACATTTATGCCTTTTAGTTTTAATTCAATTTGAATTCATTTCATTTTAGTATCTTATATAGTAATTATTTAATTTTTAGTACATTTAATATATAGGTAAGTCCAATCTTTTGAGGCGTGTTGCTGTTTTAATTCTAACAAGATTTGTTGAATTTGAGTGCTCTCGTAGTTTTTTTTTGTGTTTGAGCATAATCTCTGTGAGCTCATTTTTAACAACAGGAATATTGAGGTCCTTATGGATGTCAGCATTTCTAACGAACCAAGGCGCACCCGTGACTGCACGCAAGATTTTTCAATTGCACTCGTTGTATCAGCTCGACGGTCGATAACCTAGCATTCCCCCAAAGCTCAGCTCCGTATGCCCAAATTTGTTTGACCACTGCCTTGTACAATAGAAGTTTATGTTCTAAACGAAGTCTTGACTTGGAGTTGAGTAGGCAATTTATTTTAATGGGCCTTTAGCTTTATCTGCGTTCTTTTTGCCTCAATATGGTTCCGACAAGTTAGTCGTCTGGCTAGATGGACTCCTAGGTATGTTACATTGAGGAATAGCAACATTGTTTAGGGTAATCACTTGGCATGTTTCTTTCCTAAGTGTAAACGTAACATGAATGCTCTTGGTCTCATTTACCTTAATGCGCCAATTTGCCCGCAAGGCGATTCGAAGCCACTATTGGGTTGCTATGTATACTAAGAATAGCAGTGTCGTCTGCGAATGTTGGAGTGACTAGATGATCATCAGTAGAGAGGTCTGCAGTGAATATAATATAGTATAGGACCTAGAACAATACCTTGTGGAACGCCAGCATTAATATCAGAGTCGTTTCTGGTGTATTCTCCATATTTTACTCTGAACTTTCAGTTATCCAAATACGATTCGAGTAGCATGTGCACATTAACTGGTAAGAGTTTTTCAATTTTATATATTAATCCTGCATGCCAAACTCTGTCAAACGTTTGTGCAATATCTAAAAAAATAGCAGAGCAGTATTTTTTGTCTTATTTCGAATTGCACTAGTAATGCGGTTAATTTGCTCTATGGTTCTGTGATTCTTACGAAATCCAAATTGATGGTGGGGAATAATGTTGGATTTGTATACGAGGTGTGATCAAAAAATAACCGTTATTGTGTGATCAAAAAATAAAGTATTTATTTATTCATCAACAACTATCTTGTCCCCTTTAAAGTAATTTCCCTCAGATATAATACACTTATGCCAGCGTTTTTTCCAATCCTCGAAAGACTTCTGAAACGCTCTTTTTGGTATCGCCAACAGCTCCTGTTTCGATTTTTCTTTTATCTCCTCAATCGTAGCAAAACGCTTTCCTTTCATCGGTGTCTTCAGTTTTGGAAAGAGGAAAAAGTCAGCGGGGGCCAAGTCCGGTGAATACGGTGGTTGAGGCATGATAACGGTTTTGTTTTTGGCCAAAAACAGCTCCTGAGCGATGTCCATGCGACGTTGGTTTTGCTCAAAATTTAGCAATTTTGCAACAATCTTCGTTTCATGCCTAAAACATCCGTACGGATAAGCCAATATCAGCAGCAACCTCTCTGATAGTGATTCGACGATTATCCAAACTCATTTTCTTCACTGCGTCAATGTTTTCATCGGTTGTTGACGTGCTCGGGCGACCAGGACGAGCATCGTCATTGACATTTTCTCGGCCTTCCTTAAACCGCTTATACCACAATTGAACTTGTGTTCTGTTCATAGTAGACTCACCAAAGGCCACAGTCAACATTTCAAATGTCCTTGCGCATTTTATTTCATTTTTTACACAAAACTAAATACAGTTTCTTTGATCCATTTTTTCGAATAGTACAAAATCGAAGAGCACACCAAAACACGACTAACCTTTTTATCTGTCAAAAACAAACTGACAATCCAAAATGGTTGGTATTGCCAACATATATAACAGACATGTGTACCAACATAAAAAAAAAAATGCGAACATCGAACATACGTAACTCACGAAAAGATGAAAATAACGGTTATTTTTTGATCGCACCTCGTACGTGCGGCTGCAGCTTTAGAAGAAGCAATTTCTCAAAGAGTTTGGAAATGACTGGGAGCAAGCTTATGGGCCGATAAGATGACGGATGAGTTGCGTCTTTTCCGGGTTTTGGTATCATTGTAATTTGTGATATATTGCCGGGTTGTGGAATATACCCAATCCTAAATATTGCATTAAATAACGGCGTCACTATTTTGATGGGTACTTCAGGCAATTACACAATCATTTTTGCGGTAATTAATTCAAATTCTGGTGCTTTTTTCGGGTTTAGCTGGGCTTTAATTGCAAGTATCACTTCCTTCATTTTAACCTTCATCGGGATTAGTGGTATTTTAGGGGCCAAAAATGGAATTTCAAAACTGTTGGTTGATTGGTTAGGTTGAAATACGGATTTCAGATGAATTGCAAGCGCTGAGGCTTTCTCTTCGTCACTTCTTGCCTAACTTCCATTATTTTTCCTGAGTGGTGGATGACAGTCTTTAGGAGTCTTTATATTTTTATAGGCTTTCCATAAAGAGTAGTTAGTATTTTGTGTTGGAGTTAGTGTCTCAGTATACTTTTTCAAACTGTTCTCTAGCTCGCAGTTCAGTGCTTCTCGGGGGCTTTTTTTTTGCTAATGCTAATTTCTGCTTGGCGTAGGGTGAGCTATTTTGTTGCCACTCTCTTCTTAAGCACCTTTTCTCCTTAACGAGATTATCGATAACTGCAGATGTTGTACGAGTTGTTGCGGAACGGGATAATGAGGCTGCTGGAGATGAGTGTGTGGCGGCAGATGAAAGAACTGAGTTGATGGCCAAAAGTGCCGAGTCAATATCGCTTGCACTCTTTTTTTTCCCCCAAAATTGGAACGGAGGTGGAAATCTTCCAAAGACACTGGTAACATTACGGCACCAGTAGTGTGGGATTCTTACCCACTGAAGCCACCTCCATAGCAGCCTCCCCCGCGGGACCGCCACAAGCTAATACTTTGGTAGTATGGTCAGCGGACTCCCACTCTTTGGCCATTCTCCAAATGAACTGCGAGCTGCACAACAGTCGGAAAACGCTCATGAATTACAAAAGAAAATATTCTCCAAAGCGCTTCATTGCAGTTCACGTATCGACCCATTTGATACCTGCTGATCTCATCTGGTTCAAGGCCAATAACCGCCATGTCGCTTCCTTTGGTGACGTACTTGCAAACGTATTTGATCGATTTCACAGAACTGCAATACTCAACATTGATATGAGTTTTGAATGTCTGAGACAATATTGGCGAATATGGTACGATCCCTGTGTTGTAAACTTCGATATTCACTCCTCTAAATTGAATGCTGAATGTTCTGCCATTGTTGTCTGATGAGCGACGTCGATAGAGTGGATATCCATCATTTCCAGATTGCGTTTCCGAAAGAAAAGCACGTGGATAGTGTTTCGTGCATTTATTGTCAGACATACAAACCGAAGTGGGATTGTAGTGTCCGCAAGGTCCATGAACCATATTGGTTTTCACTACTTCGTATAATTCTGGATCTATCTCTGGGTCAGGAATTTCTGCAGAAATTATGTCATCAATTTGATGTGGTGTAATCTTGTCCACCATCCTAAGAAGAATGTGTGCGTGCTGCAAACCTCTTTTTTGTAACTCAACAGAGTACATCCAGCATCTAACAGCACCATATTACGTTGCTTCACGATAAAGTCCATCAAATATCGTAGCTGTTGTTTGAAAACTCGTGCTGTGACATCGTGACGATCGCTTGCTGATTGACCGCGATTCAATAATTCCATTATCTGTGGGCATTTTGGATTGCAAGTGAATGTAACAAACAAATCCGGCCGTCCATAATTCCGCACGTATGTCATCGCATCCTGCGAGTACTCGTGCATGTGCCTTGGGCTGCCAATGTATATTGATGGCAAAATCGTGAGTCGGCCAAGGTTTGTCACATCTTCATCGCTATTGACCGCATCTCGCAAGTGAATATACTCTTCAGATCGAAGCTTGGTCTGATTGAAGCAAATAAAATTGAGTCGTTCTGTCTCCATCGTCACGTACACATCAACTGCATACTGTTGAAATAATCGGCGATATCTCAAGAGATGGTTGTTAATTGCTTCGCGAATCATCAATCGATACGCGTAAAGGTTCATAGCACTGACCTTCTTATTTGTATCGACACCTAAAAGTTAACAAAAAATGAAGTTACAATCAAGAGTGTATTTTTTCTTTTACTAACCATTGGCAGGATTGATCATGTAGTATCTCAAGTGATATCCATCTTCACCACGGCAGAACATAAGCGGATATTGTAGTGAGTCATACGATCGATGAGTTTCGCTGATTCGCTCTAATGCATCTCCAGCTCGACGTTTAATAACAATATCACGGGATTCTAAATTATCGCCAACAACAACAACAATTGATATTTCATAGGCCGTCGGTGCATTATATTGCCGTGCATGCGTGCCTGATTCTGTGATCATCAGATGGCATCCTTTCTAACGAAGTTTTGAATAATCGAATTAGTTCGTTGTGTTCATGCAACATTTCTTGCAATTGCTGCACAATTTCTCTCTTCGTCGCATTGAAAATTGCACAACGTTAATTTCTGTATTTTATTGGCGAGATAATAAGTGTTAGATTGTTGGTGAACTAACCTTTGTAATTATGTTCATTCACAATTTCCCCACCAAACGACGTTATTTGAAAACAATTGTTATACATCTTGCAATTTTGTAAAAAATGATTCGAATTTGGTGATTCACCGTAAAGCAACGACTGCAATGGCTCTGGTGGAGGAAGTAACTCTGGTAATTTCACTTTTCCGCTTGCACAACACAATCCGGCCGGTTCTTTTGGAAATTTCAGTGCATCGCAATGCGGGCAAACGACAGACATCGAACCAAATCGAATTAATGCGTGCACCGTATTCAATGTCCGGCTCATATCGAAAGGCTGCACGTTCGATATTTAAATTATGCAATCGTTGTTGTTGTTGGCGTCGTCGGTGAGCAGCGAAACGTTGTTCTCCTGCTTCATGAATTTCCTGATCACGAACTTGTATTCTTCTCAATCGTTGTTGCTCATTGTAAGCTTCGTGAGCCTCTTGTGATTGTCGCGCACAATGTTTAATCATTCCGATTCGAGCAGATTCCCTTGCAGTAGCATTTTCCTCTTCCGTACGACGTGCTGTATAATTACGATGGTCCGTTGTACGTCAGGAACGCCGACCGATATTAGCGCGACCTCTTTGTGGCATCGTAACAAATTTCAATCTGTAATTTATCACTTCGTATGAAACACATAAAGTTTTCACGGAATAATTTTCAATAATTTACCTTTTGAATAGCCGAAATAGAGAAAGCAAACGACCGAAATTGAACGATTCAAATAATTTACAAATCAGCTGAAGAAATAACACAAATAAATTCCAATGGAAATGAGGTTAGGTATTCACCAACAAACGAAAATAATGAACTCACTTTTTTTGTTTGAAATGTCAATAATTTCACTCAAAAACTGATGATCCACAGATTTAAAATCAAATATTTCGTGAATGTAAACAATTTAACAAATTTAATGTAATGAATTTAACTCGAGAATCAATTAAGATTTGGAAAAATGTCAGAATGTCAATTGACCGTGGCCGCACTGTGCGAATAAACAAATCAGAAAGAACAAACAATATACGCAGCTGTCAAAATAAATAAGCGTCTACAGCTCCATCTGTTGAGTTATTGGAGTATCAGTTAGTGCTTACAACACCAATATGAAACTAAATGTGCGCGTGCAACACTAAGCACATACAATGAAAATGAGAACAAAAAGCGAGATTAGGTTTTTCTAATTTTCGAATTTTCCGAATTTTCCGACTTTTCCGAATGTTTTGAGATCGATAGATTTGCAACAAACAATTGGAAAAAAATTTGAAAGAAAAAAATTTTGTGTGGAAAAAAGGCCTTTTTGGAATTTTTAAATTTTCCGACTTTTCTTCAGGAAGAGTATAAGGTTTTTTTATTTCTAAACATTCCCAGATCCACAACGAACAACGTCTGAAAATTCCATCAAGATTGGTCCAGCCGTTCTCGAGCCTTAGCGTCACTAACAAACAAACATTAATTTTTATATATATAGATATGTTAAATACTCACTTGAGCAAAATCTATAATAAGAAAAATGTTTAATTTATTTTATATTATTTTATTATTGCAATTCGGTAGTTGTCTTTCTACTTCGAGCTCTTGTCAATTAAAAGATGCGAGCTCTTGCACTGTGGTTCTTTTTATATGTTTCCACCATTCAGAATTACCCGTTCCATATTCCGCCGACAAGTACATGGTGACAACGCTTTGAGGCGGCATTGCGCTACAGCGTTTCACGGCTGGGCTTGGCGCCTACGACATACAACACATGTCTTGCCAATTCCTCCGGCTCCGAGTACCATCACCGGATACCGTAGTTACGCGTAGCGGCTGCGCCGCGGACTCTGTTGCATCATATTTTGTACAATGCTTTGTACTGCTTCGCAAGCGCTCTTTGGCTTGTGTTTTCTCGCGTACCGAGAACCAGCACCGTCTATCGTGCCCCTGCGCAGCGGATGGCACCGGATGGTAGCAGACTCTGTTGCAACATATTTCGTACAATGCTTTGTACCGCTGCGCTAGCGAATGGCGCCAATGCTCTCTGTCTTGTGTTTTCTCACGTACCGTGAACCAGCACCGTCTATCGTGCCGCTGCGCAGCGGATGGTACCGGATGGCAGCAGACCCTATTTCAGCATATTTCGTATAATGCTTTGTACCGCTGCGCTATAACATGGTGCCAATACTCTCTGTCTTGTGTTTTCTCACGTACCGAGAACCAGCACCGTCTATTATGCCCCTGCGCAGCGGATGGCACCGGATGGCAGCAGACCCTGTTGCAGCATATTTCGTATAATGCTTTGCACCGCTGTGCTATCGCATGGTGCCAATGCTCTCTGTCTTGTGTTTTCTCACGTACCGAGAAGCAGCACCGTCTACCGTGCCCCTGCGCAGCGGATGGCAGCATATTTCGTACCATGCTTTGTACCGCTGCCTAAGCGCACGACGCCAACGACATGCAACACGTGTGTTGCTAACTCCTCCCCCCCTTAAGATCAGCCGTCCTCGGCTGACGGGCGTCCCGCCCTCGGGCGTCCCGCCCTCGGGCACTACCACGCTATTTCTGATATGATTGAAAATATGCAAGATTTTCCTTGCCTCTCTTTCTATAATTGTTCACGTGTGAGGACCAAAATCACGGCAACAAAGTAGGACCCATCAAGCCTCGACCCTCTACAGTTTTTAAAAAGGCACAAAAAGCACATTTCAAGCTTTAAGCAGTTTTAAATGAGAAATACTTCCTCTTAAAAAAAATTTCAAGTTCAGGATACACGATCAGAGTTCTGCGCCTACAGTCTTCTGGTTGTAAACTTTTGATAGTTTGTTTCCAAGTCTTTTATTCCCTTAACAAATATTTTGTTTCCCGATTTAAAAATTCTCCTTTTTCGCGGCCGGTTGAAATATTAGAGTTTAGTTTGTTAGGTAACTCGTAATCTGGCTTCCACCTCGCCTCTCATTACCTCGGAAATAGAATGAACTATGTCGACAGGTCTCTAATTAGTAACAGAGTGAATTGTGCGGTTATACCTGGATACCGCTAACAAAACTAGCTCCCCTATAGCCGAGGAATAGTCCGCTGCTTTGAGACATCTTGAAATCTCCGTCAATGTGATGTGGAATCGTTCCACCTGTCCATTAGATGTGCTGTGAAGGGGGGGAACTGCATGAACGCTAGCATCGAACTGCTTTTGTACTAGTGACCTTATAGTGTTAGAAGTCATCAATTTTTCGTTGTCGCATACCCCAGTACGTGTATCCTTAAAGACATTGAGGGTTTCCAGTAGGGGTCCTTTGAGGTGCACTATACATCTGGATCTTATGGTCTTTACAATGGCAAACTTGGAGAACTTGTGAGGAAGTGGTGACCTGCAGTGGAATAGATATCCAGATGCAAAATTTCACCCGGATGCGTGGGAATAGGGGTTTTTCCTATTTGGGTTGCGTGTGGGTGTCGATTGTATTTGCCTTCCTGACATATGCCGCAGACAGATACCAGCTGCTTGAATTTTTTACGAACACCGGGGAAATATGCCATCCACAACACCTGACGTGTAGTTTCATTCGGCGAACGATGGGCTTTGTTGTGCTCTCTGGTTAGGATTTCTTGCTGCTCGCTTGGGTTGGTGATATCCTTTACCCTTCTCTCACTGAATCGGAACTTCACGGATGGGAAGAGATCCGGCAAGGTGTCCTCCAAATATTGCATTGTAACTCGATCGCAATATATTCCATTCGCAACATTGACGTTAACGGACTCGTCCAGCAGATAGGGCAAGTCCGAAGGTGAGGCATAAGCTAGGACATGCCTGAGCTGTTTCTCGAATACTATGGAGGAAGTTTTCCTCGACTTCTCGGCAGCTTGGATGATCAGCTGATATCTGAAGCAATTGACGGGGTTATCGACAGTCGGGATAGGTGATCCCAGCGACTTTTCAGCGCTACTATTGGTTTCACATTGCTTAGGTTTCTTCATGATTGAATTTATGTGCTGTCGTGCAAGCGCGACCGCGACAACATTGAGTCTTCCTAGCTTGTAATGGAACCTCGCGGCGAACTCCTCAATGAATGATCGCCATCATTTCAGCTTTAACATTTCTGTCCGAGAGAGCGAAGGTAATGGGTTGATGGTCTGTAAAAATATTTAGGTTCTTAACTCCGTATAGGTAATTTCGCAGCTTCTGCAATGACCAAACAATTGCAAGCAGCTCTCGCTCATTATTTGCATAGTTCTCCTCTGTATCGGAGAGAGTGCGCGAGATCATGGTGGTGGGCCGACCTCCCTGCGATAGTACAGCCCCTAAGGCAGGGCATGAAGCATCCATGGTAAGATCGAATGGTTTTCCGAAATCCGGATAGAAAAGCAAAGCATCCTCTGATGCAAGTGCTCACCTCACACGCCGAAAGGCGTCTAATGCATTCGCGTCGAGAACAATGGAAGTGTTTTTAGACTTTGATTCTTCCCCCTCCGATACCTGGTTAGTGGCTTTCTATATTAGCCCGTGCAACCTAAGAAGGACCTTAAGGCGCGAAGGCTGTGGGGCTGCTCAAAATCAACGACATCCCTCACCTTGTTTGGGAAAGTTTTTATGCCCATGTTGGAAAGAACAAATCCCAGGAACTCTACCTCTTTTTTAAGAAACCTAGACTTATCTCTAGTGACTTGCATATTTGCCTGGAATAACCTGTCCAAGACCCTGCGTAGATCCGTAAGATGCGTTTTCGCATCTAGGGAAAATATGATCACGACATCCATTTAAATATGACAGCTCTTTCCAATCTCCTCCCGGAGTACGTCATCAATAGCTCTTTGGAAGATACTAGGGGCGTTCTGAAGGCCCATGTGTAGACGGATATATTTATACTTGTCATTATTTATTGAAAATAGAGTTTTCTCCCGGTCCTCCTCTGCTAAAGCGATCTGGTAGAAGCCATTTTTTACATCGATAGTTGAGAAATATGTAGTTTTTCCCAAGTTTGCGAGAATGACCGAAGTGTCGGGTATTGGATATCGGTCGCTGATGGTTTTATCATTTAGTCGCTTAAAATCCAAAACCAATTGCAGTTTCCTGTCCCCGTTTTCATTTACTCATTTCTTGGGTACTACGAGAGGGGGTTATTAAAGGGGGACCGAGATGGTCCATGCCCGTTCTCGAGCATGCTACTTATTTCCTTATTTACGAATGTGGTGGCTGCAATGGGGTAAGGATATGATCGGGCGAAAACTGGAACATTGTCTGTAGTTCGGATGGTTGCAAGGACGTTTGAACAGCAGGCCCTATCTGGGATCCGCAAACACCCCATTCAGATCAATCATGAGTTGCTGGAATTCCGTAGTGGCCTCAGAGGGAATTTCCGTTTGATCGTTGCTGCTGGTATGCTCTACTTCTTCGTTCTCGTCTATGATGGAATCTGTGTAATTCACCCCTTCATACTCCTGAAAGAGCAGCGTTTCCATGCCCCGGGCATGGCAGCGGGTTCACACGTCTAAGTTGGCACAAGCCGAGACGTCCGTTAGCAGATCAGATCCGATTATAGCGTGAAAGGTGTTTAGAGTGGGAAGCATGTAAATGGTAGTTGTCCTTCCCAGCACATTCATTCCACATTTCCTAGTGACATGAATACTCCCCACCACAGTTTTGACCTTAAATGGTTTGATTACCGGCTTTATTTCCCGCAGGTTAGGAAAATCCCTAATATAATTCTTGGCAGAGCCGGTGTCCACCAAGAACTTGAAACGCTGTGATGCTAGGGTAATTTGAAGGTGTGGGAGTAGTGACCTCCCATTCCTAAAAAAAATCACCTCTTCGAAAGTTGTTTCCCCCTAAACATCGACACCGGGGACACCCCGTCTGTAGTTTCGGTTGCGGCGACGACATTAAACCCCGAAGGCTTCCATTGGCCCAGCCACCAGGAGAAGAATCACTTAACTGAGCGTCCAGGAAATTGACTCTTGGGTGTTTCGAATCGTGTGAAGGTGGTAGCGACGAAGGTGGCCTTTTTGTAGCTGGATCCCTCCCTTGAAATTCCTCGCTATCCGAGTATCCTTTCCGCATATGAGAAGCGTTGGTAGAAGCTCCAAACCGATTTACATTGAAGGGATTTCGTAGAGGAGCGGGTAACGTAGACTGGTTGTCCCATCGGGGTGGAGTTCTTGGCTGGGCGATGCCCCCAGTTTTTTGGCGACCAACGGCAAGTCGAGCTGAGGCGGGCTGACACATCCTTATATGCTGCTCGTTGATGCTATAATTAAAGGAGCGGTGCATTCCCTGGGGCCCCCGGCGCTTCCATTACTGGTCTATATGAGCTCTGGCTTTGTTCATTTCTAGCTCCAAGGTCAGAGAGAGGGCTGCTGACATATCCGGGAGACTAGCACATGGGTTCGTTGAGCCCCGAAATACTGGTTGGTCAGAAGGGTGAGCCTTTTCTGAATCTCGTCATAATAGTGAGAAACGGACCATCCCCTTTGCCTGAGAGTCAGAATTTTTGTTGAAGCGCGTATGGGGGTCTTCTGTCTGCATATATCAAATGTAACAGAGCCAGTATTGCGTCAAGGTTAGTAGGCGTATTGAAGGATGTTAGGAGGGCATCGGCCTCTCCCATTACCTTGCTTCGTGTCAGGTGAACGGCCTGATAATGGTGAGGAAGTCCTTCCGAACTCGTTGTTGTGAGTTAAAATCAAGCTACATGTGTATAGTCGACTTACAGAACCAACTCCTAATGGACACTACACATTTAGCATAGTTAAATCCATACAATTAAATTCGTTAAGAAAGCACATATTTTTAGGGTGCAAATATTGTAAATGAATACTATTTATGTATTAATTATTATGTAAAATTTTAGGGTGTCACAGTTCCGCAGTCAAGCTGATGAAGGGCATTTCGAATGCACAGACGACACTTTTACATTCAGTAGGTCAGTTGGCTTGAGCAACTGACACCATTCAACAATTGCGTAACTAGAACACCAGAAAAGTCAATACGTAGACTGTAATTGTTCTTTGTAAAGAGTATATAAGAATTATGATTCTAGGAATAAATTGATTGATGTTTTTCAACTAAAAGAGTGAATTAGTGTCTATATAGTGAGAGATTGTTAGGATTCAGCTACACACGAGGCTTGATACAAGCAGCATAAGGAGGCTTCCCGAGGACACCAACAGATACGGTCCCCAACATTTTGGCGCAGCCGATCTTAAGGACCTATTGGAGGAATCCCAGGGCAAGGAACCCTGAAGCAGGGAAGCATCCTGCAAGAAATTTGAAGGATAACCCAGGGCAGATAACCCTGAAGCAGAGATCTCATCAGACAGGATAACGGTGAATAAAAAGTATGTTAGAGAGTTCTGCGACCCCGAAGGCGCCGTAGCGCTGGTCAAAGAAGTCGCAACATATAGGCGCGTTTGCGCTGTTGCACGATCTATGTATGTCGTCGTAGCTGTGAGGATTTTTTTTGTAGGGAATTCGTGTTTGTTTGTCAATAGGGACATTTATATTGTTTTTAAATTGGTTTAATTTATATTGTTTTAAAATTGATTTAATTATTTGACTTTATAAGCTTAGGTTATTAGGCAAAACTTCAAGAAGTATATACAACACGGGTTGTTTCACAAAAGTTTGTGTAGTTCCGAAACCACGATTTGCGAAAAAAAAGAAAGAAAATGTTTAATTAATATTTGGCACAGAAAAGCAAAACAACTCAACAGAGCATTTTACTGAAATGGAGATGTGTCACTAGTTCTATAATAATTTTTTTTTTTTGAAAATTTTGTTTGGTGGGGAGAAAAATAATAACGAATAATTTCGTGAAATCGAGCTCATTATTCAAATTGGTTCCTAGAGAAATAGTAACAAAAGAAACGTAAATACGTATTGTTGTCAATAATCTGTATTTACTTTCAGTAGTTGTGCAATTAATTAAGTATAATGTTTATACTTACGTAATTCGAGTAATTTTATTTTCTCCACGGCATTACGCTATAGTTGTCTTTCTATGTGAAATAATGTTTGTTTTATTAAGTAATAAAATTAAAA
Organism: Clusia tigrina; assembly: GCA_920105625.2. NCBI lineage: Eukaryota > Metazoa > Arthropoda > Insecta > Diptera > Clusiidae > Clusia > Clusia tigrina. The sequence continues at coordinate 167,294,106 of OV050030.1, read as the reverse complement.
ACTTATTGGTACACTATTTCCCGTTTTAGTATATAAAATCAACCTTTTCGCGTCAAATGATAAGGTAAATGGAAAATAGTAAAAGCGGGAGCTAGAAAACGAAATCGGGTTTAGTGAGAAAGTAATCACAACAAAGTGAGAGTTAGGTATTTAGTATTATGTGGCAAATTTCAGTTGTAATACATTGTAGTTTATATTGAGTATAATATTGCTCCATCGATTATACCTGAAAGAGTTCCATGTTAAAACTCAGCTTTTCTTTGATCTTAAAGACAACAAGTTTGGGAAGTGAACCTCGAAACAATGAACGACAGCTAAAGGACATAACGTCGTTACTAAAGGTCGGAAAGCGTTTGGGAATAAGGAAAAGCGAAGGAGAACAGAAGCGTGAACGGGAGCGATTGGCGTATCTAAGAGAAGTACTAAACGAGCAAGAAACGGTGAAGGCCCCTATCACGTGGGAGCAGGCAAATAAGTTGTGGCAAGAGGTATGCCAATTGGAAGAGCAGCAATTCAAGAGACGTGGGAGGCTATGGGAATAATATCGGTTTTATCAAATTAATTTGTAGCACAGTTTAGTTCAAGTATCTCCACTAAATGAGAAACACTATTTATTGTTTAAAAAAAGTTAGAAAAAAAACAAGTTGTAGCATTTATTATTACTATTTTTTTTTTGTTTTTTTTGATTTTGGAAGTCACGGGTTCATAAATAAGAATTAGTTCGGTCTGTGGAAGTAAAAAAGAAGCAATAAAATAGCTGAAAGCGCAAAGCCGCAGAGCGAGGCAATCCAGAAGAGAATCAGGAATTGTAGGAAGGATAATAAGGCACGAAAGAATAGCGAGTATTACCGTAAGCGCATAGCGGAACTAGAAGCCTTGTTGAAGACATTTATTGATAACAACGAGGAGTTGTTAACTTTTAAGGAGTGTTGTGGTGACAAGGAGTACTTTGCCAAGCATTTTCCGTTATATGTCATCGGTTTAACATGCGACTGGTTGACCAAGTTCAGTTTGGATCTGGAGGAGCTGGAAGCACAAGTAGATAGTCCTAGTTCGCAAGAGGATAAGGCTCAAGACAAGTTACGGAAAAACTGTTTGAACAATTGCAAGCGGTAACGAACAAAAGTGAAGCCCAGATGCTCTGGAGATTAGTTATGTGTATGGCTTGCGCAAATTTGACCATATCTCATCTTGGAGTAAAACAGTTCTGGGTTGCGATATTGAGAGCTATTTAAAGGCAAGAAATTGTATATTTATGCATAAATTAATATACAGTACGGCTCCGCTATACCTTTATGACAAGTTGCGCTTCAGCCTGTCGAATCGTTGCAATAATCTCATTATACCGAGGTTTACTTTCCGAAACTTGGCTAGAATGTTTTTGTTGGGCCCACTAGACTATGGAACTCATTACCTAATGATTTAAAAGATATTGTGAATCACAACAACTTCAAGCATCTTATTTATCTTTATTTTCGTAGTAACTCCTGACGCTTTATTTCTTCTCTTTTCCTTCCAAGTTCTACTACCCTCTTTCTTTTTTATTTTTTTTATATTTTTCTTGTTTTTTGTTATATTTGTTTGTTATTTTCTAAATAATTGTCAATAGTATTAATTTTAATTTTAGCCTTAAGCTTTTAATTTAAGTTACAATTGTGGCTAAAATGTACAGCATAAGTTTTTAAAACTGATTGTATGATTAAATAAATTAAATTAAATTAAATTAAATTGGCGAGGGACGGTGAGAAATTGTCAACTTTGGAAGCAGCAGACCAAGCATTAGCGACTATTCAGAGTCGAACGGAGGAGACATTTTTTCAAGTCTTCCAGGATACAGAAAAGTTGAAGACAAATACGGAATTTCTCGAGAATAAAACTAGAGAACTTTCTATTCAACTCGGAGAGACCGAGGAAGCCGTATCGTATCTGGAGAGGGAAAATCTAGAGCTTAAGAGAATCGGGACAACTGCTAAGCCAGCAAGAGTAAGATCGGCATCAACCTCTCAAATATATACACAAACACTACTAGATTTGCCACCAGAAGTTCGCTGGCCGGAATATTTAACTCCGGAAGGAATAGGTCGTGTGGTAAAGCCCAGATTAGTATTGAGTAAAGAGAGGGAAACGGAATTGTTGTTTGGCGCATCCGAGATTGATGTCGAGCCATTTTCTCCGGGAAGTCCGGTACAAAATAAAAAGGTAGGGAAGGTATCCCGGCCGAAGGGATAATTGGCCGCGAAAATCTTTGGGGCCGCACCATATTGGATGCGCTAGAAAAGCAGTTATCATTTTATGATGATAATAAGAATAGAATCCTTACTCTTCCATTAAAGTCATGGCAGGAAGGAACCATGAATAGGGTTAAGAATTGTATGAAGGCGGTAGTAAATGCAAGGTCGACCAGAGTAGTTACTATGCATGTAAAAACGAAACTTAGGACTTGTGTTTTGCACAAGCAGCAGTTAGCGGAGGACGTATATATGGGAGAAATCATACCGCACGTTGACAAGGGTAAGGTGTACGCTTGTGTACTGAATGCATCAGAAGAGGACTACTACATGGATAAGGATTTTAGGCCTAAGTTCAGTAGCTATGATAATTTTAAAGAACCGAATCATATATCGGTTAATCAGATTAAGCAGGTAGACATAAGAAAAAGGGTGGAGAGTGTGCTAGAATCACTGAAGTTAGACCCAAGCGTAAATTTAGAAGAGAAGGCATCAATAGAAGCCATTTGTACGTCATTCCATGACATATTTTTGCTAGAAGGAGACCAGCTGACGTTTACATCAGAGGTAGAGCATGAAAGACCTACTAGAGTGGATCAACCACCCATTAACCAGAAACAGTACAGATTGCCACAAGCTCACAAAGATGAGGTAAACAGGCAAGTAGAAGGTATGTTAAAGGATAACTTCACCGAGTATCTCGCTTTGGAACTCACCAATAATTATGGTACCAAAGAAGGGAGGTGCTCAGGGTCAAAAGAAGTGGAGAATGGTCGTCGATTTTAGGAAATTAAACGACGCCACTATCAAGCAGGTTTTCCCAATACCAAGGATATAAGAGATTCTGGATTAGTTGGACACAGTAAATATTTTTCTACACTTGATTTAGACAGTGGCTACCACCAGGTTCTAGTGGATACCGAAGATAAACAGAAAGCCGCGTTCAGCACCGGTTTAGGGCATTATGAGTTTAACAGAATGCCGTTTGGATTAAAAGGAGCACCGGCTACTTTCCAACGGCTAATGAACCATGTGCTAACAGGATGCAAGGGTTAGATTGTTTTGTGTATCTCGATGATATTGTAATTTATGGGAATAACTTGCAGCAGCATTCGCAACGCTTGTGCAAGGTGCTCCAAAAATTACGAGAGCACAATTTGAAATTGAACACGGAGAAATGACAATTTTTGCGAAGAGAGGTGGTTTATTTAGGCCGTCGTTGCTCAGAGGCAGGAGCACTGCCTGGCCCGCAGAAGGTGGAATGCGTTAAAAATTTAGCGATTCCGAGAAACAAAAAGGAAGTGCAAGCATTCCTAGGACTAGTGAACTATTACAGAAAGTTCGTAGAAGGACTAGCCGGAATTGCGTTGCCGATTAATAAGTTGCTACGAAAAGAAGCAAGGTTCGAATGGACAGAGAGCTGTCAGCAAGCATTCGAGAGGCTAAAGGAAATAGTTAGCTCGCCACCCATTTTGGCGTAACCCGACTTTGGGCATACTTTTTTGTTGACCACTGATGCTAGCAATGAAACATTAGGGGCAGTATTGTCACAAGGGGAAGTCAGTAATGACCGACCAATAGCATTCGCAAGCAGAGCGCTTAGTGAGACGGAGAAAACAAACTCCACAATAGAGAAGGAATTCCTAGCCATACTGTGGGCTACGAAGATTTTCAGAGCATATCTGCTAGGACGCCCATTTAAGATATGTACTGATCACCAGCCGTTGTCCAATTTGAAAGACCAAACGTCTGGGCTAGCCAGGTTCAGACACAAATTGTCTGAGTATGATTTTGAAATCATATACAAACCTGGGAAAAAGATTCTGAATGCGGATGCACTCAGCAGAGTACCGCAGGCACAGAAGATATCAGTAGTGCAAACGAGGGCCAAAGCAAGGTCAGAGAATGCAAGAAAATAAAATTGATTCGTCAAGAAATGTTAGTAATGCGGGTTTCAATGCCAATGAACAAACACCCAGTAATTTGGAATGGCTGGAGGATGAACAAGATATCCAGGCTGTGTTAAAGGGTTCCCATGATTCACCTCTAGGTGGACACCAGATATTCTGGAAAACTCATGACAGAATTAGACGAGTATACGGATGGAAAGTATGCTCAGAGACATAAGAAAGTATTTAAAGAGTTGTCCAAAATGTCAGGCCAACAAAAGTTCAAGGCTGACAAAGATGCCAATGGTGTTAACTGACACACCAAAACAGCCATTTGATAAAGTTCATATGGATATTGTGGGAATTTTACCTGAGATAGTTTCGGGAAATAAATACATATTGACGTTCCAAGACGATTTCTCAAAGTATATGCCGTGCGTGGCTGTACCCGATGCTGAAGGAAGTGCGGTGGCCAAGGCATTCTTTGACGAAATTATAGCACGGTACAACATACCTAAGGTCTTGATAACCGACAATGGTTCAAATTTTGTATCGAAAATATACTCAGAAACGTGTAAAATGCTGGGAATCTAGAAATTGCATATTACACCAAATCATCCCCAGGCGAATGGCTCAGTGGAGCGTAGTCATCGGCCTCTGGCCGAGTACTTGCGCAGTTTTGCCAAGGAAGATGGCTCGAATTGGGATCAATGGTTGACCACTGCAATGCATGTACACAACAATACTGTGCATGTATCAACGAAGCAAACTCCGTTTAGGACGCTCTACGGGTTTTATTTCAATATGCCAGCAAATTTGAAGCGCAAATGCGCGCCAGTGTTCAATGCTAATGACCCCAATAAAGTGCAAAAATATCAGTTGCAGCGAGCGCACGAATTTGTTAGAGAAACCCAGGATTGTGCTAAACGAGTAGCCAGGGAAGGCTACAACAAGGTACTAAACCCAGTGGTTTTTCATGTGGGTAACCAGGTACTAATGAAGAATCAGGCTAGAAGAAACAAATTCTCACCTGTGTGGATAGGTCCATATTCAGTAGCAGAAATCCTTAGCCCAGTTACAACAGTCGTAACGATTAAGGGCAAGAATAAAAAGCTACATAATAATTAGTTGATATTATTCCATACAAGGAATTAGAGACATGTGTTGGCAGTGTTTTACAAGTGTAAAGACGAAATAATAACGTAAACAAACTGATATCGCGTAAATATATCAAATAGCACGGTTCTGACGTTCAAAGTCAAAGCCAACAGAAATGTGCCAATTAAACGCGGGCAAATAAAATTGTCGTAATAAGAATATGCTTACTTGGCACTATTGCCGAATGAAGCACAGTAGAGAAAAATATTTTTTTTTTATACTACAGTAGTGGGTAAGTAATATGAAACTGGACGTCGAATATACACATTCACACGTACGACAGTTAATGAGCAAAAAGAAATAAAAACAAACATGAACAATGTTTTAAAAAAGTATAACAATAAAGAAAAAAAAGTTTTGCAAAGGCATTGCGTGCGACGATTAATGGGAAAGTAAACACGAAAATAAAGAATTTGAATTTTTGTATACAACATACAACAGTAGGGGCATTTCGGGGTATGGCATAAGTCAGCATCGGTCATGCTTATGCTTTTGGGTAAGGTGAAAGGAAACATACTGTTGGCTGAGGGATATGAAGGGTGAGTTTAGGAACTATACTTATCGATACCTAAAAAAAAAATATTTTTTTTAAATAGGAAGAGGGAGTTTTTGGTAAATAATTTTTATTTATTGTGTGTTAAATTTTATAAAACTTAAGGATGAGTTCGGGGTTTGCAACGGGGAATCCCGGCACGGAGTACTCATGTATCCTGTGGAGGAGTACCACTAACTCCCCCAGCTGCTGCTCCAGTATGGGGACCTCCGCTGTCAGCTTCAGAGGCAGGAGCATCCTCCATGCAAGGGCCACCTCTTCTGGGTAGTTCCACTGTGTGTCAATGTCGTGGAGTTGATCGAACAGCGCCTGGATCAGCCGTTGGTTGTGCCCACATGGTCAAGGAGGCGTCGGATCTCGGTTGAGTCCAGGTTCAGCGCGGCGGCGTGCAGCAGTGGTGTTTCCGTTCTGTCAGGGTCGCCAATACCTGGGAGTGATTGAGCACGGCAGCTCCTAACTTCATGTTTCTGATTAATTTGAGTTTTGGTAGTGTGGCGAATACAATGCGGAAGCACGGTTTTTTAGTAAATCAATAAGAGGTCTGTTTTCGGAAATGTGCTAACAAGGCAAGTTTTAGCAATGAACGAGGTACGCGAAGAAAGAAAAGAAAGGAAAAACAGAAAAATTAAAGCAAATTAGCTGAGCTAAAGTATTGAGACATTCGATACAACGATACAATAATCAGGTCATTCTGTAGTAGGCGGGTTCGGCTAATATTTTTTAATGACGCGAGCACCCTACGACCCTATGTCAATTATGGGGGTACTAGGTGTAGAATAAATATGCGGATGTATATTTAAACAAGTAAGTATTTTTGTTGTAGACATATAAGTAAGTATATGAAGACACACAATTAGAAAATATGAATTTGCAGACTCTGCAGCGGACTATATGTAAATATATAGGGGTTTTTACTGTTTATTGATTAGGAAATTAGTGTATGGAAAATTGAGGAAAGGTATATTAAAGAAAACTGTGTATAGGTTAATTGGTAAAATAACATTAGCATTTAATTCTAAGTAATTAAATTTGCCTTTAATGTATGTATGTAGCCATGTTGGAACTAATTACAGGGTGTAGGAAAAAAAATCGTTAATGGATATATACATATCAGGTTATAGATAAACTTAAAGCCAATAAATTGACTGCGATGAAAAATATAGTCATGCAATGGACAAAGTTTTGACATAAACGGGTTTATCTTATATAATCTTGTTTTTGTCGGAGGGGCAAATGAAATTGCTCAAAATTGAAAGGAGTGATAACTCACGTGCTAAAGAAGAGCAGGGAGGAAAAAAATTAAATGAAGCGAAACTTGTGCCCTATATGGCAATAATAACGCATAGTCCAGTCCTCTATTCCTCTAGGATGCAGTAGCGAATCCAATAATGTAAGGGGAAAGGACGAGTGGACGTATATTGAATGATATAGCATTTAATTATAGAATAAGCATGTTATGAAAATATTGTTATATATTTATTCAGAAGTATCGTATGCTTAGTGTAAAAATTTTACCTTTTTGTACGGTTATAGATCGTGTTAGTGATTTTGCTGGCGGTTACCGAGAGGATACGTGCAGGAGTGCGGTTGGACAAATTACCGGACACGGATATATTACTGGAGAAAACAGGAGATGTATGGTTCGCAAAAGAGTATTGGGTGGTTGTAACTGAGTTGCCACGAAGAGAATTGGGGGTACATGTGGAACAGTTTAAAGGCATGCAGGAGACAACCAGAAAATTATGTGAGAAACATACAGCGGCTAGCGGTACTGAGCTAAGGCGTAGATACGATGCTTCAACACAGGAAGTAGGGACAATAATAAGAATATTTCTGAAGTAAGAGAACTCATTGTTTCTACGGGGTAGAATACGCCGGTCACTAATATAAGCTGGTGGTGAAATACTGAAGTGGGCGATAGGAACCACGATCAGGAATTCAGACCGAATTTATAGTCACCTACAGGATCTTGAAAACAAGCAGTCAAAGACATTGTCATTGCTGGGAAAAGAGGTGACTGTGATGAGAGCAGGATATCAGGGTCTACACGAAGCAGTGAATAGAACTTTCCAAGAGCTGGAGCAGTTGCACTCGGTATTGGAAGGCATTGGGAGGAGACAGGAGGAAGCAGAAATGAACTTGGCAGAGTCTTTCATGTTGGGGAAAGTTATTTCTGAGGAATTACTTAGGATTCAGGATCAACTACGAACGGAGATAGTGGTGCTTGTTGACCTATTACATGGCAAGCTACACCCGTTGTTCCTGACGTCAGATGAGTTACTCAAAGCAGCACCAACGTCGATGAAAGGGATTGCATGGTATAGCGAGGCACCGGAGCGGTTCTATGAACTGACCGAGGTTCGAACAGAAGAGGCGGAGAATGGTTTAAGATTAGTCATTAAGATTCCAGTGCCATAATTGGAGTTATTCACGATGCACAAGGTGTACCCTATACCCAATCGACTAAACCTAGATTGCTGCTTGTTGCCAAAGACGAGATACGACTATATAGCCGCAAGCCAGGCGCAAGAGCACTATATCGGCCTGTCAATAGAGGACCAGGGAAAATGCCGGGAGGTGGGCACAACAAAAAGCTTATGCTACCATCCTGGGAAAGTAATAAACCGAGCAAGCGAATACTGCGAAATAGAAGTCTTAAAACATGAACGGGACCAGTGCGGTCACATAGCCATTCCAGCCACGGGAGAAATTCTGATAGCTACCAGAACCATAAACAGATGGCTCTACCATTTTGACGACCAGGTGACTTTCACGGCAGTGTGCTCAGACGGGACCACACGTTTGGAATTGGTAGACACCAGTTTTATGACCATCGAAGCTGGTTGCAGAATAATTGGTAAAGGAGTAATGTTAGTCCATAAAAGTCAAGAAGAATCACGGTACAAATTCTCAACGTCCGTCATGGTAACAAACCGTTTAAAGACAAAACTTCAGGAGCTGCTTGGAAATTACAAACGAAGTGACTGTGGCCATACTCTCACAACACCGAACACAGTCTCACTCATGCATTTCCAGGACCTACGAAGAACCCTAACAACGAATAGCAGAGCGATCAGCGACTTGGTAAAGGAGGCCGAATATGTTGAAAGGTATCACCCCTCGCCAATTCCTGCGAGATAGTCCACACCTGGATGAAGGGAGGGGTAGCCGGTATAGCCGGGCTCATCCTAGTAATAATGCTGGTGATAACACTAATTTCAAAAAAATGGTGCATAATAGTTGCAGCTCTTCAAAGACTCGAATCAACCACACCAGAGGCGCAGCACAATAACCATACCGTCACCGACAGCCGTGAACCGGATCAGCAGGTAGTAGAAGTATAACATACGATTTTATATATAAAATATCATAGTAGAATATAGGATATTAAGTATAGAGTTAAATTGTATTATCACTTGTTGTTTGAGATTGTTTTTTCGCCAGTGAGAAAAGAGTCAATAAAAGTCCAAATATTAAAAAGGGGAATATAAAAAAAAGAGAAAATTAGAACTAAAAGAACAAAACAAAACAAAAAAGAAACTATAAAAAAAAGAAAAAAAAAACTATAAAAAGAAAATATAAAAAAAACAAAACAACACAAAAGTAAAAAGAAAAGAATACAATAATAGAACTCATGTAAGGCGATTTAAAAAAAAAAAGAAAAAAGGGAAAAACTATACATATGTACTATAGGTTTAAGAAAATGCACAGATTGTGAAAAGTGCAGAACAGAGGAAAAATATTGTAAAGATTCATTAGAAGGTAGTTGCACTAACTTATTTTAGAAAGAGGGGAGGGATGTTGTGAGTTAGAATCAAGATACCTACGAGTAGTTGACTCACAGCACCGACTCCTAACAGATGCCACACATTCTGTGGGATTAGCATGTGCTAAAGTTATTAAAGAATGAAACATACTTTTAGGGTCCATGGGTTTTAAATTAATATGATCTGTGTAGTGTTTATTATGTAAACTTTTAGGGTGTTACAGTTCCGCAGTTGAGTCGACGAAGGGCATTGCAATTTAGAATGCACCGTCGATACTTTTGCAGTAGGTCAGCTGGCTTGACCAACTGACACCAATTAGCAGGTGCGGAACTGGAACACCAGAAATTTCAGTTCACAGACTGAGATTACTGTTGGGAAATAGTATATAAGAAATAGTATTTTAAGAGTAAATCTGCTTATTATCTTTGAAACTAAAAGTGAATTAGTGTATCATTTCAAGAGTGATTTAGTGTTTTCAGCTACGCGCCCTGCGAACCGAGAAAGGATGTCTCCCGACGAGCAGCAAGGACCCCAACAGTTTATTTAGGCCATCGTTGCTCAGAGGCAGGAGCACTACCTGACCCGCAGAAGGTGGAATGCGTTAAAAACTTAGCGATTCCGAGAAATAAATAGAAAGGAAGGCATTCCTAGGACTAGTGAACTATTATAGAAAGTTCGTGGAAGGACTAGTCGGATTGCTTTGCCGATTAATAAGTTGCTACGAAAACAAGCAAAGTTTGAACGGACACAGAGCTGTTAGCAAGCATTTGAGAGGCTAGAAGATATAATTAGCTCGCCACCGATTTTGGCGTATCCCGACTTTGAGCAAACTTTTTTGTTGACCACTGATGCTAGCAATGAAGAATTGGGGGCATTATTGTCACAAGGGGAAGTCGGTAATGACCGACCAATAGCATTCGCAAGCAGAGATACTCCACAATAGAGAAGGAATTTCTAGCCATAGTGTGGGCTACGAAGAATTTTAGGGCATTAGACACAAATTGTCTGAGTATGATTTTGAAATGATATACAAACCTGGGAAAAGAATGCGGATGCGCTCAGCAGAGTACAGCAGGCACAGAAGGTATCAGTAGTGCAATCGAGGGCCAAAGCAAGGTCAGATAAGGAGAAGGGCGGGAAAAATCAAGGTGATGAAATTGATGCGACAAGAAATGAGTGAGTCATACGATCGATGAGTTTCGCTGATTCGCTCTAATGCATCTCCAGCTCGACGTTTAATAACAATATCACGGGATTCTAAATTATCGCCAACAACAACAACAATTGATATTTCATAGGCCGTCGGTGCATTATATTGCCGTGCATGCGTGCCTGATTCTGTGATCATCAGATGGCATCCTTTCTAACGAAGTTTTGAATAATCGAATTAGTTCGTTGTGTTCATGCAACATTTCTTGCAATTGCTGCACAATTTCTCTCTTCGTCGCATTGAAAATTGCACAACGTTAATTTCTGTATTTTATTGGCGAGATAATAAGTGTTAGATTGTTGGTGAACTAACCTTTGTAATTATGTTCATTCACAATTTCCCCACCAAACGACGTTATTTGAAAACAATTGTTATACATCTTGCAATTTTGTAAAAAATGATTCGAATTTGGTGATTCACCGTAAAGCAACGACTGCAATGGCTCTGGTGGAGGAAGTAACTCTGGTAATTTCACTTTTCCGCTTGCACAACACAATCCGGCCGGTTCTTTTGGAAATTTCAGTGCATCGCAATGCGGGCAAACGACAGACATCGAACCAAATCGAATTGATGCGTGCACCGTATTCAATGTCCGGCTCATATCGAAAGGCTGCACGTTCGATATTTAAATTATGCAATCGTTGTTGTTGTTGGCGTCGTCGGTGAGCAGCGAAACGTTGTTCTCCTGCTTCATGAATTTCCTGATCACGAACTTGTATTCTTCTCAATCGTTGTTGCTCATTGTAAGCTTCGTGAGCCTCTTGTGATTGTCGCGCACAATGTTTAATCATTCCGATTCGAGCAGATTCCCTTGCAGTAGCATTTTCCTCTTCCGTACGACGTGCTGTATAATTACGATGGTCCGTTGTACGTCAGGAACGCCGACCGATATTAGCGCGACCTCTTTGTGGCATCGTAACAAATTTCAATCTGTAATTTATCACTTCGTATGAAACACATAAAGTTTTCACGGAATAATTTTCAATAATTTACCTTTTGAATAGCCGAAATAGAGAAAGCAAACGACCGAAATTGAACGATTCAAATAATTTACAAATCAGCTGAAGAAATAACACAAATAAATTCCAATGGAAATGAGGTTAGGTATTCACCAACAAACGAAAATAATGAACTCACTTTTTTTGTTTGAAATGTCAATAATTTCACTCAAAAACTGATGATCCACAGATTTAAAATCAAATATTTCGTGAATGTAAACAATTTAACAAATTTAATGTAATGAATTTAACTCGAGAATCAATTAAGATTTGGAAAAATGTCAGAATGTCAATTGACCGTGGCCGCACTGTGCGAATAAACAAATCAGAAAGAACAAACAATATACGCAGCTGTCAAAATAAATAAGCGTCTACAGCTCCATCTGTTGAGTTATTGGAGTATCAGTTAGTGCTTACAACACCAATATGAAACTAAATGTGCGCGTGCAACACTAAGCACATACAATGAAAATGAGAACAAAAAGCGAGATTAGGTTTTTCTAATTTTCGAATTTTCCGAATTTTCCGACTTTTCCGAATGTTTTGAGATCGATAGATTTGCAACAAACAATTGGAAAAAAATTTGAAAGAAAAAAATTTTGTGTGGAAAAAAGGCCTTTTTGGAATTTTTAAATTTTCCGACTTTTCTTCAGGAAGAGTATAAGGTTTTTTTATTTCTAAACATTCCCAGATCCACAACGAACAACGTCTGAAAATTCCATCAAGATTGGTCCAGCCGTTCTCGAGCCTTAGCGTCACTAACAAACAAACATTAATTTTTATATATATAGATATGTTAAATACTCACTTGAGCAAAATCTATAATAAGAAAAATGTTTAATTTATTTTATATTATTTTATTATTGCAATTCGGTAGTTGTCTTTCTACTCGAGCTCTTGTCAATTAAAAGATGCGAGCTCTTGCACTGTGGTTCTTTTTATATGTTTCCACCATTCAGAATTACCCGTTCCATATTCCGCCGACAAGTACATGGTGACAACGCTTTGAGGCGGCATTGCGCTACAGCGTTTCACGGCTGGGCTTGGCGCCTACGACATACAACACATGTCTTGCCAATTCCTCCGGCTCCGAGTACCATCACCGGATACCGTAGTTACGCGTAGCGGCTGCGCCGCGGACTCTGTTGCATCATATTTTGTACAATGCTTTGTACTGCTTCGCAAGCGCTCTTTGGCTTGTGTTTTCTCGCGTACCGAGAACCAGCACCGTCTATCGTGCCCCTGCGCAGCGGATGGCACCGGATGGTAGCAGACTCTGTTGCAGCATATTTCGTACAATGCTTTGTACCGCTGCGCTAGCGAATGGCGCCAATGCTCTCTGTCTTGTGTTTTCTCACGTACCGTGAACCAGCACCGTCTATCGTGCCGCTGCGCAGCGGATGGTACCGGATGGCAGCAGACCCTATTTCAGCATATTTCGTATAATGCTTTGTACCGCTGCGCTATAACATGGTGCCAATACTCTCTCTCTTGTGTTTTCTCACGTACCGAGAACCAGCACCGTCTATTATGCCCCTGCGCAGCGGATGGCACCGGATGGCAGCAGACCCTGTTGCAGCATATTTCGTATAATGCTTTGCACCGCTGTGCTATCGCATGGTGCCAATGCTCTCTGTCTTGTGTTTTCTCACGTACCGAGAAGCAGCACCGTCTACCGTGCCCCTGCGCAGCGGATGGCAGCATATTTCGTACCATGCTTTGTACCGCTGCCTAAGCGCACGACGCCAACGACATGCAACACGTGTGTTGCTAACTCCTCCCCCCCTTAAGATCAGCCGTCCTCGGCTGACGGGCGTCCCGCCCTCGGGCACTACCACGCTATTTCTGATATGATTGAAAATATGCAAGATTTTCCTTGCCTCTCTTTCTATAATTGTTCACGTGTGAGGACCAAAATCACGGCAACAAAGTAGGACCCATCAAGCCTCGACCCTCTACAGTTTTTAAAAAGGCACAAAAAGCACATTTCAAGCTTTAAGCAGTTTTAAATGAGAAACACTTCCTCTTAAAAAAAATTTCAAGTTCAGGATACACGATCAGAGTTCTGCGCCTACAGTCTTCTGGTTGTAAACTTTTGATAGTTTGTTTCCAAGTCTTTTATTCCCTTAACAAATATTTTGTTTCCCGTTTTAAAAATTCTCCTTTTTCGCGGCCGGTTGAAATATTAGAGTTTAGTTTGTTAGGTAACTCGTAATCTGGCTTCCACCTCGCCTCTCATTACCTCGGAAATAGAATGAACTATGTCGACAGGTCTCTAATTAGTAACAGAGTGAATTGTGCGGTTATACCTGGATACCGCTAACAAAACTAGCTCCCCTATAGCCGAGGAATAGTCCGCTGCTTTGAGACATCTTGAAATCTCCGTCAATGTGATGTGGAATCGTTCCACCTGTCCATTAGATGTGCTGTGAAGGGGTGGAACTGCATGAACGCTAGCATCGAACTGCTTTTGTACTAGTGACCTTATAGTGTTAGAAGTCATCAATTTTTCGTTGTCGCATACCCCAGTACGTGTATCCTTAAAGACATTGAGGGTTTCCAGTAGGGGTCCTTTGAGGTGCACTATACATCTGGATCTTATGGTCTTTACAATGGCAAACTTGGAGAACTTGTGAGGAAGTGGTGACCTGCAGTGGAATAGATATCCAGATGCAAAATTTCACCCGGATGCGTGGGAATAGGGGTTTTTCCTATTTGGGTTGCGTGTGGGTGTCGATTGTATTTGCCTTCCTGACATATGCCGCAGACAGATACCAGCTGCTTGAATTTTTTACGAACACCGGGGAAATATGCCATCCACAACACCTGACGTGTAGTTTCATTCGGCGAACGATGGGCTTTGTTGTGCTCTCTGGTTAGGATTTCTTGCTGCTCGCTTGGGTTGGTGATATCCTTTACCCTTCTCTCACTGAATCGGAACTTCACGGATGGGAAGAGATCCGGCAAGGTGTCCTCCAAATATTGCATTGTAACTCGATCGCAATATATTCCATTCGCAACATTGACGTTAACGGACTCGTCCAGCAGATAGGGCAAGTCCGAAGGTGAGGCATAAGCTAGGACATGCCTGAGCTGTTTCTCGAATACTATGGAGGAAGTTTTCCTCGACTTCTCGCCAGCTTGGATGATCAGCTGATATCTGAAGCAATTGACGGGGTTATCGACAGTCGGGATAGGTGATCCCAGCGACTTTTCAGCGCTACTATTGGTTTCACATTGCTTAGGTTTCTTCATGATTGAATTTATGTGCTGTCGTGCAAGCGCGACCGCGACAACATTGAGTCTTCCTAGCTTGTAATGGAACCTCGCGGCGAACTCCTCAATGAATGATCGCCATCATTTCAGCTTTAACATTTCTGTCCGAGAGAGCGAAGGTAATGGGTTGATGGTCTGTAAAAATATTTAGGTTCTTAACTCCGTATAGGTAATTTCGCAGCTTCTGCAATGACCAAACAATTGCAAGCAGCTCTCGCTCATTATTTGCATAGTTCTCCTCTGTATCGGAGAGAGTGCGCGAGATCATGGTGGTGGGCCGACCTTCCTGCGATAGTACAGCCCCTAAGGCAGGGCATGAAGCATCCATGGTAAGATCGAATGGTTTTCCGAAATCCGGATAGAAAAGCAAAGCATCCTCTGATGCAAGTGCTCACCTCACACGCCGAAAGGCGTCTAATGCATTCGCGTCGAGAACAATGGAAGTGTTTTTAGACTTTGATTCTTCCCCCTCCGATACCTGGTTAGTGGCTTTCTATATTAGCCCGTGCAACCTAAGAAGGACCTTAAGGCGCGAAGGCTGTGGGGCTGCTCAAAATCAACGACATCCCTCACCTTGTTTGGGAAAGTTTTTATGCCCATGTTGGAAAGAACAAATCCCAGGAACTCTACCTCTTTTTTAAGAAACCTAGACTTATCTCTAGTGACTTGCATATTTGCCTGGAATAACCTGTCCAAGACCCTGCGTAGATCCGTAAGATGCGTTTTCGCATCTAGGGAAAATATGATCACGACATCCATTTAAATATGACAGCTCTTTCCAATCTCCTCCCGGAGTACGTCATCAATAGCTCTTTGGAAGATACTAGGGGCGTTCTGAAGGCCCATGTGTAGACGGATATATTTATACTTGTCATTATTTATTGAAAATAGAGTTTTCTCCCGGTCCTCCTCTGCTAAAGCGATCTGGTAGAAGCCATTTTTTACATCGATAGTTGAGAAATATGTAGTTTTTCCCAAGTTTGCGAGAATGACCGAAGTGTCGGGTATTGGATATCGGTCGCTGATGGTTTTATCATTTAGTCGCTTAAAATCCAAAACCAATTGCAGTTTCCTGTCCCCGTTTTCATTTACTCATTTCTTGGGTACTACGAGAGGGGGTTATTAAAGGGGGACCGAGATGGTCCATGCCCGTTCTCGAGCATGCTACTTATTTCCTTATTTACGAATGTGGTGGCTGCAATGGGGTAAGGATATGATCGGGCGAAAACTGGAACATTGTCTGTAGTTCGGATGGTTGCAAGGACGTTTGAACAGCAGGCGCTATCTGGGATCCGCAAACACCCCATTCAGATCAATCATGAGTTGCTGGAATTCCGTAGTGGCCTCAGAGGGAATTTCCGTTTGATCGTTACTGCTGGTATGCTCTACTTCTTCGTTCTCGTCTATGATGGAATCTGTGTAATTCACCCCTTCATATTCCTGAAAGAGCAGCGTTTCCATGCCCCGGGCATGGCAGCGGGTTCACACGTCTAAGTTGGCACAAGCCGAGACGTCCGTTAGCAGATCAGATCCGATTATAGCGTGAAAGGTGTTTAGAGTGGGAAGCATGTAAATGGTAGTTGTCCTTCCCAGCACATTCATTCCACATTTCCTAGTGACATGAATACTCCCCACCACAGTTTTGACCTTAAATGGTTTGATTACCGGCTTTATTTCCCGCAGGTTAGGAAAATCCCTAATATAATTCTTGGCAGAGCCGGTGTCCACCAAGAACTTGAAACGCTGTGATGCTAGGGTAATTTGAAGGTGTGGGAGTAGTGACCTCCCATTCCTAAAAAAAATCACCTCTTCGAAAGTTGTTTCCCCCTAAACATCGACACCGGGGACACCCCGTCTGTAGTTTCGGTTGCGGCGACGACATTAAACCCCGAAGGCTTCCATTAGCCCAGCCACCAGGAGAAGAATCACGTAACTGAGTCCAGGAAATTGACTCTTGGGTGTTTCGAATCGTGTGAAGGTGGTAGCGACGAAGGTGGCCTTTTTGTAGCTGGATCCCTCCCTTGAACTTCCTCGCTATCCGAGTATCCTTTCCGCATATGAGAAGCGTTGGTAGAAGCTCCAAACCGATTTACATTGAAGGGATTTCGTAGAGGAGCGGGTAACGTAGACTGGTTGTCCCATCGGGGTGGAGTTCTTGGCTGGGCGATGCCCCCAGTTTTTTGGCGACCAACGGCAAGTCGAGCTGAGGCGGGCTGACACATCCTTATATGCTGCTCGTTGATGCTATAATTAAAGGAGCGGTGCATTCCCTGGGGCCCCCGGCGCTTCCATTACTGGTCTATATGAGCTCTGGCTTTGTTCATTTCTAGCTCCAAGGCCAGAGAGAGGGCTGCTGACATATCCGGGAGACTAGCACAAAGAACCGATGCACTCATGGGTTCGTTGAGCCCCGAAATACTGGTTGGTCAGAAGGGTGAGCCTTTTCTGAATCTCGTCATAATAGTGAGAAACGGACCATCCCCTTTGCCTGAGAGTCAAAATTTTTGTTGAAGCGCGTATGGGGGTCTTCTGTCTGCATATATCAAATGTAACAGAGCCAGTATTGCGTCAAGGTTAGTAGGCGTATTGAAGGATGTTAGGAGGGCATCGGCCTCTCCCATTACCTTGCTTCGTGTCAGGTGAACGGCCTGATAATGGTGAGGAAGTCCTTCCGAACTCGTTGTTGTGAGTTAAAATCAAGCTACATGTGTATAGTCGACTTACAGAACCAACTCCTAATGGACACTACACATTTAGCATAGTTAAATCCATACAATTAAATTCGTTAAGAAAGCACATATTTTTAGGGTGCAAATATTGTAAATGAATACTATTTATGTATTAATTATTATGTAAAATTTTAGGGTGTCACAGTTCCGCAGTCAAGCTGATGAAGGGCATTTAGAATGCACAGACGACACTTTTACATTCAGTAGGTCAGTTGGCTTGAGCAACTGACACCATTCAACAATTGCGTAACTAGAACACCAGAAAAGTCAATACGTAGACTGTAATTGTTCTTTGTAAAGAGTATATAAGAATTATGATTCTAGGAATAAATTGATTGATGTTTTTCAACTAAAAGAGTGAATTAGTGTCTATATAGTGAGAGATTGTTAGGATTCAGCTACACACGAGGCTTGATACAAGCAGCATAAGGAGGCTTCCCGAGGACACCAACAGATACGGTCCCCAACATTTTGGCGCAGCCGATCTTAAGGACCTATTGGAGGAATCCCAGGGCAAGGAACCCTGAAGCAGGGAAGCATCCTGCAAGAAATTTGAAGGATAACCCAGGGCAGATAACCCTGAAGCAGAGATCTCATCAGACAGGATAACGGTGAATAAAAAGTATGTTAGAGAGTTCTGCGACCCCGAAGGCGCCGTAGCGCTGGTCAAAGAAGTCGCAACATATAGGCGCGTTTGCGCTGTTGCACGATCTATGTATGTCGTCGTAGCTGTGAGGATTTTTTTGTAGGGAATTCGTGTTTGTTTGTCAATAGGGACATTTATATTGTTTTTAAATTGGTTTAATTTATATTGTTTTAAAATTGATTTAATTATTTGACTTTATAAGCTTAGGTTATTAGGCAAAACTTCAAGAAGTACATACAACACGGGTTGTTTCACAAAAGTTTGTGTAGTTCCGAAACCACGATTTGCGAAAAAAAAGAAAGAAAATGTTTAATTAATATTTGGCACAGAAAAGCAAAACAACTCAACAGAGCATTTTACTGAAATGGAGATGTGTCACTAGTTCTATAATAATTTTTTTTTTTTGAAAATTTTGTTTGGTGGGGAGAAAAATAATAACGAATAATTTCGTGAAATCGAGCTCATTATTCAAATTGGTTCCTAGAGAAATAGTAACAAAAGAAACGTAAATACGTATTGTTGTCAATAATCTGTATTTACCTTCAGTAGTTGTGCAATTAATTAAGTATAATGTTTATACTTACGTAATTCGAGTAATTTTATTTTCTCCACGGCATTACGCTATAGTTGTCTTTCTATGTGAAATAATGTTTGTTTTATTAAGTAATAAAATTAAAAACTTATTGGTACACTATTTCCCGTTTTAGTATATAAAATCAACCTTTTCGCGTCAAATGATAAGGTAAATGGAAAATAGTATAAGCGGGAGCTAGAAAACGAAATCGGGTTTAGTGAGAAAGTAATCACAACAAAGTGAGAGTTAGGTATTTAGTATTATGTGGCAAATTTCAGTTGTAATACATTGTAGTTTATATTGAGTATAATATTGCTCCATCGATTATACCTGAAAGAGTTCCATGTTAAAACTCAGCTTTTCTTTGATCTTAAAGACAACAAGTTTGGGAAGTGAACCTCGAAACAATGAACGACAGCTAAAGGACATAACGTCGTTACTAAAGGTCGGAAAGCGTTTGGGAATAAGGAAAAGCGAAGGAGAACAGAAGCGTGAACGGGAGCGATTGGCGTATCTAAGAGAAGTACTAAACGAGCAAGAAACGGTGAAGGCCCCTATCACGTGGGAGCAGGCAAATAAGTTGTGGCAAGAGGTATGCCAATTGGAAGAGCAGCAATTCAAGAGACGTGGGAGGCTATGGGAATAATATCGGTTTTATCAAATTAATTTGTAGCACAGTTTAGTTCAAGTATCTCCACTAAATGAGAAACACTATTTATTGTTTAAAAAAAGTTAGAAAAAAAACAAGTTGTAGCATTTATTATTACTATTTTTTTTTTGTTTTTTTTGATTTTGGAAGTCACGGGTTCATAAATAAGAATTAGTTCGGTCTGTGGAAGTAAAAAAGAAGCAATAAAATAGCTGAAAGCGCAAAGCCGCAGAGCGAGGCAATCCAGAAGAGAATCAGGAATTGTAGGAAGGATAATAAGGCACGAAAGAATAGCGAGTATTACCGTAAGCGCATAGCGGAACTAGAAGCCTTGTTGAAGACATTTATTGATAACAACGAGGAGTTGTTAACTTTTAAGGAGTGTTGTGGTGACAAGGAGTACTTTGCCAAGCATTTTCCGTTATATGTCATCGGTTTAACATGCGACTGGTTGACCAAGTTCAGTTTGGATCTGGAGGAGCTGGAAGCACAAGTAGATAGTCCTAGTTCGCAAGAGGATAAGGCTCAAGACAAGTTACGGAAAAACTGTTTGAACAATTGCAAGCGGTAACGAACAAAAGTGAAGCCCAGATGCTCTGGAGATTAGTTATGTGTATGGCTTGCGCAAATTTGACCATATCTCATCTTGGAGTAAAACAGTTCTGGGTTGCGATATTGAGAGCTATTTAAAGGCAAGAAATTGTATATTTATGCATAAATTAATATACAGTACGGCTCCGCTATACCTTTATGACAAGTTGCGCTTCAGCCTGTCGAATCGTTGCAATAATCTCATTATACCGAGGTTTACTTTCCGAAACTTGGCTAGAATGTTTTTGTTGGGCCCACTAGACTATGGAACTCATTACCTAATGATTTAAAAGATATTGTGAATCACAACAACTTCAAGCATCTTATTTATCTTTATTTTCGTAGTAACTCCTGACGCTTTATTTCTTCTCTTTTCCTTCCAAGTTCTACTACCCTCTTTCTTTTTTATTTTTTTTATATTTTTCTTGTTTTTTGTTATATTTGTTTGTTATTGCAAGGTGCTCCAAAAATTACGAGAGCACAATTTGAAATTGAACACGGAGAAATGACAATTTTTGCGAAGAGAGGTGGTTTATTTAGGCCGTCGTTGCTCAGAGGCAGGAGCACTGCCTGGCCCGCAGAAGGTGGAATGCGTTAAAAATTTAGCGATTCCGAGAAACAAAAAGGAAGTGCAAGCATTCCTAGGACTAGTGAACTATTACAGAAAGTTCGTAGAAGGACTAGCCGGAATTGCGTTGCCGATTAATAAGTTGCTACGAAAAGAAGCAAGGTTCGAATGGACAGAGAGTTGTCAGCAAGCATTCGAGAGGCTAAAGGAAATAGTTAGCTCGCCACCCATTTTGGCGTAACCCGACTTTCGGCATCCTTTTTTTTTGACCACTGATGCTAGCAATGAAACATTAGGGGCAGTATTGTCACAAGGGGAAGTCAGTAATGACCGACCAATAGCATTCGCAAGCAGAGCGCTTAGTGAGACGGAGAAAACACACTCCACAATAGAGAAGGAATTCCTAGCCATACTGTGGGCTACGAAGATTTTCAGAGCATATCTGCTAGGACGCCCATTTAAGATATGTACTGATCACCAGCCGTTGACCAATTTGAAAGACCAAACGTCTAGGCTAGCCAGGTTCAGACACAAATTGTCTGAGTATGATTTTGAAATCATATACAAACCTGGGAAAAAGATTCTGAATGCGGATGCACTCAGCAGAGTACCGCAGGCACAGAAAATATCAGTAGTGCAAACAAGGGCCAAAGCAAGGTCAGAGAATGCAAGAAAATAAAATTGATTCGTCAAGAAATGTTAGTAATGCGGGTTTCAATGCCAATGAACAAACACCCAGTAATTTGGAATGGCTGGAGGATGAACAAGATATCCAGGCTGTGTTAAAGGGTTTCCATGATTCACCTCTAGGTGGACACCAGATATTCTGGAAAACTCATGACAGAATTAGACGAGTATACGGATGGAAAGTATGCTCAGAGACATAAGAAAGTATTTAAAGAGTTGTCCAAAATGTCAGGCCAACAAAAGTTCAAGGCTGACAAAGATGCCAATGGTGTTAACTGACACACCAAAACAGCCATTTGATAAAGTTCATATGGATATTGTGGGAATTTTACCTGAGATAGTTTCGGGAAATAAATACATATTGACGTTCCAAGACGATTTCTCAAAGTATATGCCGTGCGTGGCTGTACCCGATGCTGAAGGAAGTGCGGTGGCCAAGGCATTCTTTGACGAAATTATAGCACGGTACAACATACCTAAGGTCTTGATAACCGACAATGGTTCAAATTTTGTATCGAAAATATACTCAGAAACGTGTAAAATGCTGGGAATCTAGAAATTGCATATTACACCAAATCATCCCCAGGCGAATGGCTCAGTGGAGCGTAGTCATCGGCCTCTGGCCGAGTACTTGCGTAGTTTTGCCAAGGAAGATGGCTCGAATTGGGATCAATGGTTGACCACTGCAATGCATGTACACAACAATACTGTGCATGTATCAACGAAGCAAACTCCGTTTAGGACGCTCTACGGGTTTTATTTCAATATGCCAGCAAATTTGAAGCGCAAATGCGCGCCAGTGTTCAATGCTAATGACCCCAATAAAGTGCAAAAATATCAGTTGCAGCGAGCGCACGAATTTGTTAGAGAAACCCAGGATTGTGCTAAACGAGTAGCCAGGGAAGGCTACAACAAGGTACTAAACCCAGTGGTTTTTCATGTGGGTAACCAGGTACTAATGAAGAATCAGGCTAGAAGAAACAAATTCTCACCTGTGTGGATAGGTCCATATTCAGTAGCAGAAATCCTTAGCCCAGTTACAACAGTCGTAACGATTAAGGGCAAGAATAAAAAGCTACATAATAATTAGTTGATATTATTCCATACAAGGAATTAGAGACATGTGTTGGCAGTGTTTTACAAGTGTAAAGACGAAATAATAACGTAAACAAACTGATATCGCGTAAATATATCAAATAGCACGGTTCTGACGTTCAAAGTCAAAGCCAACAGAAATGTGCCAATTAAACGCGGGCAAATAAAATTGTCGTAATAAGAATATGCTTACTTGGCACTATTGCCGAATGAAGCACAGTAGAGAAAAATATTTTTTTTTTATACTACAGTAGTGGGTAAGTAATATGAAACTGGACGTTGAATATACACATTCACACGTACGACAGTTAATGAGCAAAAAGAAATAAAAACAAACATGAACAATGTTTTAAAAAAGTATAACAATAAAGAAAAAAAAGTTTTGCAAAGGCATTGCGTGCGACGATTAATGGGAAAGTAAACACGAAAATAAAGAATTTGAATTTTTGTATACAACATACAACAGTAGGGGCATTCCGGGGTATGGCATAAGTCAGCATCGGTCATGCTTATGCTTTTGGGTAAGGTGAAAGGAAACATACTGTTGGGTGAGGGATATGAAGGGTGAGTTTCGGAACTATACTTATCGATACCTAAAAAAAAAATATTTTTTTTAAATAGGAAGAGGGAGTTTTTGGTAAATAATTTTTCTTTATTGTGTGTTAAATTTTATAAAACTTAAGGATGAGTTCGGGGTTTGCAACGGGGAATTCCGGCACGGAGTACTCATGTATCCTGTGGAGGAGTACCACTAACTCCCCCAGCTGCTGCTCCAGTATGGGGACCTCCGCTGTCAGCTTCAGAGGCAGGAGCATCCTCCATGCAAGGGCCACCTCTTCTGGGTAGTTCCACTGTGTGTCAATGTCGTGGAGTTGATCGAACAGCGCCTGGATCAGCCGTTGGTTGTGCCCACATGGTCAAGGAGGCGTCGGATCTCGGTTGAGTCCAGGTTCAGCGCGGCGGCGTGCAGCAGTGGTGTTTCCGTTCTGTCAGGGTCGCCAATACCTGGGAGTGATTGAGCACGGCAGCTCCTAACTTCATGTTTCTGATTAATTTGAGTTTTGGTAGTGTGGCGAATACAATGCGGAAGCACGGTTTTTTAGTAAATCAATAAGAGGTCTGTTTTCGGAAATGTGCTAACAAGGCAAGTTTTAGCAATGAACGAGGTACGCGAAGAAAGAAAAGAAAGGAAAAACAGAAAAATTAAAGCAAATTAGCTGAGCTAAAGTATTGAGACATTCGATACAACGATACAATAATCAGGTCATTCTGTAGTAGGCGGGTTCGGCTAATATTTTTTAATGACGCGAGCACCCTACGACCCTATGTCAATTATGGGGGTACTAGGTGTAGAATAAATATGCGGATGTATATTTAAACAAGTAAGTATTTTTGTTGTAGACATATAAGTAAGTATATGAAGACACACAATTAGAAAATATGAATTTGCAGACTCTGCAGCGGACTATATGTAAATATATAGGGGTTTTTACTGTTTATTGATTAGGAAATTAGTGTATGGAAAATTGAGGAAAGGTATATTAAAGAAAACTGTGTATAGGTTAATTGGTAAAATAACATTAGCATTTAATTCTAAGTAATTAAATTTGCCTTTAATGTATGTATGTAGCCATGTTGGAACTAATTACAGGGTGTAGGAAAAAAAATCGTTAATGGATATATACATATCAGGTTATAGATAAACTTAAAGCCAATAAATTGACTGCGATGAAAAATATAGTCATGCAATGGACAAAGTTTTGACATAAACGGGTTTATCTTATATAATCTTGTTTTTGTCGGAGGGGCAAATGAAATTGCTCAAAATTGAAAGGAGTGATAACTCACGTGCTAAAGAAGAGCAGGGAGGAAAAAAATTAAATGAAGCGAAACTTGTGCCCTATATGGCAATAATAACGCATAGTCCAGTCCTCTATTCCTCTAGGATGCAGTAGCGAATCCAATAATGTAAGGGGAAAGGACGAGTGGACGTATATTGAATGATATAGCATTTAATTATAGAATAAGCATGTTATGAAAATATTGTTATATATTTATTCAGAAGTATCGTATGCTTAGTGTAAAAATTTTACCTTTTTGTACGGTTATAGATCGTGTTAGTGATTTTGCTGGCGGTTACCGAGAGGATACGTGCAGGAGTGCGGTTGGACAAATTACCGGACACGGATATATTACTGGAGAAAACAGGAGATGTATGGTTCGCAAAAGAGTATTGGGTGGTTGTAACTGAGTTGCCACGAAGAGAATTGGGGGTACATGTGGAACAGTTTAAAGGCATGCAGGAGACAACCAGAAAATTATGTGAGAAACATACAGCGGCTAGCGGTACTGAGCTAAGGCGTAGATACGATGCTTCAACACAGGAAGTAGGGACAATAATAAGAATATTTCTGAAGTAAGAGAACTCATTGTTTCTACGGGGTAGAATACGCCGGTCACTAATATAAGCTGGTGGTGAAATACTGAAGTGGGCGATAGGAACCACGATCAGGAATTCAGACCGAATTTATAGTCACCTACAGGATCTTGAAAACAAGCAGTCAAAGACATTGTCATTGCTGGGAAAAGAGGTGACTGTGATGAGAGCAGGATATCAGGGTCTACACGAAGCAGTGAATAGAACTTTCCAAGAGCTGGAGCAGTTGCACTCGGTATTGGAAGGCATTGGGAGGAGACAGGAGGAAGCAGAAATGAACTTGGCAGAGTCTTTCATGTTGGGGAAAGTTATTTCTGAGGAATTACTTAGGATTCAGGATCAACTACGAACGGAGATAGTGGTGCTTGTTGACCTATTACATGGCAAGCTACACCCGTTGTTCCTGACGTCAGATGAGTTACTCAAAGCAGCACCAACGTCGATGAAAGGGATTGCATGGTATAGCGAGGCACCGGAGCGGTTCTATGAACTGACCGAGGTTCGAACAGAAGAGGCGGAGAATGGTTTAAGATTAGTCATTAAGATTCCAGTGCCATAATTGGAGTTATTCACGATGCACAAGGTGTACCCTATACCCAATCGACTAAACCTAGATTGCTGCTTGTTGCCAAAGACGAGATACGACTATATAGCCGCAAGCCAGGCGCAACAGCACTATATCGGCCTGTCAATAGAGGACCAGGGAAAATGCCGGGAGGTGGGCACAACAAAAAGCTTATGCTACCATCCTGGGAAAGTAATAAACCGAGCAAGCGAATACTGCGAAATAGAAGTCTTAAAACATGAACGGGACTAGTGCGGTCACATAGCCATTCCAGCCACGGGAGAAATTCTGATAGCTACCAGAACCATAAACAGATGGCTCTACCATTTTGACGACCAGGTGACTTTCACGGCAGTGTGCTCAGACGGGACCACACGTTTGGAATTGGTAGACACCAGTTTTATGACCATCGAAGCTGGTTGCAGAATAATTGGTAAAGGAGTAATGTTAGTCCATAAAAGTCAAGAAGAATCACGGTACAAATTCTCAACGTCCGTCATGGTAACAAACCGTTTAAAGACAAAACTTCAGGAGCTGCTTGGAAATTACAAACGAAGTGACTGTGGCCATACTCTCACAACACCGAACACAGTCTCACTCATGCATTTCCAGGACCTACGAAGAACCCTAACAACGAATAGCAGAGCGATCAGCGACTTGGTAAAGGAGGCCGAATATGTTGAAAGGGTATCACCCCTCGCCAATTCCTGCGAGATAGTCCACACCTGGATGAAGGGAGGGGTAGCCGGTATAGCCGGGCTCATCCTAGTAATAATGCTGGTGATGACTCTCATTTCAAAAAAATGGTGCACAATAGTTGCAGCTCTCAAAGACTCGAATCAACCACACCAGTGGCGCAGCACAATAACCATACCGTCAACGACATCCGTCAACCGGATCAGCAAGTAGCAGAAGTATAACATAAGATTTTATATATAAAATATCATAGTAGAATATAGGATATTAAGTATAGAGTTAAATTGTATTATCACTTGTTGTTTGAGATTGTTTTTTCGCCAGTGAGAAAAGAGTCAATAAAAGTCCAAATATTAAAAAGGGGAATATAAAAAAAAGAGAAAATTAGAACTAAAAGAACAAAACAAAACAAAAAAGAAACTATAAAAAAAAGAAAAAAAAACTATAAAAAGAAAATATAAAAAAAAACAAAACAACACAAAAGTAAAAAGAAAAGAATACAATAATAGAACTCATGTAAGGCGATTTAAAAAAAAAAAGAAAAAAGGGAAAAACTATACATATGTACTATAGGTTTAAGAAAATGCACAGATTGTGAAAAGTGCAGAACAGAGGAAAAATATTGTAAAGATTCATTAGAAGGTAGTTGCACTAACTTATTTTAGAAAGAGGGGAGGGATGTTGTGAGTTAGAATCAAGATACCTACGAGTAGTTGACTCACAGCACCGACTCCTAACAGATGCCACACATTCTGTGGGATTAGCATGTGCTAAAGTTATTAAAGAATGAAACATACTTTTAGGGTCCATGGGTTTTAAATTAATATGATCTGTGTAGTGTTTATTATGTAAACTTTTAGGGTGTTACAGTTCCGCAGTTGAGTCGACGAAGGGCATTGCAATTTAGAATGCACCGTCGATACTTTTGCAGTAGGTCAGCTGGCTTGACCAACTGACACCAATTAGCAGGTGCGGAACTGGAACACCAGAAATTTCAGTTCACAGACTGAGATTACTGTTGGGAAATAGTATATAAGAAATAGTATTTTAAGAGTAAATCTGCTTATTATCTTTGAAACTAAAAGTGAATTAGTGTATCATTTCAAGAGTGATTTAGTGTTTTCAGCAACGCGCCCTGCGAACCGAGAAAGGATGTCTCCCGACGAGCAGCAAGGACCCCAACAGTTTATTTAGGCCATCGTTGCTCAGAGGCAGGAGCACTACCTGACCCGCAGAAGGTGGAATGCGTTAAAAACTTAGCGATTCCGAGAAATAAATAGAAAGGAAGGCATTCCTAGGACTAGTGAACTATTATAGAAAGTTCGTGGAAGGACTAGTCGGATTGCTTTGCCGATTAATAAGTTGCTACGAAAACAAGCAAAGTTTGAACGGACACAGAGCTGTTAGCAAGCATTTGAGAGGCTAGAAGATATAATTAGCTCGCCACCGATTTTGGCGTATCCCGACTTTGAGCAAACTTTTTTGTTGACCACTGATGCTAGCAATGAAGAATTGGGGGCATTATTGTCACAAGGGGAAGTCGGTAATGACCGACCAATAGCATTCGCAAGCAGAGATACTCCACAATAGAGAAGGAATTTCTAGCCATAGTGTGGGCTACGAAGAATTTTAGGGCATTAGACACAAATTGTCTGAGTATGATTTTGAAATGATATACAAACCTGGGAAAAGAATGCGGATGCGCTCAGCAGAGTACAGCAGGCACAGAAGGTATCAGTAGTGCAATCGAGGGCCAAAGCAAGGTCAGATAAGGAGAAGGGCGGGAAAAATCAAGGTGATGAAATTGATGCGACAAGAAATGTTAGCAATGCGGGTTTCGATGCCAAGGAAAAAACAGCCAGTGTGGAATGGCTGGAGGATGAAAAAGATATCCAGGCAGTGTTAAAGGGTTTCAATGCTTCACCCCAAGGTGGACACTAGGGATTCTGGAAAACCCATGACAGAATTAGGCGAGTATACGGATGGAAAGTATGCACCGAGACATAAAAAAGTATACAAAGAGTTGTCCAAAATGTCAGGCCAACAAGAGTTCAAGACTAACAAAGATGCCAATTGTGTTAACTGACACACCAAAACAGCCATTTGATAAAGTTCATATGGAATATACCTAAGGTATTGATAACCGACAATGGTTCAAACTTTGTATCAAAACTATTCTCAGAAACGTGTAAAATGCTGGGAATCAAGAATATGCAATTTCACCATATCATCCCCAGGCGAATGGCTCATTGGAACGTAGTCATCGACCTCTGGCCGAGTACTTGCGCAGTTTTGCCAAGGAAGACGGATCGAATTGGGATCAATGGTGGACTACTGCAATGCATGTACACAACAATACTGTGCATGTATCAACGAAGCAAACTCCTTTTAGGACGCTCTACGGGTTTGATTTCAACATGCCAGCAAATCTGAAGCGCAAATGTGCGTCAGTATACAATGCTGATAACTACGAATAAAGTGCAAAAGTATCAGTTACAGCGAGCGCACGAATTGGTTAGAGAAAACCAGGATTGTGCAAAATGAGTAGCCAGGGAATCCTATAACAAGCTACTAAACCCAGTAGTCTTTCATGTGGGTGACCAGGTACTAATGAAGAATCAGGCTAGAAGAAACAAATTCTCACCTGTTTGGAAAGGTCTATATTCAGTAGCAGAAATCCGCAACCCAGTTACAACAGTTGTAACAATTAAGGGCAAGCATACAAAGCTACATAATAATTTATTGAAATTGTTCCACATGAGACCACACAACTAAAGACATGTGTTAACTGTGTTTTACCATTGTTTTACCAGTGTAAACACAAGAATAACAACGTAAACACGTACGTATATATATCAAATATCACAGCCCTGGCAACGGAAGCGCTGGTGATTTCAAGTATATATGGGTTTAGTATTAGGCTTGGGTGTAGAGCATAGTGGGCATGAGGGAAGGGCATACTTACGTGTTACCTATTAAAGTGAAGAATGAATGAAAAAAAGAATAAGAATATTTTTTGAACGTTATTTTATTGGGTACTATAATAGCGTATATTGAGTGTAGAATTCGCAGTTGGGAACCCCGGCCCTGTTAATTCATGAAGTCGGTGGAGCAGCACCGACAGTCGCCCTAGCGCCTCCTCGACTTCAGTGTCCTCTGGCTGCAACCTCATTGTGCACATCAGCCGCCAGGCGAGTGCCACTACATTCGGGTAGTCCCACTGCGTTGTCACTTCTTCCAGGCAGTTCAGCAGTGCTCTCGTCAATCTGTGGTCGGATCCCCATGGCCTGTCCATGATAGTTTGGATTTCTGTCTACTCCAGGACCCTGGCTGCAGCGTGTAAGAGTGGTGACGCATCCTCCACCAGGGTACTCAACACCTGGGTGTAGTTGAGCGTGCAGCGTCCCGAATTTATGTTGGCGTTCAGCATGTTGTTTGCTTGCGTTTGACTATGATTGGAAATAAGCTGCGAGAGCGTGGTTTTATAGCAGAGTTCTGATCGGAATTGTGCTGACAAAGGTAGAAGAACTGAGCAAAATGGGGTGTCTGACAGGGCAAAATGTAACCGAAAAGTGTCGAAAAAAAGGAAAAGGTAAAATAGCTGAGGTGCAACGCGGAAATGTTTTACCAATGCAACCATCGGGCAAAAAAACAGGTTATTCTGTACTGCATGACTGCTGACTATAATTATTATCATAAGTACCCTACTCCAACTTTTCGGTCGCTATAAGCCTACACTACGTATAAGTAAGTATGTATATGTATGAAGGTGTATAATATACGGTATGAACGGATATTTTTAAAAGTAAGTATATAGGGACATACGATGGGAAATTGGGAATTTGCAGATATTTACATACTGCAGCAGGCTACATGTAAATAGACATAGATTTTTCTGTTTATCGCTTAGGAAATTGGCGTGTGGGAAATTAAAATTTAGCTTAATATCACAATTCAAAGTGCCTTGAATGTATTAAGAATTATCATTCTTGTGAATGTATGCATGTAGCCATATACGAGCGAATTGCAGGGTGTAGGAAAATACACTTGTTGGAAATCTTGTTTACGGATATATATATATACAAGGCTAGAAGTAAATTTAAATCTATAAAGTAATTGGATGCAATGAAATTTGAGCCATGCAATTGGCAGAATTTTGACATCAACAGCTTTATCTGGGGGATGAAAGTGCTCCGGCGAAAAAAGTGTTTGAATCGATGCCGCCGGGTGGCGGATGCAGGAGGGGGAGACTACCACTACATTGGAAGGACCAGGTTCAAGAATACCTCGCTGCACTTGGTGTTTCCAATTGGCGCCAGAGTGCGCGAAACAGGGACGACCGGCGAAGGCTAATAACTTGGCAATGAACAGAAATGGTTGTACACCAATTATGATGATGGTGATTAAACACTTCTTATCATTAGTCATATATTTATTTTCTATACCCAAGCAGCAGACATGAAGAGCAACACTCAACACGATACTCATCTTAGACGATAACCTACCCACACATACCGTATCATATAGCAGGAATAAATTTGTTTCTTTTATCTTATAAACAACTAATAATAACTTCCCTTTTCAGATTCCTTAGCCTCAACTCAGCTGATTCCAGCTTCGCACCACCGCAGCAGTTCTCGACACCCGTGAGTGATTCTTTATTACTATTGTTTTATGTCCTTCGCATGGAAGACTATTCCCTAGGGCCTTCACCACTCGGCACCTTACAAATTTTCTGCAAAACTTTGCATTCATATTCCGCGAAAATTACTCAATATAAAATTGCGCTATTTCCTGGCCCGAAGTAAAATTAATTCGTCTAGCTCGCTTGTTATACTGCCGCGCTCCTTTTTCGTATGCTGCATGCAACTTTTTCTGTACCTTATTGCAAATTAGCCGTTTTCGGTCCTCTCGCGGTATGCCGTTTACTTCTCCTTCCTCTAACGCTCCTAACTTCCGCGCCAACTTATAGCCAAAGCCGCTGGTGAACATATTCTGTCCAAATAAGGCCCCCCGTCAGCCCCGTCACTGAGTGTAGTGAACCTCTCAAACCACACTCGATTTCAGAGAGGTACCTACCCCAGTGCCTATGATTGTTATCCAAGAACGCTCTAATAGTTTTCAGTACGGACTGGATGACCCCTGCGGAAGCGTTGGCCTGGGGTGAATAGACTGCAGTCCTAATGTGCTGTATTTTATAGCCTTCAATCCAATTTTTGAACTCCACCTCCGTGAACTGCCTCCCATTGTCCGAGAAAATAACCTGCGGCACTCCGAACTTGTGGAATACTCCTTCCGTCAGGTAACTAAAAACGTTCTTCGCTGTCGCTTTTCGCATCGCATTCAGGAACACGAACTTCGAGAAATGGTCTAGGACCACTAATACTCAGGCGTTTCCCGATGTGGACCGAGGGTAATTCCCTAAAAAATCTATGTAAAATCTCTGGAAAGGTCTCAGTTTTCACTTCCCTTCCCATAACTGGTCGCAGGGCCGACTACCTTACTTAATATTCGCATATGCGATGAGAAGTTTCTTGATATTACTAGGAGGTCATAACATACACAAACACATTCAACTTTAACCTTTGGGAATTACCTTATCAATCGGCCTACACAACCGCTGAGCTGCTTTGCAGAGACCAAACGGCATTACCCTAAACTGGTACAGCGGCAGCCCAAGCACTGTGAAAGCTGTACATGCCTTACTTTCCTCTTCCAGCTCTATCTATCCGGCTTAGAATTCCTTCTATATTTGGCAACGGATAGGAATCTTTGACAGTGCGTTCATTAAGCTTCCTGGCATCTAGACAAAGCCTATTTTTACCTGGTTTCTTAAGCCTGTTTTTCCTAAGGTAACTCGGTTGTTCCAGGGGCTATCACTCTATTCAATCACTGCAACTGTCGTCAGTTGGTCTACCGCGGCATAATATCGATCCATCACGGATTCTCCCCCTGAACTAAACAAATATTATGCTTTTCTATAGATTGCCTCCCCAGGCCATGCACTTCGCAAGACTGAAAGTCCTGTTTTACGCTACCAAGCTGTTCCTGTTGTCTTACTGATAAATCATGCATCTCGGCCGCCTCACTCTTTCCCTCGTCATCCTTCATATCCGACTCAGCAACTACTTCATTTACACCAACATACGCTAGACTAAACTTTTGCCAAAAATATACCCCTAAATAAACCTCTTGGTGCAGTGTAGGGCACTGGAAAAAGGTTATATAGCTACTTTCCCCGTGAAACTCCACGGGCACTGTTGCTCTCCCCAACACTGGCTGTTTATGTCCGCTAGCCGTATTTACTATAGGAAACTACCTCCACACCTTCAACCCTAAGTCACTCAACAGGTTTGTAGATTTTTTCTCTAATACAATCTCTGGTGCTCCAGTATCTAGTAGGCATCTGATTCTTTTCCCAAAAATTGTTACCTCCGCAAACGGGATCTTCTCGTCCCTATTACTCCTCTCTACAGTTTACATAACTCTATTGGTTACTTCCTCACAAGTATCCACTCCTCTACGGGATTTCGGTTGGAACCCGGTTTTCCTGAACTTTCCGCATTCCACCCGCCGTTTCACGACTGGCATCTCTGGCATTTGTGAGTCACCACACCGTCTAATCCACACTTATAACAGAATATGGTCCGCTTTTGCTCTGGGTATTCCACGAAACCATGCCCCTAACCCCTCAGTTCCAACACGAGTACTGTAAGCACGGAGTAGGTACATTTCGTTCTGGTATTTTTTCTTGCACTTCCTCGTCTCACCTTCCTGCTGGCCGCGGAAGGTGAGACGAGACCCCTCAACCTGATCAACTTTTGAACTTCGTGAAAGAAGTAGTCCACTGATTCTCCCTGGAGTTGCCCTCTCTCCACTAGCTCCCGCATTAGCTCAAAGTCACTTTGGGCATCCCTGTATTGTCTTAACAATGTCAACTAACCCTCGCATTGGTCCTCAAGAATAGCCAATACCATTCTCTGGCCAGACCCTTTACCATTTGCTGGAAATCTCTAACGATTTATAGCTGCTTCCCAATAACCTCCCATGTGAGGTGCAGAAGGTGGGTTGAATTTCCACTCAATGCTATAATCTGTTAGATAGCGGTGGATCTCCGAATTTTTCATTGCTTTATCATAAACAATACTTGCTCCTTTTCCGCTCCTACAAAATTTGTGCCATTATCAGAATAGTAATGACAGTATCCGCGCCGTGCCACGAATCTTTTCAAAACTCCTATGAAAGTTCCAGCAGAAATATCTCCCGAAAGCTCCAAGTGCATCACGCCCGTAGCCATACAAACAAAAACAGCGACGTACCCCTTCACGAGCCTTTTGAAAACTTCAAATTGAAAATTCCAGCCATATCAACGCCAGTGGAGAAGAATGGACGTGTGATATTCACTCGAAAATCAGGAAGATCTGCCATGATTTGTTGAGTTTGATCAGTACTTTGACGGCAGCAAGCCACACATTCCCGATAGATTTCACGGACAGCATTCCTTAATCCTAACACCCAAAATTTATGTTGCAATGCAGTTTGCATTAATAACGGGTCACCATGATACAACATTTTATGCAAGTCATTTAAAATCAAATTAACGATACAAGATTTGCTATGGAGTATAATCGGAAATTTAGCGTCTAAAGATATAGACGAACAACGTATTCTTCCACCAACTCTCAATATACCTATTAAATATGCGTGCGCTAATGACTTTTAATATATATTAATGTTTATTGCCATATGAAGATGAACAGATAAATGTACAATGAGAATGTATATACTCGTATGTATGTGTTGTATTGATGATCGCTACGTTGCGCGATGTGTATTGCTTGACGTCCACTGATCGGCTTTGCAAACGATAGAGCGATGTACGATAGCATACACAACACCCCTTAATACCCAGAATAGAAATGCGTAGGCTTTCTATTGCGGCTGGTCCTACGAGGTGTAGGTGGAGCCGGTGATGAATGAGCCACTGGATGTGGACTTACTGGCGGAGATTCAGCTTCATTAGTAGGCTCCAAAATACTATGATCACACGATGTTAATAAGTCCTCTGTAGCTGGACTTCCACAGTTGGCATCGTTCGATGGTGCTATACGATTCCTAAGCTGATCTTGGTGACGCTTGACGACCCGGGAGTCGCTCAGACGGACAGTGTATGATATAGGCCCAGTATGATCAAACACTTGTCCCTCGATCTATTATGGCCCAGCGGCGTAGTTACGGGCCCACACTGGATTACCTGAAATGAAAGATTTGTTTCTGGCAGGCTCGGTCAGCTTGCCGAAAGTGATTTCCTGTGGTTGTATTTTGTCGAAATACGATTGAAGCTGTCGGTTCATGAGCAGCTCTGCTGGAGTACGGTTTGCAGTTGCATGCGGCGTGATGGTTGAACACGAATCTAGCCAAACTGAGATCTATGTTCGTGTTTCGTTCCAGCTTCTTTAAGTAGTTCTTCGTGGATTGAACCATTCGTTCTGCTTGCCCATTTGTTGCCGGATGAAACGGAGCAGAGCGTATGTGGCGAACTAAATTGTTGTCCATGAATTCCTTGAATTCTGCTGATGTGAATGCTGTGCCATTGTCCGGCACTATCTCATCAGGAAGACCATGAGTGGCAGCCAGTTGTCGAAGGAACTAGACTGCGGCTCCCGTAGATGTAGACGGAACAACTGCGACCTCCAACCATTTGGAGAAAGAATCGACTACCAAGAAGAAAGTCTTGCCTGGCCGGCAAAGTCGATGTGTAAACGAGACCACGGAGTCCTAGCCGACTCCCAATGGTGTGATTCAGTTTTCGATTCCTCGTTCCTATTCTGTTGACACGGAATGCACTTCTTCACAGTATGCTCAATTTCAGCATCAATGTTGGGCCACCATACATAACTGCAAGTCATTGATTTCGTCTTGACGATTCCTGGATGAGGCGCGTGAAGTGCTCGTAGAATAGATGCTCGAGCCGGTGGTGGAATAACTGCACGATTACCCCACACGAGAACTCCTCTATTTGGAGTGAGTTCATCTCGGCGGCAATAGAGCGGATATAAGCTGATTGAACGCTCAATTTTGGTGCTAGGCCATCCCCTTAACACCCAGTTCAAAACTTTGGAGAGATCCTGATCCCTCGAAGTTTGGGACGCAATTTGCTGTGCCTTTATGACTGAATCGGCTGATAATTCAATCATGAGAACATCTTGGGATGATGTTGACTCAGTTGTTGCCGCGATAGGACAGCTGCTCAAGAAGTCTGCATTGCCAATTTTTGCTCCAACGCGATGTATGAGGTTAAAATCGTATGCGTTGAGAAAAATTTATCGGCGCAGCATTGTGTTCGAAATTACATTAGGAACTGCTTTTCTTGTAGTGAAGATTCCTTATAAATGGCGGTGATCAGTGACGAGTGTAAACGATCGACCATAAAGGTAGTTGTGGAATTTTTTTACTCCTCAGACGAGCGCTACTGCTTCTCTATCTATTTGTGCATAGTTGCGTTCTGCTTTGGACAGTTTTCGTGAGTAGAATGCGATTGGCTTCTCCGATCCATCTGATAATTTATGGCTGAGGATTGCTCCGAGTCCATATGGCGATGCGTCACTTGTTAGTACTAGCGGCAACTGCGCAGCGTAGTGGACTAACACGTCGTCTGATGTGATAAGTTTCTTTAGTTTGCAGAAAGCAAAGTCGTGCTCTTTCTGCCAAGTCCAGTGAGCGTTTTTATCCAAAAGGCGGTGCAAAGGTTCTGCAACTGTCGCCTTGTGCGGCAAAAACGCATGGTAGAAGTTGAGTAGACCCAGAAAAGCTTGAAGCTGCTTTTTGTCCTTGGGTGCTGGTGCAGCATTGACCTTTTCCGCAGATGGCCGTATACCAAAAGCGTCGACTTTGAAGCCCAGAAATTCTATGGATGGTACACCAATCTGACATTTGTCTTTGCGTAAGCGTAGACCAGCTTTATCGAACTGTGACAATACTTCGTTTAGCCTGGAAGCCAGCTCTTCCTCTGTTTTGCCCATGATCACTATATCGTCGAAATACGGCAAAACACCAGGAATGTTCTGTAGAGTACCCTCGATACAGCTTTGAAATATGCCAGGAGCTGATGCAATACCAAATTGAAGTCTGGTCACCTTGAACGCACCCTTGTGCGTGGAAATAGTTTGTAGTGACGCTGAACGTTCGTCGACTACTAGCTGCTGCTACGCTTGTGCCAAGTCGATTTTTGCAAATATTGATCCTCCTTCAATTGATGCTAACAGTGTACTGACTGCCGGTATTTGGTGGCAGTGTGGTTTGACTGCCTGATTTAACGTTGATTTATAGTCGCCACAAATTCTGATTGATCCGTCCTTCTTCACAACTGGTACTATTGGAGTTGACCAATCGGAGTACTCCACTGGCTCCAAAATACCTTGACTGCATAAACGGTTGATTTCGTCCTCGACGAGCTCTTTGATGGCAAATGGAATCCGGCGTGGTAGAAGTTTGACTGGCGGCACGGACTCATTGATATGCAGCGATACTGGAGGCCCCGTATAGCGACCAAGATCTGACGAAAATAAGTGTGAGAACGGTCTTAATGTTGACCCCGCTATTGATGGCAAACACGCCTTCCATGCGTATGCCCAGGGCGTCAAACCAATTGCATCCCACTAGATTTGAGCTGCTCACGTCAGCGATGATGAGCGGCAGATTTTCAATTTTATGACGATTGTAACAAATTGAAACATCAATAATCCCCTTGGTTGGGATTTGTTGTTGTTGATAGTCACTAAGGTCCAAGTCTCACTTCAAAAGATCTGGCTTTTTGGTTGACCAGATGTGATTGAACGTACTTTCTGTCATGATAGTAACTGGCGAACCTGAATCCACTTCGAATGAACAAGAGCGCCCATTGATTAGCACTGAAATGGACTTCTTCTGGTTGACCACTGGAACTATTTGATTGATGGATCCTCCACGAGGTGATCGATGATTCTGTGCTACTTGGTGTGCTTGTTTTGAGCTCGATGTGGGTATGAACGACCTTGAGGATTGCGCGCTACGACACGCGCGCTGTAGATGACCCTTGCGGCCACATGCATGGCATACACTTTCACGATGTGGGCACTGC
The DNA here is from genome assembly GCA_920105625.2 of Clusia tigrina. Lineage (NCBI taxonomy): Eukaryota > Metazoa > Arthropoda > Insecta > Diptera > Clusiidae > Clusia > Clusia tigrina. The sequence continues at coordinate 167,256,671 of OV050030.1, read as the reverse complement.
ACGCGGTTATGTTGACCGCCGCAGCCGCCACATGTATGCTGTTTGTTATAGTTTCTGTCGTTACTGTTATTGCGCTGATTAAACCGATGTGAACGACCCGACTTGATGGCCAGTACAGATGGAAATTCGCTGGAGTGTCTGATGGCCATAGCGCTGAGTGCTGCTGCCTCGCTAGACATAGCACGCTCGATGACTCGTTGCACTGTTAACTCAGTTTCGGCCAGAAAACTTTTCTGCAGCACCTCGTCCTTCATGCCGCACACAAAACGGTTTTGTAGCATGCGATCCAGCGCCGTACCAAATTTGCAGTATACTGCCAACGTACGCAATGCTGCCATATAGCAGCTGACGGACTCGCCCGCGTGTTGATCACGCTTGTGGAAATGATAAAATGCAGCAATCTCGGATGGCCGAGGAGAAAGATGATCGGTCAATATCTTGTATATATCCGATAAATTCAAATCACTGACCTGTTTGGGTGATGCCAATGATGTCAATAGATCGAACGGCACTTCACTGTATGTATGTCGCTCGCTTCGCTCCGACGCCGACGTTTCTCTATTCTGTTTTGTCTTCTTTCTCGACAACTTGCGAATTCTTGTGCAAGCTTTGTTCTTTATTTCTTCTTGTAATTGCGTATGTAATATAAGCAAATATATATACGAGTATACACGATTCAACGCACGCAATTTAATGATTAATCGCTAATCCCATCCTCGTCGCCAGTATTAAATATGCGTGCGCTAATGACATTAAATATATATTAATGTCTATTGCCATATGAAGATGAACAGATAAATGTACAGTGAGAATGTATATATGTATGTGTTGTATTGATGGTCGCTACGTAGCGCGATGTGTATTGCTTGACGTCCACTGATCGACTGACTTTGCAAACGATAGAGCGATGTACGGTAGCATACACAACAATACCCTTAGCATCTAAGAATATATTCAATCTCGATAGCGGGCTGCGAAGCGGAATAGCTTTAGATTGCATGCAGCATTTAATCTCTTCAAGGAATATAACTGCGTGAGTGCTTTTAATCCAGATTTCTTCGGCTTTGATCAGTTCATGCTGCATTAGTTTGCCAAGATCCCGGCAATTCTTTTCACATATTTTGGCGATGAATCGAATCCAATAAGCGGTGCTGCGCATTAAATGACTAAATGAGTTGTAGTTCATCAATAGTTTACAAAAGGAGTTATTCTCCACGGCATGTGCACACAATTTCCTTGTGCGGGCTTCTAGTTGCATAGAGGTATTTTCTGTTCTTGAGGCAGGCCATTGCGTAGTTGACTGAGAGAGCCACGCTGGACCCTTCCATCACAACTCATGAATAGCTAATTTCGAAACTGACAAACCCCTAGAAGCACAGTCCGCAGGGTTTTCATGCGTGGAGACATAAAACCACTTTTCGGGCGTTATAATATTCTGCACTTTAGCGACGCGATTTGCTACAAATATAGTCCATTTGCTAGGATGACTGAGTAACCATGCAAGCGAATTTTTGGAATCCCTCCAACCATAAACATTTGCAACAAGATTACTAAATGATTGCTTAATACATTCACTCAAATTAGGGCCTAAAACTACAGCGCATAGTTCTAGTTTCGGAATAGGAATTGCTGAATCTGGTGAAACTTTATCCATCGGCATATTCGGTGCGTGCGTACACTAACCCAGCGTAGGCAACCTCTGAAGCATCGGCGAAGCAATGTAGGTCTGTCTTAGAGCCCTCAACGCCATTACCAAGCCAACGTGGAATGCGGAGATTAGTAAGAGTCTTTAAATCATCTCTATGTTTTAACCAAATATTTAGCCACTATATCAAACCGGTACAAGATCATTCCATCCAATATCCAATTTCCATATGTGCTGAAATAACGTTTTTGGTACTACCGTAACTAGAGCTATCTTGCCCGTGGAATCGAATAGCCGACAAGAGTCTGATAATAGCTCCCTTTTCGTGAAAAAAGTCGACGGAGAGCTTAGCTTGACAACATAATGTAGAATATCTCCATTTGAATTCCACATTAATCCCAATGTGTGAACGGTTTCATCCTCATCCAGCAAATGTGATTGGTTTTGTTCAGTGTCTTCGGGTATTCGAGATATAACTAATTGCGAACATCCGTTTTCTAATGTAGCTGTTACACTCTTTCTAATATTGTTTAGCTCCTCTTCTGATGAGGAGCCTGTGAGTAGGTCATCCATATAAAAGTCCTTGATTATAATGTTAGCAGAGATCTCATTTCCAGATTCCTTTGCGGTTTGTTGCAATGCTCTAATTGCGTAATCTGCACTAGATGCAACACCATACGTGACGCGTAACATGCGATAATCCCGTAGTGGATCCTCAGATGATTTTCTTCATATTAAACGCTGATAATCAGTATGCTCCTTGGCAAGCTTCACTTGGCGATACATAGCGGCGATATCAGCGATTAGCGCATAGCGATGCGTTTGAAACCTATTCAAAATGCATACCAAATCTTGTAATTTTGGCCCGATCATAAGCGTATCATTCAAATAATGTGAATTGGAAGTCTTTTGCGAGGCGTTGAACACAATGCGAGCTTTGGTGGTTTCGCTAGATTCTTTGATCACTGCATGATGCGGCATATAATAACTGTTATGTGAGTCAAAATTCCAAATGTCCTTGATCCAGCATGGTTTGTATAAACTCATGATAACTGTTTCTTAGATTAGAGTTATATGAAAGTCGCCATTCATAACCATTCCTTTCCATTCTTAACCATGACTGGACAGCAATATTTCGAGATTCTCCAAGCACAGCATCACCTTTGAATGGTAGAGTGACTACGAACGGCCATCAGGATCCTTTTTGTATTCTGTGGCGAAAAGTTCTTCCCACCGCACTTCTTCTGGAATATTAATCTTCTTATTTAGCACCTCCTCAACTTTGATTATGGCTTTTCGTAGATCCGAGTCCGCGAATAAACATGTTGTGTTGCAAGGTGCGGATGTTGTGCGCTTCGTTTTACCAAATAATACAAATCCGAAAAAGTTTTTTTGTGCAATCGGAGTGTCCTCTGGACCTTTGACGATGTTCGTATCCAAAAGATCAGGTATCGAGTCTGCACCAATAATCAAATCTATAGAAGCTGGTGTACAGAAATTAGGAGCAGCCAGTTTTAACCCGTTAATATGAGGCCAATTGGCATAAGCGACTTTGTTTGGTGGTAAATACCTAGTTAATTTGTGTAGTACCAATGCAGACATGGTGTGATACTCAACTCTGTCTAAAGGCATGAGTGAGACAAATACTTCCCCTTTCACAGCGCTCTTCGACCCACCAATTCCACTCACAATGACTTCACTGCGTTGCCTCTTTAAGCATAATTTCTGAACGCAGGATTCTGAAATAAATGATTAGTGTGAACCATTATCGAAGAAAGCACGAAAGACATATGTTTTCCCAGAGTTATCTGCAATTCGTACTAAAGCAGTTGCCAAACGTACGGGCCTATTTACTGAAGCGGATAATGCGGTTGCATCCACCGTGTCCGTTACAGCTCGAGAGGAGTTTCTGTTCTTGTCCCTTACATAATTTTCATTAATCGATCCAAAATTATGCAACAGAGTATGATGACGCTTGTGGCAGACCCTACAGGTGGAGGAACTTCGACAAACGTTGCTTTTTTGCATCCCGCTCAAGCAGTTGTAACACAGTCCCCTTTCTTTGGTGACTTGAGATCTTGCATGCGAAGATAAACTTCGAAAATTAATACATTCATAGATCAAATTCTTACCGGAACAATAACTACCTTCTTTTCCTGCGGCGTTGTTTACTGGTGCAGCGTGCCAAGCTGTATTGCCCTTGCTTGCGCCTAAAGCGTTGTTGTTTTTATTAGCGGCGTACGCACCAGGTGATTTCATTACCTCTAATGAACGGCAGCGAGCTTCTCAAAATTTATGCAAATCTTCTAGCCTAGGCGTCGACTCGTCTGTAAGTGATAGCTCCTATTGACGTCGAGTTTCACTAGCAAGGCGATGAATAATTGCATGAATAAGGAAATCAACATAATACTCAACATACACCTTCATAGCTTTAAGAGCGCGCACATTTTGCATCATTGGATCAAGCACACTTTTGATGGCACAGCTCGAATCCGAGCTTATCTTTTGAACCGCAAAAATTGCGCTTAAATGGTGATCTTTTATCACCCGAGTTATCTGGTATGTATCCCGCAAGAAATCCCATGCTTCAACATGAGATTAATTGCAGCGGATCACCCATTAAGCAACAGCGTAAGTAGTGCAGCTTTTGACTAGAAGTCAAAGCTGCCTGGTTTATTATAGTAGCATTAAAACTGTCAAAAAACGACAACCAACTGGTTAGATCACAAGAAAAATGTGGCAACTCGAAAAGCAGCAGTTTTATGTTAGCTCAAATATTGTTTCCACGCTCTGTAACCACTGCCTTTGATTCGGGTTGCGATTTTTCAACCTTAATTTGATTGTCTAGCATTTTCTTAAAGTTGGCGACTGCGTTGATATAGTATTCTTCGGCTTGCTCTCTCGGTGCGTCTTCAGGCGTTTGTGTTTCCGATCCGCACGATGCTTCCACCCTCTCTTGCACATCACAGAATTTCTCCCACTCTTTATCAGCCAATTTTATATACGCTTCCAGTTGATGCTGGCTATATACTGCTTTGCTGTCTCTGCTTTTCAACAAATAGCGAGCCAAAGCTCTGAGCCCGCTATCCCTTAATTTGTTTTCACTCATTTTTGTCTGTCTTTCCTTTCACTATGCAGTGTTATTTTAAACTTGCAACACCAGTTATCACGAATCAAAAAAATATATGCAAACCACTTTAATATGAAAATATAACTGTTCTTTATATTGGCAAGTGCATACATGTCCATATGTATATTCTTCCAAACAGATTTTAACTTTAGTTTTACATAAACATATATTAAGTTTGTTCACTTTATTTGAACGTTTCGATAATTTAATTAAACTTAAGTTTTTTAATTCAAATAACCGATCCTGCTCGAAGGACCAATTTGTAGCCTTCTTAAAAATGATAATGAAATGCATTTGCTGGTTAAATTGCTACTGATATAATTTATTGTGCATTGTGTGCATGAAAGGGAGGGCAAAGGTTAAAAATACAAGGGTCATGGGTAAAAATGAATACAATAAAATAGCGAACATAATTGGCGCGAACAGTTCTTAACCTAACTTTAAACACTTCTTATCATTAGTCATATATTTTATTCTCTTCCCAAGCAGCAGACACGTAGAGCAACACTCAACACTATACTCACCTTAGACGCTAACCTACCCACACATACCGCATCATATAACAGGAATAAATTTGTTTCTTTTATCTTTTAAAACAACTAATAACCACTTCCCTTTTCAGATTCCTTAACCTCCCCTCAGCTGCTTCCAGCTTCGCACCACCGCAGCAGTTCTCGACACCCGTAAGTGATTCTTTCTTACTATTGTTTTATGTCCTTCGCATGGAACACTATTCCCTAGGGATTCACAACTCTGCACCTTACAAATTTTCTGCAAAACTTTGCATTCATATTCCACGAAAATTACTCAATATAAAATTGCGTCTATATACTTCCTGGCCCGCATATAACTTCCGCGCCAACTTATAGCCAAAGCCGTTGGTGAACATATTTTGTCCAAATAAAGCGACACCCCCGTCACTGAATGTAGTGAACCTCTCAAACCACACTCGATTTCAGAGAGGTACCTACCCCAGTGACTATGATCGTTATCCAAGAACGCTCTTACAGTGTTCAGTACGGAATGGTTGACCCTTGCGGAAGCTATCGCCCGGGGCCGAATAGACTGCGGTCCTAATGTGGTGTATTTTATAGCCTTCAATCCAATTTTTTAACTCTACCTCCGTGAACTGACTCCCATTATCCGAGAAAATAACCTCCGGCACTCCGAACTTATGGAATACTCCTTCCGTCAGGTAACTAATTACGTTCTTCGCTGTCGCTTTTCGCATCGCTTTCAGGAACACGAACTTCGAGAAATGGTCTAGCACCACTAATACATAGGCGTTTCCCAATTTAGACCGATGGTAAATCCCTAAAAAATCTATGTACAATCTCTGGAAAGGTCTTTCAGTTTCCCCTTCCCATCCCATAACTGGTCGCAGGGCCTGGTTACTACTCTTAGTTTCCTTACACACTCTACACACCCTCATATGATTCCTCACTTGCCCCACCATGCCTGGCCAGTAATAAAATGCTCTTAATCGATGGAAGGTCTTTGCTATCCCCCATGGTTTGCAGTTTTTGATTCATGTGCCTGGGTTATTAAAGTTGAGGTTAACGCCTCCGGTACCCACAACTTCCATCCTCCTCATCTCCTGGGAAACATGTACGCTTAAAAACCATTCCTTCCTCTAGCTTCACTTCTGGAAAGGCTTCTGGGATCTCCTCTATAAGCCGTACTCTACTCAATTTATCTTCTGACTCGAACTCGATTTTCTCTAACACTACTACTTGTCACTACCCTTTCGATGTTCTATATTGAAATCGTAAGCCTGCAACTGTAACAACCACCTTAACAATCGCCCTGTTAAGTCGCAGAGCGTCATCAGAGATTTCAAACTGGCATGGTCAGTTATTACCGTAAAAGGCATAAGTTCCACATACGGACGGAAACGTTTCACGGGTGCCACCGCCGCAAAGCACTAATTTTCCGTCACGCTTTAATTCTGCTGTGCCTGATTAAATTTTTACGAGTAAAAAGCAATTGACCGATCCATACGCTCTTCATTTAATTGGTACAGGACTGCCCCAATCCCCACTTGTGAGGCATCGCACTGGATGTAAAAAAGTTTCTGGAAAGCTTCAAAAGCAACAACTCCTTGCTCAGTGATTACAAATTTCGGGAGTTTCTTGGGAGTCTCCGTCAACGGGGCCGCTTTTTGAGCAAAATCATTCACGAACCGCCAATACCAACCAGCTGTTCCTAAAATCCGCGGATCAGTCTTTAATACTCCTCCTCCAATAACTAAGTCAAAATAACTCAATTATCTGAAGCAGAACTTGGACTTTCTTAATCCTATAAACTGGTTGGCCTTCCTGAAGCTTCCGGCTACCTCACTTAATATTCGCATATGCGATGAGAAGTCTCTTGATATTACTATGAGGTCATCCAAATACAAAAACTCATTACACTTTAACTTTTGGGGAATTACCTTATCAATCGGCCTACACAACCGCTGAGCCGCGTTGCATAGACAAAACGGCATTACCCTAAACTGGTACAGCGGCAGCCCAAGCAGCCACTGCTAATGCCATCATTTGGTCTACGTCGGCTAATATCGATCCTTCACGGATTCTCCCCCTGAACTAAACAAATACTATCTATGATTTCATATAGAAGGCCTCCCCAGGCCATGCACTTCGTAAGACTGAAAGTCCTGTTTTACGCTACCCAGCTTTTCCTGTTGTCTTACTAATAAATCATGCAGCTCCCGCCGCCTCACTCTTTCCCTCGCTGGGGATAAATCCCCAACATACCTGGCGCTAGGCTGAACTTTTGCCAAACATTTACCCCTAAATAAACCTCTTGGTGCAGCGTAGGGCACAGAAAAAAGGATATATAGTTACTTTCCCCGTTAAACTGCACAGGCACTGTTACTCTCCCCAACACTGGCTGTTTATGTCCGCTAGCCGTACTTACTATAGGAGAATACCTCCGCACCTTCAACCCTAAGTCACTCACCAGTTTTGTACAGTATTTTTCTAATACATTCACTGGTGCTCCAGTATCTAGTAGGCCTCCGATTCTTTTCCCAAAAATTGTTACCTCCGCAAACGGCATCTTCTCGTCCATATTACCCCTCTCTACAGTTTCCATCACTCTATTGGTTACTTCCCCACAAGTATCCACTCCTCTACGGGATTTCGGTCGGAACCCGGTTTTCCCGTACTCTCCGCATTCCAACCGCCGTGTCCCGACTGGCATCTCGGGCATTTGTGAGTCACCACACCGTCTAATCTACACTTATGACAGAATATAGTCCGCTTTTGCTCTGGGTATTCCACGAAACCATGTCGCCTAACCCCTCAGTTCAAACACAAGTACTGTGAGCACCGAGTCGGTACATGATTCTCCCGGGAGCTGCCCTCTCTCCACTAGCTCCCGCATCAGATCAAAGTCACTTTGGGCATTCCTGTATTGTCTTAACAATGCCTCCCTCAATGTATGCGAACTAACCCTCGCATTGGTCCTCACGAATAGCCAATACCATTCTCTGGCCAGACTCTTTACCAATTGGTGGAAATCTCTAACGATTTCCACCCATGCTTAACCTTTGGGAATTACCTTATCAATCGGCCTACACAACCGCTGAGCCGCGTTGCATAGACCAAACGGCATTACCCTAAACTGGTACAGCGGCAGCTCAAGCAAGGAAATTTACAAGATATTCGTTTTATAGGAAGATTAAGAACAATAATACTTATAACATCAACTTGTTTTAATATTTCTAATTTAGCATTATGTGGGATACCATTTTTAGCGGGATTTTATTCAAAAGATTTAAGTTTAGAAATAGTAAGTTTTAGTTATGTTGATTTTTTTTTCATTTTAAAAATTTTTTTTTTTTTGCTGCTGGTTTAGCTCTTTGTTATTCTTTTCGATTAATTTATAACTCAATAACAGGAGTTTTAAAATGTGGGGCTTTAAATATATTAAATAATCAGGGGTTAATTATATTAAAGGGTATATTAGAAATATTAATTATAAGAATTATTGGAGGAAGAATACTAATATGATTAATTTTTTCTAAGCCTGTTTGTATTATTTTGCCTTTATATTTAAAGTTATTAACTTAACATTTCTTTTTATTTTATAAATAAATCTTTCAAACATGTTTTTTTTGTTTTATTTATAGGGTTAATATGATTTATGCCTTATTTATCTACTTATGGATAAGTTTTTTTCCTTTAAATATAGGGAAATTTGTTACAAAATCAGTTGATCAGGTTTGATCTGAATTATTGGGGGGTCAATCTATTTATAAAAAGTTAGTTAATTTTTCTCAGTTATTAAATATTTTACAAAATAATCATTTAAAAATGTATTTACTATCATATTTTATAGGCCGGTAGAAAATCTTTCGACTGAACCCTCCCCGAGGGTACCGGCTGGTAATAGGTCTACAATGGCATCAATTGTCTGATGGTGCTGGATCTAGCTAAGGTCAGGATGTAGCGTTCAGTGTTTGATGCTCCTTATTAGTACAGAATTGAGAGGGTCACGCGACCCGTGCTGATGAAATGCCAGGCTAGAGGCCCTGTTAAATATTCTAGTCGTAGACGGAGCCCCGAATAAAAGGCGCCCTTCGGTGGTAATAACCTAGCTCGGATATTGCGGATCTCTGTCCGAGTGGTGTTTATATTCTCCGCAAAAAGAATCTTCATGAAGAACCAAAAAAAGAAACAAAAAATTCCGCGGGACATCACCGCAATTCAATTGGCAAATCAGATGGAGCAAAGATTGATGAGCCAATGCTTCGTGGGGTAAGATCACCCGCTAAGCCCAAATCAAATGCTGCTGCGGTCAATGAACGAAGACCTTCATCCGTGACCAACACAATGGGTGGACCTATGGGACCCACAATGACAGTAGGCGGGATGGGTGGTGCAGGAATTCGGAAACTTTCTTCCGATGATGTGCCATCTACTTCTGCTGCTGCCAGGGCAAAAATGGGACCAACTCAACAAACTCCCATCTCCACTAAGGAGAGATTGTTGACACTGGGAGTAAAACTGGGGGACAAAGGGAGTAATCCATCCCGTCCTACCAACTCGGAGAAAACCTCCAGGAGGGCCACGAGAGCAATCCCTCTTCCTGATCGTGGTCAACCTGGGGGTTTGGATGACTCGGGAAGAAAGGAGCTAAGTGGAGCTGGAGTCAGATGGTACCTCACCTACCTGTCTCAGGGTTTGCAACCAGATGATGCTCTTGCCAAGGCAAAGGAGCACAGGGTTGTGAAGGATTCGGCTGGCACAATATCACAACCGAATTTAAACAAGAACCTGAAGAAAGGGGTACGAAACACCTTTTCTAATAATCTTGACCCAGCCAAAAAGAGGAAGACGGCAACACCGTTAGGCCCACCCAGTCGTGGAGGGTCCAAGGCAGCAGGTAGCTACGCTAAGGTGGCGTCCGTCACCAAGGTGGCTGTTGTTGCTGCGGACTATCCGAACACCATCCTGACTAGAGAGGAGCTGACAAGTGATGAGCAGATGTTGCTTGAGAGGCTGGTTGATGAGTGGACCAAAGAATTCTCCTTCGATGGTATCCACTTCAAGCCTGACTTCCTGAGCATCGACTGCTGTTCGACGGACTCGGTGGAATGAATGAAAGGGTCATGGCGCAGCTTTCAGTGAGAGAGGGCGTCAGTTTGGTCGCCAAAGTGGGAGACAACATCCCACAATCACACACAGTCTTCCTCCCTCGTAGTAGTGGACAAGAGGTAGCTGTGTCACTAAAGTTTCTCTCCATCCAAAATATTGGGCTGAACACCAATTTCTGGAGAGCATGGAGTTGCAAGGACGAGGGCAACGGACAGTTGTTGTCCGTAGAAATTGATGATGGGTCCATGCAATTAATAAATAGCTCGGGATATGCGTTGAACTACCGATTTAGCAAAATCAAAGTTGGTTGTTCCAAACGTACTCAGGAAAAGCCCAAGGTAGAGGAAGTAAAGGAGACAAACATCCCACCTCTGTCAGAGGTAACTACGAGTAGTAGGCTCCCCCAGCTGAACCGAAGACTGTGGCCCCTGAAACCTCTTCCAGGGCCCCCAGTCTTGAGATAGGGACTGAGGCCGCATACTGTCCTTCACTGGTACACAGTCTGGAGGATGTCTCTATGGACGAGGCGGACGAAGATGGGAATAACACCATCCCGTCACAACCTTTTCCATAAGATGACCAGACCGAAAGTGGCTCGAGCAAACATCCATCATGCCAGAGCAGCCTCGGCTGTCATTGGGAGGGTGTTTGCCAAGAACAAAATGGGGCTTGCCCTCATTCAAGAGCCATGGTGTTTCAAATGTCAAATTAGGGGCCTTTCTAGTAAGTTTACAAAGGTAATATGGGATGCCAATGCGGACATTCCCCGCACCTGTATCCTGATTAGAAATGATATTAGATACTTTTGTCTTTCAGAATTCATGTCGCGAGATCTCACACCCATCATGGTAAAGTACATAGATGATGGGGGCTCTCGCGACATAGTCGTTGCATCGGCCTACTTTCCGTGAGATATGAATGACATCCCGGAAGAAGTCTATAAGCTGGCGACGTATTGCCTATCCAAAAGCACACAATACCATCTGGGGTAGCAGTGACACCAATTATCGGGGTGGGTCAGTTCTAGAATTTTTATTATTACTTAATTTATATATATTGAATAAGGGGAACACACCCACTTTTAGAAATGTAATTAGGGAGGAAGTTCTTGATCTGACTTTCTGTAGTCCAGAGCTAACTGATATTGTTAACAATTGGAAAGTTTCGGACGAACCCTCTCTGTCGGACCACAGCATAAATGTACGGGGGACTGGGAAGAATATAAAAAAGAGTGGACGATCTATAAAAAAGAGATTAGATAAACCAAAAGGAGTAGTTTTAGATACTTTTGTGAAAGTGTAGAATCGACTCCTGCAGTAGCACGACTCCATAACTAGAGCTCTTGCGAAAAACAAAGTTGATTTAAAGCTGGCATTGAGATCTGAGGATGGGACGCTCATGGCGAATGAAGAGGATCGCACTCTCCTTTTGCTGCGTGTGCACTTTCCTGGGAGCTCGATCCAGTTACCGCCATCTTTGCAGATGGATTATCTTACTAGAAGAACAAGCAAAATTGGCTGGAAGGTGGCCAAAGAAATCATAACTACTGAAAATTTGAGATGGGACATCAGCTCTTTTCAGCCATATAAATCACCGGGTGCGGATGGTATTTTCCCAATCCTGATTCCGCGACCGGTAAATATCATTAGGGCAAGTCTTGCTTTTGGGTATATACCGGAAGCATGGCGCAGAGCTAGAGTGGTATTTATTCCCAAGGTAGGCAAGAAGGATATGGCCCATCCCAAATCATTCAGGCCTATCAGTTTGACATACTTTGTACTAAAAGCAATGGAGAAAATAGTTAATATACATCTCCTTGAGACCGTATTGAAAAGAGAGCCTTTACATCCTTGTCAGTTTGCATATATTGCGGGAAAATCGACTAAAACCTGATTTTATTCAGGCAGCACTGGATAAAAAAGAAATAGCACTTTGTGCCTTTAGGGCTCTTAACAATAGAGGAATAGATAATACCACTTCCAATTAGATACGAGCTTTACTCAACAGTAGACTGACTGAAACTGAAGCAGGTGACAAATCTATTAAAGTCAAAGTTAATCAAGGATGTCCGGGGTGGGGGTTATTATCACCCATTTTGTGGAGCATAGTAGTTTATGATCTTCTGGTAAAACTCACAAATCTAGTAATATCATGTCAAAGATATGCGGACGATATTGTGATAGTAGCTAAAAGAAAATCTGAATCCACTCTTTGTGATATTAAATGATTTTAAATGCTGTAAAATATCAACAAAGTAGTGAAGGCCCAAGGAAAAATGACAGCTACAACAAACAAGACAAGGAAAACAACAAAGTGTTGGAGGTGCCCCAACAGATCCCGCACTTCTTGGAGGTTATACACTGCGGTTGGCTATTTAAAGACTAAATCCACCAAGAGCTCATTCTCTTTCTTCTTCAGCAATCGACGAAGACGCATCGTCCGTCAACGTTTTTATTCTCCGATTGGCAGTGTAGATACACTAGTATACCACGGCGCTTTTGACTCCAGCACACAGCGAAGGTAGACTAGGCTGACTTCTCCGTTCTTTTTTATTTGACATACACTTACAAGACAGACCAGGGAGATTATGGTTCTTACCGATTCTCTCTGCGACTACTACAGTAACCAAAGAAAGCCCGAAGTTTACGGCTTTTGCCGATTCTCTATGGGACTAATCTAATTACAAGACAGAGCCAGGAGCCTATGGTTCTTACCGATTCTCGCGGAGACCAACGCGAACAAAGAATAGCAACAACAGTCAACACACAAACAGAACGACGTGTAAGAATAGTTTTATAAACTAGTAAAATATTTTATATATGTAATAAAATAAGAGGCGAATACTTATAAAAATTATTATAAGAACGAACATAACTAATTAATTTCTGTTAACGACCCCTAGAGTCCGCTGAGTTCTACCCTAGCCAAATATAGTCCCTCCATTTACACACCATAAATTCAAACACTCGATAGACAGCTTTCGACCGAAAGCTCTGGCTTATATACCGGCTGCGATATCGGAACTAAAGCTCCCTCTCGTTTCAGTGTTGGTCAATCTTCGGAACATATCTCTGAACAGGCATGTATAGCAGCTACCACGGACAGTTTCTCTAATGAAAACAAACACCAAAAACCACGGACACCCGCACCATAATTTACACTTTTGTTACATAAATATATATTGAAAAGTACACATTAAAAACTGTGTGCACAGCCATTCCTTAATAATAAAGGGGTTCATAGAGCTTGATCTGAATCTAAAGTGCTGCCAAAGAAAACAAAATTAACAAGAAATATTAAGAATCTACAGAATCTTACTATACCTTATAATACTTAACTTAACTTTAATGTATTCATACACTTTAAATTTTTACCAATTGCGAAACTGAAACCAAATAATATTGTTGGTTGCTGAAACCGTTTGACAAAGCTGCCAGATATATCACTCACACGGACTATGTAGAGGTTTTCACCAAGCGAATTTGTTAGTCGTAGTTATGAATTTACGCTCCAAAATATAATTGTAAATGCAACTGAAATTAATCAAATGTTTTATTTACTACATTCTTAAATAAAGCACCATAAAACTCACTTTAAACTATGTCCATGGTTGTATTTAAAAGACAAGCAAACGCAAGAAAAGAACAGCTACTACATCAAAGAAAAATGCACATTTCAACCATTTATTAGCATAGAAACTCAACTTCGCGAAACCAACAACAAAAATCAATGCAAAAAAAATCTCATTAACATACGAGAAAAATTGTATTCACTATGTACCGACTGAACCCTCCCCGAGGGTACCGGCTGGTAATAGATCTACAATGATATCAATGGTCTGATGGTGCTGGATCTAGCTAAGGTCAGGCTGTAGCGCTCATTGTTTGATACTCCTTAATAGTACAGCACTGCGAAATACACCTTGACTATGGTTCAAAGGTAAGGGCTGGATCAAGGTGCCACTCGTGCCATGCTGGTGATCTACCAGGCTAGAGGCCCTGTTAAATAGTCTAGTCGTGAACGGAGCCCCCGAATAAAAGACACTCTTCGGTGGTAACAGCCTAGTTCGGATATTACGGATCTCTGTCCGAGAGGTCTGGTCTCCGCCACAAAGAGTTTTCATGAAAAAAAATAAATTAAATAAAAAAATTCCACGGGACATCCAATTCTGCTGCTGCCAGGGCAAAAATTGGACCAACTCAACAAACTCCCATCTCCACTAAGGAGAGTGTTGACACTGGGAGTAAAACTGGGGGACAAAGGAAGTAATCCATCCTGATCTACCACCTCGGAGAAAATCTCCAGGATGGCCAAGAGAGGAATCCCTCTTCCTGATCGTGGTCAACCTGGGGGTTTGGATGACCCGAGAAGAAAGGAGCTAAGTGGAGCTGGAGTCGGATGGTACCTCACCTACTTGTCTCAGGGTTTGCAACCAGATGATGCTCTTGCCAAGACAAAGGAGCACAGGGTTGTAAAGGTGGCTGTTGTTGCTGCGGACTATCCGACACCATCCTGACTAGGAAGGAGCTGACAAGTGTTGAGCAGATGTTGCTTGAGAGGCTGATTGGAGAGTGGACCAAAGAATTTTCCTTCAATGGTATCCACTTCAAGCCTGGCATCCTGAGCACCGACTGCTCTTCGACGAACTCGGTGCAATGGCTGAAAGGGCTCGTGACGCAGCTTTCAGTGAGAGAGGGCGTCAGTGTAGTCGCCAGAGTGGGAGACAACATCCCACGATCCCACACAGTCTACCTCTTCCTCCCTCGTAGTAGTGGACAAGAGGTAGCTGTGTCACTTAAGTTTCTCTCCAGCCAAAATATTGGGCTAAACTCCAATTTCTGGAGAATATGAAGTTGCAAGGACGAGGGCAACGGAAAGTTGTTGCCCGTGGAAATAGATGATGGGTCCATGCAATTAATAAAGAGCTCGGGATATGCGTTGAACTACCGATTTAGCAAGATCAAAGTCGGTTGTTCCATACATACTCAAGAAAAGCCCAAGGCAGAGGAAGTAGAGGAGACAAACATCCCACCCCTGTCAAAGGTAATTACGAGTAGTACGCTTCCCCCAGCTGAACCGAAGACTGTGGTCCCGGAAATCTCTTACAGGGCCCCCAGTGTTGAGATAGGGACTGAGGCATACTGCCCTTCGCTGGTACACAGTCTGGAGGATGTCTCTATGGACGAGGAGGGCGAATATGGGAATAGCACCATCCCGTCACAACCTGTTCCATAAGATGACGAGACTGAATGTGGCTCAAACAAACATCCATCATGCCAGATCTGCCTCGCCTGTCATTGGGAGAGTGTTTGCCAACAACAACATGGGGCTGATCCTCATTCAAGAGCCATGGTGTTACAAATGTCAAATTAGGGGCCTTTCTAGTAAGTTTACAAAAGAAATATGAGATGTCAATGCTGATATTCCCTGCACCTGTATCCTGATTAGAAATTATATTAACTACTTTTGTCTTTCAGAATTCATGTCCCGAGATCTCACACCCATCATGGTAAAGTACGATGATGATGATGGGGTCTCTCGCGATATAGTAGTTGCATCGGCGTACTTTCCGGGAGATTTGAATGACATCCCGGAAGAAGTCTATAAGCTGGCGAGGTATTATCTATCCAAAAGGATACCACTCTTGGGAGGCTGTGACTCAAACGCACACAATACCATTTGGGGTAGCAGTGACACCAATAAACGGGGTGAGTCAGTTCTAGATTTTTTATTATCACTTAATTTATATATTCTAAATAGGGGGAAATGTAATTAGGGATGAAGTTCTTGATCTGACTTTCTGTGGTCCAGAGCTAACTGATATTCGTCGGACCACAGTATAATTGAGTTCGATATAGGAGGTATCGCCACAAAAACGGTAGTTTTTAGTAATCTTAGATATACTAACTGATAATTATTCGATAGTTCAGTGCATTCACTACTCTCATCCTGAAACATCCAAAGAATATATAAAAATCCGGTAGAGCTAGAGGAGGGTGTCAATGAGCTGAATGAAATTATTTCCGAATCCTATGTTTTATCTTGTCCTCTAAGAACAAATAAAAACAGAAGGAATGTTCCTTGGTGGAACTCTAGACTGTCTACTAGACGTACTAAGGTACGTAGGCTATTCAATCTAGCTAAGGGTACGGGGGACTGGGAAGGATATAAAAAAAGAGTTGACGATCTATAACAAAGAGATCAGACAAGCCAAAAGGACTAGCTTTAGATCCTTTTGTGAAAGTGTAGAATCGACTCCTGAAGTAGCACGACTCCATAGAGCTCTTGCGAAAAACAAAGTTGATTTAAAGCTGGCATTGAAATCTGAGGATGGGACGTTCACGGCAAATGAAGTGGATCGCACTCTCCTTTTGCTGCGTGTGCACTTTCCTGGGAGCTCGATCCAGTTACCGCCATCTTTGCAGATGGATGCTCTTCCTAGAAGAGCAAGCAAGATTGGCTGGAAGGTGGCCAAAGAAATTATAACTACTGAGAGGTTGAGATGGGCCATCAGCTCTTTTCAGCCATATAAATCGCCGGGTGCGGATGGTATTTTCCCGATCCTTCTCCAAAGGAGTGGTGAGGCACTGATTCCGCGCCTGGTAAATATCACTAGGGCAAGTGTTGCTTTTGGGTACATACCGGAAGCATGGCGCACAGCTAAAGTGGTATTTATCCCCAAGGTAGGCAAGAAGGATATGGCCCATCCCAAATCCTTCAAGCCTATCAGTTTGACATCCTTTGTACTTAAAGCAATGGAGAAAATAGTTAACATCTCCTTGAGACGGTATTGAAAAGGGAGCCTTTACATCCTTGTCAGTTTGCATATATTGCGGGAAAATCGACTGAAACTGCACTATACCATCTGACTGTTTTTATTCAGACAGCAATGGATAAAAAAGAAATAGCACTTTGTGTCTTTCTTGATATTGAGGGGCTTTTAACAACACTCCTCATGAATATATGATTAGGGCTCTTAACAATAGAGAAATAGATAATATCACTTCCAATTGGATACGCGCTTTACTCAACAGAAGACTGACTGAAGCTGAAGCAGGTGACAAAACTGTTAAAGTCAAAGTCAATAAAAGGATGTCCGCAGGGTGGGGTATTATCATCCATTTTGTGGAGCATAGTAGTTGATGATCTTCTGGTAAAACTCACAAATCTAGGCATATCATGTCAAGGATATGCGGACGATATTGTGAAAATAGCTAGAGATAAATCTGAATCCACTCTTTGTGATATTATCCAGAGGGGCTTATTAGCAGCTAGTGAATGGTGCAGGGGAACTGAAAAATCAATGCCTCAAAGACCACCATTGTGCCGTTCACTAGAAAAAGATCTCTACCACATATGAAACCTATTCTTCTAAATGGTACACAGATCGATATAAGCTCTGAGACCAAATACCTCGGAGTCATTTTCGACAAAAAGTTATTGTAGAAGGCTCATCTGACAGCAACCACCAAAAGGGCTATCCTTAGCTTCCTTAATGATATACAGACGGCTTGCTGTAAATCTTGGGGATGTAACCCAAAAATCGTTCGCTGGATGTATACCATGATGGTGAGGCCAATCATCACCTATGGTTCTGTAGCCTGGTCAAATAAAGTCAGACTTAAGACAGCGAAATCTGCATTAAGTAAAGTACAACGCCTTGCCTGCCTTGTTATCACTGGAGCTATGCGCACCTGTCCAACAGCAGCAATGGAAGTTATACTAGATCTAATACCCTTACATCTAGTAATTCAAGACTCTGCTAGGAAATCTCTTACCAGAATACAAGAAATTATTTCGAGAGAATCAAATTACACCCAAAATATATGGGGTAAAAATTCTACTCAAGAATACGGTATACTAAAATCTCACAAGGATTTTATGCCAAGAAAATTCAAGTTTGCACACAAATACTGCACATTGATGAGTTGCAAAAAAGAATGGAAAGGTCTAACTGAGACATATAAAATTAGAGAAAATTACCTCTTATGGTATACTGACGGTTCTAAGACAATGGACGGAACTGGGGCAGGAGTATTTGGGCCTAGAACCAACTACTGGGAACCGATGGGTTCTTTTCCAAGCGTTTTTCAAGCGGAAATTCACGCTATTGAAAGATGTGCCCAGATCAACATTGACAGGAAGTATCGGGGGAAAACATCGTAATACTAGCTGATAGTCAAGCAGCACTCAAGAGTCTGAGCTCACCCTTAGTGAGGTCTAAACTTGTGTGGGACTGTATTGGGAAGCTAAACTCCCTAGGCAGTATGAACAAGTTATCTCTAATGTGGGTACCAGGCCACATAGGAGTAGAGGAAAATCAGAAGGCTGCTAGCTTAGGTATGAAGGCTGCGGCCTCTCACTTCAACGGCCCTGAACCCTTTTGTGGAATATCATCCAATACCATTGGAGGTCTGCTGAAGAAATGTACAGATGCAAAACGAAGTCAAACTTGGAAAACTCTTCCGGGATTAAGACAGTCCAAAGCTCTTCTGGGAGATTTTAATCCTAAAAGAGCTAAGGAGTTAATAAATATGCCTAGGGGTAAATTAAGAATCATCACAGGCATTTTAAGTGGACATTGTAGATAGGGTGTCCAGATCTAATTTTTTCGACGGCGTGACAAGTCTAAAAAAAAATCATTCAAACCTAAAGTTTATTAGTCGTTTATTTATTATAGTAAGTGCTTGACACCGACAATCTTTCTAAAAATAATTTTTTAATTTTATTATTTTTGAAATTATTAATTTTATTAAATCAAAAAATAAGTCATTCATTGACTTTTCAGGTCTCGATTTTTAAATAATTAAATAAACATAAACATAAAGAACGTTTTAAAATAAAAAATAACAAAAAAAAAGTCATTCATTGACTTTTATCACGATTTTCGAATCACAAATAACTAAAAATAATAAAGGAACATTTATAACTAAACTAAAGATATTTATCACTTAATTTCACTTTTTTCAAAAGTAAAATCCCTTCTTCGGTGTTTAAATATTTTTTGAATTCAGTGCAGCTCATTCTGAAATTTTGTTTTATTATGAGCTCTGCTTCCACTGTTTCTAAATGCATTCGGTTTCTCTCTTTTCTCCAAGAATTTCCCATCAAACTGAAAATTCTTTCGGAAGATGCATTGGCATGTGGAATTGAATAGATAAAACTTAATACTCTTAAAATATTTTGTGACTCCGGAAATTGTTGAAAGAATTTGAGCCATATTTCTTCGCTACAATCTTTTTCTTGGCAAGCCTCAATTGAAACTGCCAAAAATCTTTTTAATTTTATACATTCTTCGAACATCGCATCAATATCTACATCAGGTATTTTATATTTTGATACAATATTATTAAATTTTTCCAGTGTGGGAGCCGTAGTACTATTCAATTTTAATGATATAAAATCTTTGAAGCAGTTTTCATCGAAATTAAACCATTTCTCTAAATAAGAAATTGATGTTCGCAAACAATTCAACGCTTCTATCTTAAATCGTGTAACTGCATCTCCGTTGCTACATTTGAGCAAGGTGGATCGTGCAATTGCACCGAAGAATTTATTTTCAACTCTTTCGTTGAGGGCTTGACGAACATTTTCCTAAAATAAAAACAAGCAAAGCAATAAAAACTTTTATTAAATAACAACAAATTATTTACCATTATATCAAAAGTTTCTAATATAACTCCACTATCTTTTTCCAGAAATTTTATGGCTGGTTGAAATATTGTACAAATGTTCATTACAAATCCTAAATAAGCCATAGAAAGTTCATCTTCGAAAAAACGTGTAATGGAATGCGCCACATTACTTTTAGAAAGGAAATATGCTTTCAATGGCTCAAAGTTTTTTATGAGCCTTTCAATCGCAGGGTAGAGGCTAAGCCATCTTGCTGTTACATGGCGTAGCGTTTCCGACCATTCCACTTCAAGCCAATCAAAAAATTCTTTAAGTTCTGTTGTGCATTTAGTTGAAGAACTGAATTCGTTAAATATTTTCATAATTATCACATCCACCTCCACTTCTAATGCACATATTCCCTTCTTCAAAGTGTTGGAGAGAATATGACAGTTACACCCAACAGGAACTATGCTAACATTTTGTTTTTTTAACTCTGTATAAACACTCTGATTTTGCCAAAATTAACATTAGCGTTATCAGCGCAAAATGATGAAATGAATCCAGTTTATAAGCCATGGAATTCAATTTTGGAAACGAGTGATTTGGCTATTGTTATAGATGTCTCATCTTCCAGCGAGTAGAAACTCAGAAGAGCTGATTTTGTACCAAGAGTCTTATCAAAGAACCGCACGATCAAAGGAAACGTTTTCATATTTCCTTTATTGGAAGCGTCGGTGCTCACGGAAAAGTACTTTGCCTCTTGAATTTCTCTTAAAATCAGTCACTGCGATTCAGGCGCTAGTACCTTCCTTACTATTCTAGCTGCTTTTGTTTTGCCACAACTATACATTTTAGCGGTGTTCGAGTCGCCAAATAGAGTGGAAAAAAATTTTCCGGCACAATCCGCTGAATTGTAGGATTGCGAGTGCTTAACTACATGGAAAATAAAAGCAGTTTCGGCAGCGATCACCTTCAGTTCATCGGATGATTTTTCAACAGGCAAAAATGATAAAATTGAAGCTGCGGAATCGTTAACATTTTTTAGATGTTGCTGAGTCTTAGAATGTTTTTTAACGTCATATTCCCCACTATGGCCAATTTTGAATGTTGTGTTGCAAATTTTACATTTTGCAGCATTTTCTTCTTGACAACTATTCAACCAATGGAACTTTTTCTCCCATTGTACATTGTATTTAACTAAACGTTTTAAATTTGAATGTTTTGCCAAATTTTTGTCAGATGATGATTACATTTTTTGTTTTTTGGAAGTAGATGGTATTTCAATCTAAATTTTATTTACATTTAAAAAAATTTAAGAAAATTATTGGCAAAAAAAAAATACCTGATCGTCGTCCTCATCA